>OZ026558.1:4223968-4246468 GCA_964020155.1 Chondrilla cf. caribensis | reverse complement strand
AGACTGTACCTGCTCTTGGGATGAAGTGGAAGCTGTATGGTAGTGTTGTTACAGCCCAGGACACACACAGGCTGGATAGGACCAAGCAAACTTGAAGATGTAGTCGAAACATCCTGGATTTTGCCTACAATGACAAGGAAGTGGTAACATTGTTAGCATTGAGCACTGGTGAGGCATCACCTGAAGATGTGACATAGGTAGGATGGGTGTTGGCTGGGGTGACAATGGAGCAGAGGACACAGGAGATAGTACAGGAGTATGGAGCCCGAGGTTGTTTCAGGCTTGTGTTGTAGTGTGCATGCACAGTGCATTGAGAAGCTACAGTGTGTGTGTGTGTGTGTGTGTGTGTGTGTGTGTGTGTGTGTGTGTGTGTGTGTGTGTGCGTGTGTGTGTGTGTGCGTGTGTGTGTGTGTGTGTGCGTGCGTGTGTGTGTGTGTGTGTGTGTGTGTGTGTGTGTGTGTGTGTGTGTGTGTGTGTGTGTACTCGTGTGTGAAGCGTACAAACATAATCTGTACAAGTACGTACATACGTATGTACACATACATTCGGCATTGTTGCGTGTGGTACTATTACAACCGAAAATTCCAAATACATATATACGTAAGTATATACCGTACACACCCATGTACGTACACATGTCGAAAAGATACGTATCACTGTCAGTCAGGTGGCACGGCCTGACCAGAGAAGTGTACACACTATACAGGAAATGGGACAGGAAATGGGACCTTACAGGAAATGGGACTATACAGGAAGTGGCATCAAACAGGAAGTTGCACCATGCAGCCATACCACCTACCAGTAAACATTATTATTCATATTCATATTCATCAATTTCTTCTGATAACAAAAATCAGACAGGGTACACAGAAGGCACAGACTACACTATGTGCTCCCTCAAACATGAAACATAAAACATAATACATTCCTATATACATACGTAGGTACATGTATTCATACATACATATGTAGGTATTTCTGATTTTTATATTACATACGTACGTACGTACACACTAAAGTACCAGTACATGTACTGTACATACGTATGTATGTATGTACAGTACATCCAAATGTGTATAGCAGTATTTATGCAGTATCTAATTATTATGCATAAGAACAGCACTTAACATTATTCATAGGGATGGCCGTACTTCCTAGTTAGATTCCATTACTAAATGAATATCACTTAGGTGATTCTATAATAGTATTCATTGACAGCATAATCATATTCATACACCTCGTTATCGCTTTCTTCACAGGCTGGGAGATAACCACATATACGTACTCCTTCAAAGAGTTGAGATTTAAATAGTATTCAATGCTATAAATACGCACCAGATAGTCTAGTCCAAGTGCCTACTTCTAAGTCTTTTATCAGGGCTGAGTATATAGGGAAAATTGACTGGGCATACATACGTGTTTGTAGTTGATATTGAACCACAATATACATACTTACGAACAGTAGAATCTTTATAAGACAAAATTGTGCTTAACACAAACCAATTTTGAAGCATTATTTGGTTTGCTGTGGTAGCGTATTACTGTAAGCAAGTCCTGATAAGAAGAACACCTGATTACAAGGACTGGTTTTGTGGGTCCCTTGTATTTTGTCTTAACGAGTATTTCAATACTGAAATTGAGTTCAAGGTACACCAGCTAGACACATCATGGAAAGTTGAACTCCATGGAGAGTTTGGAATTGTACGTAGTCTCCACCTTGCACTAAATGAGTGTCAGAACATACCTACCTGGTTTGTGCCTATATGTACGTATGTACATACCTAGTCCCTAGCTCACGTACGTATGTATGTACTTCTGATACAAGGTACAGATTTGACGTGAATGTCTGTCAAAGTACCTGCTCATGCACATACGTACTAGCTGGAACAAGTTGGATGGGTCCTTATCATACGTACTAGCTGAAACAAGTTGGATGGGTCCTTATCATCCAAGAATTGAAGACTACACACATCAAACGAATTGATCAAATAGAGTGATCAAATAAAGCTATCAAATTAATTTTCCCACCGTCAAAATGTAGCAATAATTGATTACACAGGAATTGTGTAATATCAAATCGACATCACAAGATATAGCCGAATCTGGATAAGGTTAACATCACAGTATGGTGAAATAGCTTCCTCTTGCCAGTAACTCGGTTCACCACAGATTAGCATCAAACAGAGGAGATTTTTGAACCAAGTAAGTATGTATCTCAAGATCAAGTGGAGGACTTTGACCCCATTGGACCCAAATGTAGTGCATTCCAAACTGGACTCCCTACCACACACACACACACACACACACACACACACACGCACACACACACACACACACACACACACACACACATCCTTATCTGTACCAGTTCACTGGTATGCACATACGTACATACAGCCAACTGTATGCATACATTGGGTCCATATACGTATATGTGTGTTTATCTACGTTCCTTACTTCAAGAAACACATCCTAGGACTGGTGTCTCCGGGAGAAGCCATTTTAATTGCCAAGGTGTGAATTTCTGCACACAAACAGCTGACATGGACCAGATGATGTTGATTCACCTTTTAGAACAGCTGATGTCAAAAAACATCACTGATCTGGTGAAAATGTGGGTTGAGTAGGCAGGTAGACACATGCAAGTATACCATATGCACACAAGCTAGGGACCAAGTTGTACTGTACTAACCAGGGTACTATCTGAGCAAGTTGTACTGTACTAACCAGGGTACTTACTAAGCAAGGTGTACTGTACCAGTCAAAGTATGTACTAACCAAAGTAACAGTAGTGTGTATGTATGTACGTATATCCATATTACAGCAAGTGATCTCACAACATATGTATGTATGTATGCATGTATAAACCTGTAAGCATATGTATGTATGTATGTATCGACACAGACACAATTAAACAGATGCTCGCCATGCTTACTCAAGCACTTTCACACACTTAGGTCACAAAGAGGTTGCCATAGTTGAACAGCAGTTGCCACAGTTGATTGACACACTCAAAGCAATTGGCAACTGCCAGCAAAGTTATCACCGACCAGCCGGTTAGACACAAGTGCCCCTGTCATTGCACTCTTAAGGATCATGACCTATGCTAGTAGACATGTTAGCAGTTGAGGTGTAACCTTAACTGTCCACTGTACATACTCGGGGACATATTGCTAGCAAAGCAGCTGTTAAAGGAAACAAGTGTAGAAAACAGATGTCGGAGAAATGTAAATATGAACTTGTGGTATGTTTCAAACAACAGACTGACACAACAAGATGTCACCCTCCCCAGGGGTCTTTCTGTGAGAACCCCCCCCCCCAAGTGAACCTTCTGCTACAAAACTTCCCTCTCATCCTCCCAGGGGTCCGCCCTCCTGCTAGAAAACTCCTCCCATTCCCCAGGGGTCCTTCTGTTACAAAACTCCTCTCCCATCCCCCCAGGGGTTCTTCTGTTACAAAACTCCTCTCCCATCCCCCCTAGGGGTCCTTTGGTTGAAAATCTCCCCTCTCATTAGTCTAGGAAGTGAGGTCCCCCAGGGACTGCACTAAGCAGGCCCCACTGTACACAAAGGGCAGTACATACGGTCAAGGTCAGTTGTGAAACATCTTGCATCACACACAGATCAGGACAAGGGTGTCTCCACTTCACACTTGTGTGTTTTTCCTGGGTTATTTGTAAGTACGTAAGTCTTCTTCAGAAACATAAGTCTTCTTCATAAACACAGACACCTAAGTCTTCTTCAAAACATAGACACCTAAGTCTTCTTCAGAAACACAGACTCACATATCATCACAGTGGACACACACAAATATAAATGTAGCAACGGCCTTTAAAAGGTAAAGAGGTCTCCACAAGCCAATTCTAAGAAAGTAGCATATGTACAAACAGTGGATTTATACACACATACACATATGCTGTATGTACGTTCGTAGGTGACAGGCACACATGCAGTGGGGATCTTATCTTGTGCAGCTTGTAGTACAAAGTACTTTAGATGACTTCCATGTACATACAGTATGTATGTGCATATGTACTACAGATGAAGTCATCTGTGACCTGTTACAACTGAAACAGAAGAGGAGGGATAGCGGTCTCTCTATAGACACTGTGTGGATGAAGTCTACGGTACAGTGTACAGGACAGTGTGTGCAGGATGGTGTACAGGACAGTGTGTACAGGATGGTGTACAGTACAGCGTGTACAGTACAGTGTGTACAGGACAGTGTACAAAACAGCATGTACAGGACAGTGTGTAAAGGACAGTGTACAGAACAGTGTACAGGATAGTGTACAGGACAGTGTACAGGACAGTGTACAGGACAGTGTACAGGATAGTGTACAGGACAGTGTGTGGTACAGTGTACAGGACAGTGTACGGGATAGTGTACAGGACAGTGTGTGGTAAAGTGTACAAGATGGTGTGCAGGACAGTGTGTGGTACAGTGTATAGTACAGTGTACAGGATAGTGTACAGGACAGTGTAGGTGTACCATGTTAATAGCCTCAATCTGGAATGTGAGGTAACCCTCTTACTTCAGGGGTCATGTGACCTCATTGCATAGCAACACCAAAACTGTGATGCCCAGACAGTGAATCCTCCAAGACAAAAATCATCCCTCATCCATCAATAGTCATGATTTATTTAGGAATTATGATGACACTGCTACCTACTGGAACTTCAGCGTACAAGAAACCACATTTAAAAAAAATGAATACTACAGTGGAACCTCTCTATTAAGGACACTTTGGGACCTTAATTTTAGTCCTTATTACAGAGGTTTCCTCAATTCACAGGTCACTTAATACACTACAGTACTACACTGGGACACAGAATGGTGTCCTTATTACAGAGGTTTCTGCTATTCAGAGGTTTGTAATAGGAGGTTCCACTGTATTATAAATACACGATATTTGTAACAAATGCAGGATTTACATACGTAAGTTCACAAAATCAATTTGGATCGATGGCGAATATATTTCTGCATACAAATCAGTCCTGTGGGGGCGAGGAGGAGGGGGCATGGGACATTGGATTCATATGAACCTCCCTCCCAGGCTATTACACACACATGTATATAAAATTTAAGTCCAGGGACATTATGATGGTTCGAAGAGAATGTTTTTGCCCAGACAGGTTCCACAACACACATTTGATCAACACGCCAATGTACTGATTATTTCCTATTACTCATAGAAAGAAGTGTGCAATGAATGGGCAAAACTGGGTAATCTGGAGTATACAATCATAAACTGTTTGCATTGAGATTCTCTGCATAACCGCACACACACCAACTAAAGGGATTTAGGTGTGTGTGTGTGTGTGTGTGTGTGTGTGTGAGTGCGTGAGCACATTGGTACCTGTATGTGCATGTACCTACGAGCGTGTATGTGTGAGGAATGATTGCCAATTTCTCCTCTAACAAACACCAAATTCCAACAAGTAGACATACACGCATAATTTCCAACCCCCCGTCGTGTCAGGCTGGGAAAGAATCTAACATCACAACACTTCGCGAGCTTATTCACGACCAACACTTCCTACCAGAGCGTATTCATCGACAACCTCACCGCCTAAATCAACACATTTAAAGGAGTTATATACACCACGAAAACTGGCGATAGCGCAGCACATTCTATAGCAAAACACAGGCGGGACACATTGCATGAAGTACTGTAATAACACCGAAGGGCGCGTTGAACTTCGTCTCTCTCGCCGTCGCTATATTGAAACCATGTTTGTGAACCCGCTGAGTAGGCGCCAGTAGAGACCGGCCCATCAAGAGCGCCACGAGTCGCCGGTAAAGTTCGTTTCGCGGACGACTTCGTTCACTCGTAGAGCGAGGCGCGAATAAAACGCCGGGCTTCCCTGTTCAACAGATTCGATTAGGCCTTTTTTCGCTTATCACACACCAACACAGCAGAGTAATTCCAAGCAACGAAGCGTCCAACTTCGAATCTCCACTAGCCGACAACAAATGCCTTCGGAATAAAATAGGCGTTGTGTGCAGGTGACTTACCAAAAGAAGCACTTCGAGTTCGGACCTAGGGGTCGCTTCTTTGTCTTTGAAAACAAGAAGAGCTGTTGTTACGGACACAACGGAGGAGAATTCCTTTGGTTCTCTGAGGTGATACAGCTAAGAAACTGGAGATTACGAGAGCAATGATCACTATGTCCACATTCCGCCGGAGTTTGACTAAATAATAGTATTAATATGTGACATATAGGTGTATAAATACGTATAAAAATGCTTTCCATGTCAACAGTATTATTATTATTATAGAAACTGCAAACACGCTCACGCAATATTCGCTTCACTGAATTGCAAATATAATAATGTAGCCAGAGGGAGAGGTGGCTTTGTGTGTGTTTACAGATGGTCTCTACATTATATTTGATGATAGAAGTGGTTTACTCGAGAAGATACAGGGCTAAGTGTGGTCTCTGGACAGGTGGTCTTCATGTCTGACAATGAAGGTGCTTTACAGCACCAGTACTTGTAAAGGTTTAGATATTTTGTGGTCTCAAGATCTGTAGGTGGACAGGTGGTCTTTATGTCTAAGGTTTAAGGTGTTTTACCATGCTTGAGGATATAGTTTGAAGTGGTCTCTGTGGACAGGTAGTCTGTTCACTGAGGTGCATCAATGTAGTTGACAAGACATAGTGGGTAATTCAATAATAGCCACTTAATTAAGAGAGGGGACCTTCATACTGACCCTAATGTATTGTGTCAGTGATTTATTGCCAGTTCAAAGTAAATGAATCAAACTGTGTACAATGATCGATCAGAAACGAGAAATCATATTATTACACTAATCGTGCCCATGTAGCTACACACAGTGTACACTTTGTACATTCTATACAATGCAACTTGCTTAGTAAGTACCCTGGTTAGAACATACTCCTGGTTAGTGAGTACACTTCACTCAGTCCCTAGCTCATGTACACTATGTCAACCAGTACTGATAGCAAGTACCTCTGATAAGAAGTACATATTTGGTGTGCCCTTTGAGATACTTACTATCAAGTTAAACTCTATGATGCATCTACTGCATCAACATGTACATGGTCATAAAATCAAGGAAAAAAACACTACCATCCAAACACCTATTCACTATGTTTACTCGCAGTCCAGTTGTGAATAACAGCAAGTTGAAAATGCCTCTATTATTCAATTCATGTACATCACCTGAAGAGAGGGAGAAGGGAAGGTGAAAAGTGACATGATGTGTCATAGTGGGAATGGGGAGAAGGGAAGGTGAAAAGTGACGTGACGCGTCATAGTGGGAATGTTTGGTGTTTTTGATACAACGGCAGGGGTGGAATTAACGCCAAGGAGAATAGGTCTCTCATACAACCAGCCGAGTACATTCGTGACTCTTAAGGGGCTTTTAGCATGAACATCAATCTTGGGGATCAGTGTGTTATATTATACAGTCAATTCACATTACTCTGCTGCAATTTGTTTTCAAAAAATATGGTGGATTATAATGAGTTTGACAGATTAACCTAATATTCATTATCATTTGCATATTATATTGATATGGGGAAATTATGGTGGATGACACCCACCCACCCAGACATACACACTCGCCCACACCCAACCCTCGCACCCACAAACCAAGTACACACACACACACACACACAACACACACACACACACACACACACGCACACACACACACACACACACACACACACCAGCTAGTGTGCATGTAGTATACAATGTTGCTCCCTGTGCTAAGCATTCATATATGTCTCCCTTCATGTGGAATGTCTGACTGTTACGGAATTCATCATCCACCCCAACAGATACAACATTGGACCAGCCCTTGTTGCTTGTGAGAGCCATCTCCTTTTCATCCTCATAGAAGGGACATAAATAGAGCCCTTGAAAGTGTTCATTGGACTCGGTCTTATGGAATCTCATATGTGCTAGTGACAGTTGAAAAGATGAAAAATGTCTGATTGAATTGATTGCATCTTGAAGCTATGAAGAATTGTGTTTCGGTCTGATTCTAAGAAGTAAGTTTTTGTCCAGAAGTGATAATGGATACATAGGAATGTGTGTGTGTGTGTGTGTGTGTGTGTGTGTGTGTGTGTGTGTGTGTGTGTGTGTGTGTGCGTGTGTGTGTGTGTGTACGTGTGTCTGCAAACATATGTGTGGTGTACACATGCACACACACACACACACATGCACACACACACACACACACACACACACACACACACACACACACACACACACACACACACACACACACACACACACACACACACACACACACACACACACACACACACACACACACACTGTACATATACTGCAGCTACATATGGGTGTATCTTACACAAGACAAAGATCATGATGTTGCTTTGTATCGCACACGTGGGAGACCATTGACCATGTACACTGTATACATAAGTACAGCCACACTATACAGATACTGGTAAAACATTCCTAATACACTAATGTAGGGGTGTGTGAGCTTCTGTTTCAAAGGTGTACGTTTATACAATCACACCCCATGATTGATAACCATCAGGAGAGAAATGCAGTGCACCGTGTATCGTCGTGGGTATTGTGTTCATGTGATGTGTATATGTACATACGTATATACTGTACACAGATTCATGTGAAATACACACACACACACACACACACACACACACACACACACACACACACACACACACACACACACACACACACACACACACACACACACACACACACACACACACACACACATACACACACACACACACACACACACACACACGCGCACACACACACACACACACACACACACACACACACACACACACACTGACTATACTGTTCATCATGTCCCAAATAGACAAGACAAACTGAAGCTAATCGGTGTTAAGGAGTTCTCTCACACACACAGTACACACAATACATATAGTACATTTAGTACACACCATGTGTACATACAGTACATACATATAGTACATACATTACACACAGTATTTGTATCCTGATTCGTTTGGCAAAAGATGAAAGAAAGAAGTGTGCACACATCAGCACTTGAGCAAAGGTCACTGATGTGTGCAAGGGAAACAGCACAGTTCACCAGACAGGGTTCATTGTCAGCTTATACAGGAGTGTTTACCTCACTCAAAAAGGTTAAGATTGCAAACTTATACATACATACATATACGTAGGCATAGAGTGATATGTACTGCATATGTACATATTAGGGTATGTGGTGGATTCCTGGTGGCTGAACCAGAGATGAATAAATTTAATTTCTCTTACACGAGGTGCATTACCTCACTCAAAAGGTTACTTCCTAAAACCAACGTAATACATAGATATGGAGCACTACAGTATGTATTAGGCTATATGGTGGAATCCTGATAGTTGTGTATACCTCAAATGCAAGGATTCAGCTTATACATAAGGTTGTGGCGAGCTAGTGTTTCACCTCACTCACAAGGGTCAATTTCCCAAACGCGCGATACATATTGCTGAGACTAGCACATGCACTCAGTTGGCTTAAACCAAGCAAGTATAGACCCTCACAGGCTTGCCTTGGCAACCCCCATGGACTGTACCACCTTTCCTACTTTTTCTAGAAGTGAAAATCCTACCTCATAAGGTCCACATTGCGTCATGGATCAAATATTCAATCTTGTCAGCCATATTTGGTACAGACCATGCTATATGCCTATTTAGCACGTCCTAATAACGAGTTTGGAAAAAACAGCATTGCTGGCAGGAATGCTGGCAGAAATGTCACCAATGTAGTGGTAAATCATGTGTACTTCTAAAGCATACGTACAGACCTTGTGTCTCGGACAAAGATATCGTAATTTGCGTGGATGGTGTCACCGTGTATGGCACTGGCCGTGTCAGGTACCAGGGTACCTTATTTAACTTGTGGAACCATTAGCCATAGGCTATTCGAGTGGCAGCCGTATGTGCAAAGTGAACTGTAAACACATGCACACAGGTAATGTACATGCATGTATAAATTGGAATGCACAAAGGTACATGTACGTACATGGTAACATGCACACAGGAACATGCATACAGTGACATGCACATAGGTACATGCACATGGTAACATGCACACAGGAACATGCATACAGGTACACACACATAGGTGCATGCACATGGTAACATGCATACAGTGGCATGTACACAGGTAAACACACAAAGATACATACAGACGTAAACAGTGACATGCACATTGGGACATGCAAACACATTTACACATGTCCGAAAAGACTTTCCCATTCACTTCTCAGAAGCTGCGAAATGCATCTGGTCCCTGTAGACAGGTCTCCATATTTTTGAGCCTTCAAATCTGGCTAGAATACCGCAGTGGATAGTTAGAAATCATTCACTCAAGACAAGTGGTCTTTATGTAGAGATGCTTTAACTCTGTAGTTCAGTAGATGAATACACTGGATGGTTCAATGATACGGAGTAGTGGAGGATGAATGGTCTTGATGAAGAGGTACCCTTTGAGGCAGGCTCCATAGTATTTGATACTAAGCAATTGAGGTACAGTATATATTGTACTAACGCTATTATACTGCAAGCGTATATGAGTTTGGGAATTAATGAGTGAAGTGTACACACTAACTAGGAGTGTGTACTAACAAGGAGTGTGTACTAACCAGGAGTGTGTACTAACAAGGAGTGTGTACTAACCAGGAGTGTGTACTAACCAGGAGTGTGTACTAACCAGGAGTGTGTACTAACCAGGAGTGTGTACTAACCAGGAGTGTGTACTAACCAGGAGTGTGTACTAACCAGGAGTGTGTACTAACCAGGAGTGTGTACTAACCAGGAGTGTGTACTAACCAGGAGTGTGTACTAACCAGGAGTGTGTACTAACCAGGAGTGCGTGCTAACCAGGAGTGTGCACTAACCAGGAGTGTGTACTAACCAAGAGTGTGTACTAACCAGGAGTGTGTACTAACCAGGAGTGTGTACCAACCGGGAGCATGTACTAACCAGGAGTGTGTACCAACCAGGAGTGTGTACCAACCAGGAGTGTGTACCAACCAGGAGTGTGTACCAACCAGGAGTGTGTACCAACCAGGAGTGTGTACCAACCGGGAGCATGTACTAACTAGGAGTGTGTACCAACCAGGAGTGTGTATTAACCAGAATACTCACCAAGTAAGTTTTACCATACTTACACACATGTATGTACATTTACATCACATATTCTCAGTACTGGAGACAAAGTGTACATAAGGTACATTAACCAAGAGTATGCACACAACTCATTGTCACTATATGTATTTTACCATAGCAATCAGCAAAAATATGTACATGTGGAGCAAACGAAACAATTTGCAATATTTTCGCAGAAGAAGGCACACCGAACAAAACAGGTAGTAGTACTATCGAAGGAATCCAGACGCAATAACGTCCCATTCTTTCTCACACATAGCTGCCACCATGTATAACCCACATGGGTAGACCTTAAAGTTAGGTCAAATTATAGAGGTTCACTCAGTACAGTCTACAACAAAGGGGAGATACCAACATGTGGGTAGATTACAGAGGTTCACTCAGTACAGTCTACAATGATGGGGAGATCTCAACATGTGGGTAGATTACAGAGGTTCACTCAGTACAGTCTACAATGATGGGGAGATCTCAACATGTGGGTAGATTACAGAGGTTCACTCAGTACAGTCTACAGTGATGGGGAGATCTCAACATGTGGGTAGATTATAGAGGTTCACTCAGTACAGTCTACAATGATGGGGAGATCTCAACATGTGGGTAGATTATAGAGGTTCACTCAGTACAGTCTACAATGATGGGGAGATCTCAACATGTGGGTATATTATAGAGGTTCACTCAGTACAGTCTACAATGATGGGGAGATCTCAACATGTGGGTAGATTATAGAGGTTCGCTCAGTACAGTCTACAATGATGAGGAGATCTCAGAATATTGTTAGTGGGTGCATTAGGTCATGTCATACTTGTAGGCCCAATTCATGCCTGTTGACATTACAGCATCAAACATTATGTCATGAATGGGGGACGATCAGAGCATATAACAGCTGGTACATGTGATGAAATTTGATATCATGCAGCTGCCAAAAAATCACAGGAACTGGATTAAAACTCATTCTTTGTACAAACTGTGTGTGCACTTGCACGGTTTGGTGTGCAGGCAATTAAACCGAAATGAGGCAAGTGAGGTGGGTATATCGATGGAATATCGCAAGACAGGTGTGTCAGGGGGGAGACTGTTTGTTGTTGTCTGTCACTTGGCAACAAAGGAAGACATTCTCGCACATGTGAGGTTCACACCTGTGTCTAGTGTGTGGGTGGGTCTCTGTATGCATGTGAGTGTGTTAGTGTACAAGTATATTATACGTACATGTACGTATGTATGCATGTAATTATATACATACATGTATTGTACATGTGTGTGAGAAAGAATCATGCATGAGATTGTACCTGTGGAAGGAGGATACTGCAATTAGACAACTCAAACACAAATTTACTGGTAGGGCACACACACAACACGCAACACAAAACGCAACACACAACACACACAGAGAGAGACACATACACACACACACAACACACACAGAGACAAACACACCCACACACACCCACACAACACACACACAACACACACACACACAACACACACACACACAACACACAGAGACACACATACACAACACACACCCACACAACACACACACACACCCACACACACACACACATACACACACACACACACACACACACACACACACATCCTTCCTAACCAACAGTTTGTTCTCACATGTCAAATCACAGTTTGAGTTACATTACGAACAAAATAGTGTTCATATCAGATTTCTGAATCAATAGCACAGTACATTAAACCCAAACAGTATAAAGTACTGGTAGACAGCACATCTGAGAGGTATATGATTACCACAAAGTACATGTACCCCTAATGTGGGTATTGGATGTGGTCACCATTTAGTAGTTTCATGTGAGGTCATTCAGGAACGAGAGGGAATTGTATTTGGCAGCGGTTTAGTGTTTGTTACATGTTCACTGATGAAATGTGCAATGAACAGGAAAATTGGCACCACATATAAGGAAGCACCCCAATGGGAACTATTTTCAAAAGTTTGTAAGGTGTGTTTGTGTGTGTGTGTGTGTGTGTGTGTGTGTGTGTGTGTGTGTGTGTGTGTGTGTGTGTGTGTGTGTGTGTGTGTGTGTGTGTGACACTGTGTGTGTGCGTGTGCACACACATTACCCAATTTACGAGTTTGGGGGAATGTGCATATCAGTATATTACACCGAGGCAGTATGTGCACTTATGCTAGAACAACAGACTACCTAACCTCAAACTCTGGATACAACACATGACAGCCTTCCCAATGGAATGCACATGATCAGGTGTACACCAGTCCACAGTCCTGAGGCTAAAGTTTACGACAATACGCTAGAATTTCCTCACTTCCCTAATTGCATTTCTCACACCACAGTTACACCTAGTCTCTCCAGTGTACTAATGGGACTACACACACTACTAGAGACGATTGGGTGCCTGCAGGTCCAGATGAAACCTTGACCTGCAAAGTCACGGTACCATAATTTGTAAAACAATTTAACAATAATATTATTGTAATATGTACTCTCAGTTCAATAGTGAAGTACAGTACAGTACATGCAGTACACACTACATCGACACACTAGACCAAGTGTGAGTGTGAATAGATCTAGAATAGGAAAATGTGTTACTGTATTATATTCCCAATTGAAAAGGCTGATATTCATGCACTATCATTATATATCATAGATATGTATACATAAGGTGGTTGTTAGGTGAGTATGGTGAAGTGCATGTTTGCATGTGGTTTTGTAATTTGAGAGGATAATGTATATCACTTCAGTTCGTAATCTAATGCTAATATGAATCAAAAATGACATAAAATGTGAAACTTGATAATATGCTCCAATAAACATAGTATCATTCATACCTATCACATTGGCAGTCAACCGACATTGGCAGCGTGTTGACTGTACCAATTTCTTGCTATGATGTCCAGTGTGACCAGGTGTGGCGAAGTTTGTCGGTCTTCAGTGTACACAATGTGTTGCCAACTCTGATAACAAAGGTAGCATGCGATCATGCGAGGTTTTGACCACAACATATAGGAAGACAAAGAACAGTAATTGGAGGTAGTAAAAGCAAGAAAGTTCTTCGAAATCGAGAGCCTTCACATCAAATTGAACACCTGGAGACCCTCATATTCAGTAGCTGTAGCGTTGTTTCACCAAGTCATAAAATGGTATACGTACGTACATATACAACACCTGAAGGATGGAGTTATTGAGAGATAGCACAGTTGCTGGAGTTTACAAACAATCCATGTCCAGTACGTTTCGATCTATATAGACCTTTCTCTATGTACTGGTAGAGAACTAAAGCACCTCACAAACACAGAACACACACGTATCAGAAGGTAGTACACAGGAAACAGATGAAGTCTTCACGGCAAATGGTCATACTGTACTACTAGGATGACCGCTAGGCATGTACTGTAGCCACATGCAAAACAAGGTCTTCACTAAGGAATTAAGGTCCCACTACTGAGGAAGGTCCCACCACTGAGGAAGGTCCCACTACTGAGGAAGGTCCCACCACATACTGAGGAAGGTCCCACTACTGAGGAAGGTCCCACCACTGAGGAAGGTCCCATCACTGAGCTCGAGGTCAGTGTAACAAGGAGTGAAAAAGGATTGGGGTTAAATTGGGCAATATTACTTTCAAGCAATAGTGGTGTGATTATCATGAGACACTCATTGCATGGGTGTGGTTGGATCAGCTGCATTTTGATTGTTAAAAATTCAGGCCAACAGCTAATTGTTTATGTCTGCTCACACACATTGTACAATTGAAGGAAAATTTGGAGAAAAACACCTTCATGCATTTGCATGTACGCATGTGTGTGGGCGTAATATGTGTGGGGAGTATCTGTTATGACAACTGCGAACTGTAGAACATTAAAACAAGAATAAACACAATAGGGACTGTATTGACGTAGGCTGTAAGATGAACATGCCCAAAACACACAATCCCATGCGAACACCTGCAAACGATCAATACATTATACTGTGTTGTGTACACACTGGGCAACTACACAACAACTAAGCATATGTACATAAATACACATGACACACTTGGTACATAAAGACACAGATGTTTGAATACAAACAATGTATTGCTCAAATGTCACTGGATGTCATTGTACCCCATATGACAAGTGACCGCAGAACACATATAAGTGTCAATTCTCAGGTTTACATATGTAGAGGTAAGACTATAGGGATTCTCAGAATCAGGGGAGAAAAAAGGCAAAATAACATATGTACACTGTGATATAATTATTGCTCCCTGTGATACACAAAATATTTGAAGTTTGGTTAAAAAGGGGGCAGAGTGGCTGACAGAGGTGTGTGTCTCCCTAAAACCAGAATACTTGGCATGCAATGCACAATGTGTGCACACATGTACACAGCAGTAAGACATGATACACATACAAACCTATCCGTACAGTATGTATGTATATGTGTGCTGTGTGGAAAACTTCCATTGTTGGGAAATATTTTCACATGTACAACAGGAGAAAAATTTGCTGTTATAATAATATTATTATGCTTTACATATATGAATAAATAGAACAGACATCCATACACACTGTATTACATGTGCATAATATACCTACTGTATTATCAGAGACATCCCATGACTATACTGTACTGTGTCTATGCATGTATTTATGATGCAACACCTTTGATTCTATAATCATCACCCCCCTACAGTATGCACCTGCTTTGCGAGGTGCAGGTGTGTTCAACAACACACTTGCCAGGCAGCTGCTCAGGGTTAGAGCTACTTTGCAGCTGTTTATCAGGAGTCAACAAACAAGTATGGGTGGACGTCAACTTTGTCCCAAACCCAACAAACTATTCCCCATGTTTAGGTAGGTAAGTGTAGTACACACTGAAACATATGTCAGAGGCCACCCCTACACGTAAACCACTTGTGTTGATACACCTCTATTGCACCATCCAGGATTTACATTCTACTAAACCACCTCTATAATACATTGCACAGTACATAAACACCACCTGACAGTGTGTACAGAGACTAACTGTCTTAGTCTCCAAGATCTTTATGGGCACTGCCATGCTCCACTACATGTACACAAATATGTAGGCTGTTACACACTTGCATGCATTACTAGCATATTTGTGCACTAGATGAAAGACTTCCCTAACCTTAGTGCAATAGCTGTTGTGGACAACATACTGCATGTACATATGCAGGACCATAGTTGACGAGGGTAGGAAGGCTAATAGGGTTTATATGTATCCCTCCAGACTCACAGCTCATGAGATGCAAATAAGCAAACAATTCATGATTGCATCATTGGGGGCCAAGTTGAGGGCTTTCTGAAATAACGCCATGCACTCCAAAGTACACCCATACATACGTACTCATCAAACGGGACTGTCTCTTTCAAGCCCTGCTTACTGAACTGTTATGTATTTTTCACATGCTGGTATGTTGTGGACGCACAGAAGTGCAGTTTCGTAACTTTCACTTCACAGTTACTGTATGACAATTTGTACGACAATACAGCTCATCATAAGCCGCTGGAAGAGTCCCTTGTAGCGTGCTTTAACACATTACGCGCACAAAACGTCCAAACCGTGAGAACAATGAAATTGAATTTCAACGATGAAAGCTTTTATCTGGGGTTCTAACCCAGAGGTCGTTTTGGTACTATCCCAGTGTTCTGTTATCGAAAGATGAGTCAAACGGGGTTGTATCCCTCATTCTTCCAATCAAATTGACAGTTGAGTAATATTAATAATGTTCTTACTCTATACAGGAAGTTATTTCACTCTGTGGTG
Organism: Chondrilla cf. caribensis; assembly: GCA_964020155.1. NCBI lineage: Eukaryota > Metazoa > Porifera > Demospongiae > Chondrillida > Chondrillidae > Chondrilla > Chondrilla cf. caribensis. Next base: position 4,229,531 of record OZ026558.1, on the reverse strand, counting down.
TTGGCATCCAACTAGTGAATGTACGCATGTGTGTACTGCATGTGTGTGTGTGCATGTGTAAAGATACTGTACTTAGAATTGAGTTTGCGGAGTGGGTGGGTCAGTTGGAGGTTGAGAAGAGGTGGGGATTGCTGTCGGAAATCCAGGTGACGACGTCCTCGAGAACCACCATCCCATAGTGCCTGTACGGAGAAGAGGAACACACCACGATCATGAACATGAGTAACACTGTGAACATCGTAAAGTCACTGTTTTGGGTGCAATATTCCAAATAACCCTCACACACATAATATACAAAGCTAGTACTGTATGTGCTGTACTGTATCATACAACATATCTGAATACAGTACATATGTTCATGTATCCTGGTGCGAGGTAAGATCAGGGCACTCCTGTGTGTCTATATCCTGTAGACGCACAGCTGGCATGTATCCTGGTGCGAGGTAAGACCAGGGTACTCCTGTGTGTCTATATCCTGTAGACACACAGCTGGCATGTATCCTGGTGTGAGGTAAGATCAGGGCACTCCTGTGTGTCTATATCCTGTAGACACACAGCTGGCATGTATCCTGGTGTGAGGTAAGATCAGGGTACTCCTGTGTGTCTATATCCTGTAGATGCACAGCTGGGGTCTATCAGACTGTGTATCCTGGTTGAAGGTAACATCAAAGGAACTGACCTATGTACATTTCCCATGTACTATCTCAGAACAGGTCAAGTTGATGTACTTTTTGACAAAACCTGATTAATTTTGATACACTTCTTAGTTGCCAGGATACATAATAGATAATTCCTTCCTTGGGTTGGTACATGGGAAATGTCCTCACTGCAGTAGACTGATTGACCGAGGGCTGTGGGCTGTGCCCTTGGTCAAGTAGTCTTCTGCAGTGAGTACATTTCCCATGTAACCAGCCCAAGGAGGATTTATCTACTACATGTAGACACCTGTCACAGGTTTGATAGGACAACTCCCAATACAGCATATTAATTGATTAGCACTTCAAATTCGAACCTATTTGAACCTAAATACAGTACACATGTACATACATGTACATACACGCATATTGTACATACAAACATACATACACCAATGAAGTATCAAGCTTAATGTACCCTTCACACACATTACTGTATCATGCAATAATAGACTATATGTACACTCCATATCATACTGTTACAATAATATTGAGGTGTTCTGTGCAATATTCACACTGCGAAATATGCTCATATACAATACAACATGTAATAAATAATATTATGTGCACATATTACGTACTAAAATATATATGTACGTATGCATACAAATTGAAGGTTTCATGTTATATTTGATGTTATGCGACAATCTGATTCAATTTCAAGGGACAATTTCTGATATAACGTTATGAAAATCAACCTTAACGATTAATTTTCAATCATGTAACAACCATCTCTTGTTCGACCTATTTTTATCACTTTAAAAGTTTCCACAAATGCACACAGTGTTTGGGATTGGCCACGTACACGTCATGTAACTGATCTTAGTACAGTGCCCCTGAAATCCACAGTGACCGATGACACACAACAGAGCTGTTGGCGATTTGGGTCACCGAACATGAAACAGGTGACAGATTTCAAACTCACGACAACCATAGTGAATGCAATTGTACACACTGACACGATATTCAGCCTTGCTACTATGAAGAAAACCTCTCTAAAACTGAACCATCTCTAACCCGGAATTCCCTCGAGATTGAATAGTTTGTGTGAACAGTCCCTATTCATGTTGTACATACGACATACCAGTAGATCCTCAGTCAACCAGAACCCCCTATGCTGACATATACAGCAACATTGCTGTCACATATACGTACAAACAACATGATACATATGTATGTGTACTTCACTGTAAGAACAGAAGGACCCACACACCACAAGATCTAGCTGTTTAAGTCGATGCCTAGTCAGGACTAGAGCTATATTCAGTACATACGTAGCTACTAACACTGACTATATTCAGTACATATGTAGCTACTAACACTGACTATATTCAGTACATATGTAGCTACTAACACCGACTATATTCAGTACATATGTAGCAACTAACACTGACTATATTCAGTACATATGTAGCAACTAACACTGACTATATTCAGTACATATGTAGCTACTAACACGGACTATATTCAGTATGGGGTTGTATGCTTTGTTAACTTGACAGGAAATAGATGCCATACATTGAGTGTGTTCCACTGTGTTGATGCTGGGTGTCTACAATGAGGCCCATTATGCGTCTCACTGGTGGAGGTTTAGTGCCCCCTCACAATGTGGAAAAGCGTAGGGTAAGCACATTACATCAAGGCCTCCATGCATGTAATACAAACTAGGGTTCCGTGTGATACACTGTACGCCATGTATGTATAATACATACGTACGTACATATGTGAATCACTGTTGCTGTGATCCCATTCTTGAGGTGGCCATTTAAGAGGATGCATTACACTTCTTCATTTCTAAGTAAAATTGGTCTCAATGCGGAAGAACTAAAGGAACAAACGTTACTCAGTTTCCTATCCAAATTATAGGGAACCCAGAAAATTGCATGTAATCTGTCGATATCAAATTGAATAGCCATAGGAATGTAACCCTTTGGAGCCTCAGTGGTATTATATCATTGATAACATGTTATAGGATAATGTACATTTCTCCAGTGGTGAAGAAACATCGGCAATTGGACAAGGTGGACTTTTCAGCATGGTTAAAGTGCATGTACATAAGTGTGAGTGTGCATGACTGAATGTGCGCACGTGTGTGTGTGTGTGTGTGTGCATTTTCACCTGTATGTGAGTGTGTGCTGGTGTGTGTGCGGATGTGTGTGTGTGTGTGTGTGTGTGTGTGTGTGTGTGTGTGTGTGTGTGTGTGTGCACGAGCGTGAGTGTACTGCACACAGGTATGTTCAAACCCGAGAACACTTACAAGAACATCACGATAGATCATGGAACAGACACATTCCTTGGTACAGGGTTCCTTCACAAAAGGAACTGGAACGAATCATGTCAGATAAGAAGCCTTTGGCAACCACGTACCCACAGGGCACATATCACAGTGCTAGGTGTGGAGGGTGAGGAATGGTACGCACTGTACCTGAGTGGTATGTGCTACTACAATCGTGGGGTTAGATCAGGTGCAGGACATCTACAAAGAGGGTTAATTCAATCACATGGACTACAGTGACAGAGATAAGTATAGTCTACAATGATAGGGAGATCTCAACATGTGGGTAGATTATAGAGGTTCACTCAGTACAGTCTACAATGATGGGGAGATCTTAACATGTGGGTAGATTATAGAGGTTCACTCAGTACGGTCTACAATGATGGGGAGATCTCAACATGTGGGTAGATTATAGAGGTTCACTCAGTACAGTCTACAATGATGGGAAGATCTCAACATGTGGGTAGATTATAGAGGTTCACTCAGTACAGTCTACAATGTTGGGGAGATCTCAACATGTGGGTAGATTACAGAGGTTCACTCAGTACAGTCTACAATGATGGGAAGATCTCAACATGTGGGGAGATTATAGAGGTTCACTCAGTACAGTCTACAATGATGGGAAGATCTCAACATGTGGGTAGATTATAGAGGTTCACTCAGTACAGTCTACAATGATGGGGAGATCTCAACATGTGGGTAGATTATAGAGGTTCACTCAGTACAGTCTACAATGATGGGAAGATCTCAACATGTGGGTAGATTATAGAGGTTCACTCAGTACAGTCTACAATGTTGGGGAGATCTCAACATGTGGGTAGATTATAGAGGTTCACTCAGTACAGTCTACAATGATGGGAAGATCTCAACATGTGGGTAGATTATAGAGGTTCACTCAGTACAGTCTACAATGTTGGGGAGATCTCAACATGTGGGTAGATTATAGAGGTTCACTCAGTACAGTCTACAATGATGGGGAGATCTCAACATGTGGGTAGATTACAGAGGTTCACCCAGTACAGTCTACAATGTTGGGAATATCTCAACATGTGTACAGTCACATAGGTCATTTGATACAACCAAAAGGTAACTTCAGTACCACTTGTAATACACACACACCATCCCCTCATGTTGTATAGACTTACTGCGTACATGTGAAAGTAAATGTGACGAATATACACGAATGACAAAGTAAACATACCACCTGTGAGAACACATGAATTGAATGAGGGTATGTACGTACTGCACATGTGGATACCTACAGTATGTACCTTGCAATGTTCCTGAAAGTCTTCATTTGTTGAGTGAAGGTGTCAGCTGAGAGTGTACGTGAGTATTTCCCGCCACACGGGCAGTATTCCGTCATGTTGACATCTTTCACCTGGCAGGATGAGAGGATCAGAGAATACAGTAAAATATGCATCTCAGTAAAACTCAGTATTCTACACAGTACTTGGTACCCCCACTATGGTGGGAAACTCAGTATTCTGCACACAGTTGGTGTACATCACTCCATACCCCACTATAGTATGTGGGAGCATTCTATGTGTATGTACAAATTTGCTACTGAGATTTGTATGTAGTTTGCAAAATTCAGTGAAGCTCATTATATATTTGTATAGTATTTGCCTCCCTCACTATAGCGGGAGCATTCTGCACAGTGTTTGTACACCACTTCATACCCCACTATAGTACGTGGGAGCATTCTGTGCATATTATGTACAAATCTGCTACAAAGACCTGTGGTATACAAAATTCCACAACACTCAGTATATATTAGCATATTATTTGCCCCCCCCACCATAGTGGGAGCATTCCGCATACAGTAGAACCTTGTTCAGACGAACACCTATTTTCTGCTTAACATAAACCAATTCTTGAGCATCATTTGTGTTTGCTGTAGTAGTGTACATGTAGTAAGCAAGTCCTGATAAGAAGATTGTCTGATAACAAGGACTCATTTTGTGGGTCCCTTGGTGTTTGTCTTAATGAATTTCTACTGTAATTTGTACATCACTTTATACCCCCACTATAGTATGTGGGAGCATTTTGAGTACTTGTACAAATTTATCACTCAGTGCTACAATATACCTTGACTTTGTTGTGTAGTATACAAAATTCAGTATAACTCAGTATTACACGTTAGTCCCCAAAGGTTTGACTAATGCACGTTTTGCTAATTTTACCACTGACTGAGGGGAATGACCCCTGACCTCACTTTCTACAATATCACAAATAGACAAAAGTCACTGCTTGCATAAGACGGATGTACCTGATACAGCACAACAGAATATGCAGTAAAGAATTTAATTCATATTCCATTTCGGTGTAAAATTCAATTTTTGTTCAGGAAATGCCATGTTGGGACAAGAATGATCGTGGGTGTGTTTTCACAAGCTAATCACATGCTGCACACATTCCATTCCCAATTCACATATGACAATGGAAGTTGAATTCTCGTCTCAAATTGGAAGGCTTCTAAATTGAACCTGGCAACATTTTTCACACGACAACTCATGTCAAGGAAGCCGTAAAACTACATACAGCAAACTGTAATTGAAAATCAATTATAAGTCGGTGTCTGTCAACAGTA
>OZ026558.1:4111468-4218968 GCA_964020155.1 Chondrilla cf. caribensis | reverse complement strand
GAGTTTTTAAGCTGACTTGCAAAGCAAGCTGGGTAAACTTGCATTAATCAAATTTCTAATTAATCAAATGGGTAGGATTGTCCAAGCAATCTCCAATCCAATCTGATGTAGAGAGTAATCTAAAAGTAGAATTTCTGATAGTTAGAATCAATTTCAGCAATCACAGAGGTTCGACCTATCCAGACTCCACTATATTCACATGCCAGGAGTACAGGCAGCAAACTGGTTGGGGTGATATCCACTAGTTATCGTCTATGCTACAATTGGTGAATGGATTGTATTCACAGGGAGTGAAAGTAAACTAAGAGTAGTGGATACAGTACATCAAATGGGTGTGGGTGTGGTTGTTCCAATAATACCTTGCTTAAATATACGTACGTAGGTCTTTATCATGAGTGGGGGCTGTCGTAGTGCTCCCAGAGGATAACTTGTTCAAACTCCACAGTGAATACAAGTATATGCATCATATTTACATATTATTATAGGGGAGACCCAGGGTAAGAGTGGTACGGTACTATTGTACACTACAACTTGAGATACGTATTTCTATTAATACTCACACTTCACTCAGTCCCTAGCTCATGTACACCATGTTAATCAGTACTGATAGTAAGTACCTCTGATAAGAAGTACAAATTTGGTGTGGCCTTCAAGGTGCTTACACAAAGCATGTTGGACTGTACAGTACAATACTACATCATATGTACTGTGCATGTGACATAAATTCAAACACACGACATGTAACCACAGAAGAGTGTGGATTCCTACTGTGTAGAATGAACTGTGTACATAGCACTATTTGTATGCACACACTGTATACTGTATGTACGTACATGAATAGCTGTTGTGCTATGTCCTTTTCTATTCTGTTCTTGGCAAAGGACACTCCACTGACTGTGGTGTTCAGATCCTGTGACACCAGTGTAGAGTGTGAAGTGAATGTGGTGTATGTCGGTGTGTGTGTGTGTGTGTGTGTGTGTGTGTGTGTGTGTGTGTGTGTGTGTGTGTGTGTGTGTGTGTTTGTTTGTGTGTGTACGTATGTGTGTGTGTGTGTGTGTGTGTGTGTGTGTGTGTGTGTTTGTTGTGTGTGTGTGTGTGTGTGTGTGTGTGTGTGTGTGTGTGTGTGTGTGTGTGTGTGTGTGTGTGTGTGTGTGTGTGTGTGTGTGTGTGTGTGTGTGTGTGTGTGTGTGTGTGTGTGTGTGTGTGTCATCCATGTGTTCACAAAACCTCACTTGGGAGTTCCCCACATGCCTCTTGACCGGGGTGTTCCCAGGGGTGTGGCGCCTCTTTTCCTCCAAACTGTGCTTGTACAACTCATGAATATGGCCACCAATGACCACTTGGAAATAATCCTGACACGAAGCCTCTGAGGGTAGGTACTTGCAAATGTTCCAATTCATTTCAACCTGGAAAGAGATCAACATGTACACATGTAGGTACGTATGTATGTAGGTATGAATATACAGTGTGGATGTATCTGCATGTACATGTGCATGTATGTATGCATGCCTCACGTGTGTACAGTACATGCATGTACATCTGTGTGCGTCTCACTGTATGTGCATATGTGTGCTCGTGTATGTAGATACAGATGTCTTTATGTTGAATATACAGCATACAGACACATTATCAGGCATTCAATTGTTGGAAATCGCACCTTCTTCACATCTTCCCCATCTTCCTGGTCTTGTGAGCCAGTCTCCATTTCTGCAATCTCATCGGGGTCTTCTCCGTAGTACTTGAGGTCAGCTGGGAGATCTCCCTTTATCCCACCATGGTTGGCCTACAAGACCGCGAATCAGGACCAATACCAGAAGTACAGTGGATTACATACGTATGACACACACAAATACACACACACACACGCACACACACACGCACGCGCACACACACACACACACACACACACACATGTACATGCACACGTGCCCCTCCCACACACAGATGAACGTACACACAAACACACACATACAGACAAATACATACACATACGTACACACAAACACACAAACACACACACACACACACACACACACATACACACACACACACACGCACACACACACACACACACACGCACACACACACACACACACACACACACACACACACACACACACTACCTGATCCATCCACATCAAGAACTCCCAACATGCTGTTGGTTTGAGGGACAAACTGTGGAACAGGTCTTTAGATAGTATAGTGTTCAGCACAAACACAATGTATCCTGCAGCATCTTCAATCCTGTGGAAATAGAACCATTTTGTAGTTCTAGTTCACTATGAGTCGAGGTAAGCGGACTGTCACTATACTTGATTACAAATTTGACATTTTTATGAATTTCGGCTTTCCTGTATGGTTAGTGTCATACAATTCCTCCCTCTCAACAATACCCCCTTGAGCCCAAGACACCGCAACTCTGGTTTAATTTGTGGTATGTACTGTACCCACCTTCTTTTCTTAGTGCTGAGGATAATTTTGTTGAAGTCGGCATAAATGACAGTTGACCCAAGACGCCTGAATTCGGCGATCAACTGGTAGAACAGCTTCTTCATCAGACTGTGGACTATTCTACAGATGGCCGGTTCGTAGAGAAGAGACGAGGAGGATCGCAGCCATCGAAGGAAGTGAACGAGTTGGAAGTCAGCATAGTAGTTCTGGTAAGCGGACACCTCGTGTAGCCAGGAGTGGACCATGCTCTTCATGATTCTTCAAAAAGTGGAAAAGTAGAAAAAGTGGAAAGTTATTGTGAAATAGAAGAATGTGTAGACAGACTCACACAAACACACACACACACACACACACACACACACACACACACACACACACACACACATCCATGCACACACGCACGCACACACACACGCACACACACACACACACACACACACACACACACACACACACACACACACACACACACACACACCTGAATGCTCCAGAACAGAGAGCTGCTTCATCATAGACAGTTAGGGAGCTTTTAGCAGTGCCATCTAGCAGCTCCTCCAGCGATGCCTGAGGGGCAGAATCAAAAGCAACACTGGTTCCAGTTCCCCCTTCGTAGTCGTTAATCCTGTTAGACTGGAGTACAGTGTCCACCGCTAGACCGTCCAGTCTCAGCTCCACGCTGATGGTGGGGTAACAGCCAGGGTTGTTACACTCCACACTGCGGCCCTCTTCAAAGTCCGTCATCAAGCGATGATCGTCGTCCTCGCATCCTCCAAGGTCCGGACGGTCGGAGGGTGACGCCCACAAGGTGTGGCCGTTCTTCATCAAGTTACGGGCGTAGAACGTGTCAGAGACAAAGGTGAAGGGATCGGGTGGCAGGTTACCGACGGGAATATGAGAGTATCGAGCCTGTTCCAAGCGGTTCTGTATCCAGAGTTGGATAAATATGCACGTCATATACGTACACTGCACTGCATATACAGTCAGGCCTCTTTACAACATCACCCTTTGTAGTACTCACATACACTAGTATACAGTCAGACCTCTTTACAACACCACCCTTGGTAGTGCTCCCATACACTAGTATACAGTCAGACCTCTTCACAACATCATCCTTGGTGGTGCTCCCATACACTTGTATACAGTCAGACCTCTTCACAACATCACCTTTGGTAGTGCTCGCATACACCAGTATACAGTCAAACCTCTTTACAACATCACCCTTGGTTCCTCACTTTCCCTGTCATTATAACCAGTTTGCTGTTGTTACCAATACAACTACTGTCTATGTGGATACATCTGTGATGTGTCGTTGTAAAGTGACCATCCTTGTAAAAACGTGCTGTTATAAAGAGGTTCAAGTGTATAAGACCAGGAGCATTTTCAATACTGAGGCTGTATTGAAGTGGTGATCAACTACACGTACAACAAACAGCCCAGCACATGCAAACTGAGGTTCACTCACAGTAAGAGAACTTGAAGAATTGAGGAATTGTCTTATGAAGCTCCTTGCCACTGGTTTCTGCCAGTTTAGGGTCGGGTACTGGTTCTCTTCGTCCAGACTCTGGAACTCAACAAAGGGGAACTCCCTCATGACGGGAATGTTGTGCGAGAGTTTCCTCGCACCCTCTGGTGACTGGACCACAAGAATGGTAGGTCCCCGCCCCTCCTCTCGGTATTCATTCAACCAGCGATGAACACCTCTACACATCTGAGAACACACGTGTGTGAATGTACAGGTGAGAGGGAGAGGAAGATCGCAATGAACATTTCACCAGTCACACTCCAGCCTATACAGTTGAACCTGACAATGAGAAATCCCTTGGGCAACAGAGGTTATTTTCAGCCCTGTTAGTGTGGTGGTACCATATACTTTGTTATGAGGATAACTCTGTAGTCCTGGACAATATCCTAACTTTCACACGATATTTTCCTGTTGTAAACATTACAATATTCATGATATTGAATGGTGGACAGTGAGGAGGCTGTCACTGTCTGAAAGTTTAAGGTATTCTATCATATAACAACAATCCACAACACTGTTCTGTAGTGAGGACACCTCTGTAGCGAGGACACCTCTGTAGTGAGGACACCTGTGTAGTGAGGACACCTCTGTAGTGAGGACACCTCTGTAGTGAGGACACCTCTGTAGCGAGGATGCCTCTGTAGTGAGGACACCTCTGTAGTGAGGACGCCTCTGTAGTAAGGACACCTGTGTAGTGAGGACACCTCTGTAGTGAGGACACCTCTGTAGTGAGGACACCTCTGTAGTGAGGACACCTGTGTAGTGAGGGTGCCTCTGTAGTGAGGACACCTCTGTAGTGAGGACACCTGTGTAGTGAGGACACCTCTGTAGTGAGGAGACCTTTGTAGTTAGGACACCTACCCTTGTATTGACACACCACCGGTATATACCTGTTTATAATCTGTTTCTATTCTTGCTTCAAAGGCGATATTATCTGGAGGGGAGACCCCATCTGGTGGGAAAACCCCTTCGGGATAACTCTTGGCTCTCTCTACTCGCTCATTGGAATAAGTAGTACCGAGATTGGGAAGCTGGTTGTTACGAACACGATCCAAAACAAACAAACTTCCCTTCTTGGACGACACAGCAATACACCCAATGATGCCTCTCTGATCACTGCAAATACAGATGGCATCAGATATTACAACATGGTTGTGTGTGTGTTGTGTGTGTGTGTGTGTGTGTGTGTGTGTGTGTGTGTGTGTGTTGTGTGTGTGTGTGTGTGTGTGTGTGTGTGTGTGTGTGTGTGTGTGTGTGTGTGTGTGTGTGAGTGTAAGAGTGTGTGTATGTGTGTGCGTGTGCGTGTGTGTGCATGCATGCATGCGTGTGTGTACATGTGTGTGTTTTGGGTGTACATATATGCATGTATTATAATATACATATGTACGCATGTATGTGCGTATGGAGTGAAGTAGTATCATTTGGAGTTGATCAAGAACTCTTAGAATTATGCCACATTGACACAATGATACTCACCACTGACTGTGGTAGATGAATATGTACTTGAAGGCATCCTCCTTGAGGTAGGTGTACTGTGCTAGCGTGCGGTATTCCAGGTGCTTCAGTTGAAAAGACTCACGCTCGATCCCCTCGAGCTCCCTCGTGGCTTCTTTGGAGACGGTGCACACACAGCCCAAGTTGCACACAGCTCGGAACAGGAGGGTCACTTGTGTCTCGTACACACCTTCGATGTCAGGGGAGCTAAGCTGAGTCATAAGTTCCCTGTGCAGAGAGAAGGAGAGATGGGCTCAGACATACAGTGTAGTCTGGATAATTCAGGCCTCTGGGGACACTGAAATACAGTGGAGTCTGGATAGGTCAGACCTCTGGGGACACTGGAATACAGTGTAGTCTGGATAAGTCAGACCTCTGGGGACACTGAAATACAGTGGAGTCTGGATAGGTCAGACCTCTGGGGACACTGGAATACAGTGTAGTCTGGATAAGTCAGACCTCTGGGGACACTGAAATACAGTGGAGTCTGGATAGGTCAGACCTCTGGGGACACTGGAATACAGTGTAGTCTGGATAAGTCAGACCTCTGGGGACACTGAAATACAGTGTAGTCTGGATAAGTCAGACCTCTGGGGACACTGAAATACAGTGGAGTCTGGATAAGTCAGACCTCTGGGGACACTGAAATACAGTGTAGTCTGGATAAGTCAGACCTCTGGGGACACTGAAATACAGTGTAGTGTGGATAAGTCAGACCTCTGGGGACACTGAAATACAGTGTAGTCTGGATAAGTCAGACTTCTGGGGACACTGAAATACAGTGGAGTCTGGATAAGTTGAACATTCAAGGGGTACTGGAATACAGTTAATCTAATTCTTAGAAGTCTGATTTGACTGTTTATTTATATCAACTTTGCAAGCTACTAAGTAAACAGGAAGTGATGTCATTGCTATCATGTGATCGCTAAAATGGCTGTTGGAAAATCTAGAGATGTTAAGAAAATTGATAGGATTTTGCAAACATTCCCAGGATCTGCTGTTAAAGATATTGTTCTGTCGTTATCACTTGGATCAAAGGGACAATTAATGACTATTGGGCTCTTTCACAATAAGCTTCACTATTTCGACAGCAATGGGAAACTTGAAGCTGCTGTAGACTTACCAGCTGACAGGAAGCATTACGGATTAACTGCTACGAAAGATGAGGATATTTTAGTTTGTGATGACCGTCGATTTGTCAAGTTGCTGACCTCAAGCGGAGACTTCATTAGAGAATTCACAAGAGTGGATTGTGTCCATCATGTTTTGCACTACCACAAAGGTTACATTTATGGTCTTGAACGGAGATTTTGTAAAATATCGGTCTTCAACATGGACGGAGAGCTCCAGCACAGTTTTGGGTCGGAAGGAAGTGAACCAGGTCAATTTAAAAAGCCGCATGACTTGTGTGTCGGTCCAGATGACAACTTGTATGTGAGCGATAGTGGAAACGGTCGCGTACAGGTCCTGGAGAGGGATGGTACCTTCGTTAGACAGTTTGTTGATGAGAGAGTGGAGCAGCCATCTGGAATAGGGGTCACAGCAGACGGGTACATAGCTGTGTCAAGCACAGGAACGTGTAGTTTGAGCTTCTTCTCTGTGAATGGCAAGATGGTCCACAGAGTGGAAAATGCTGAATTTGGAACACGTACAAGTATGGTGATAGACAGTGATGGATTTATCTATGTTAATGATTTTCGCCATCACAGAATTGTCAAGTTCTAGCCATTTCCAATGGTGTGTACATGGCTGATAATTCTGTCCATATGTACTGTGACCTCATTATACAACTATACAGTAATTATATTATTTTTCACATATTTTTGAGAAGGAGTTTATTTTCTGATGGAAAAAACATATTAAATACAAATTTTTGGTACTTAGCCTAAATACTGAGCTTTAGCTGTGCAATATGGCGATTGAGCCAAACCGGAAGTGACGTCATCCATGTCACGTGACCGTTAAAATGGCCGTAGCGAATTGTAGGGATGTAAGAAAGATTGACAAGGTCTTACAAACGATTCCAGTCTATGAATTCTTTCAATCTTTATCAATTGGACCACAAGGACAATTAATAGCTTTGTGCATGCTGGATAATAAGCTTTATTATTTCGACAACGAAGGAAAACTGGAAGAGACACATTTGTTACCTGATGACATTGTTCACTTTGGAATGACTGTTGTAGAAGGAGGGAATATTTTACTATATGATAGGAATCATTCTTTGAAATTGATGACTCCAACTGGAGAGTTTGTTAGGGAAATTGCTAGACACGAAGCACTTTATCACACGGATATTCTACATTATCATGAAGGTCTTGTTTATCTGGTTGATCGCAAATCCTCGAAAATATCGGTCTATGACATGGACGGAGAGCTCCAGTACAGTTTCGGGTCGGAAGGAAAAGAACCAGGTCAATTTTATAAGCTACATAACTTGTGTGTCGGTCCAGATGACAACTTGTATGTGAGTGACAGCGGAAACGGTCGCGTACAGGTCCTGGAGAGGGATGGTACTTTCGTTAGACAGTTTGTTGATGAGAGAGTGGAGCAGCCATCTGGAATAGGGGTCACAGCAGACGGGTACATAGCTGTGTCAAGCATAGGAATGTGTAGTTTGAGCTTCTTTTCCGTGAATGGCAAGATGGTCCACAGAGTGGAAAATGCTGAATTTGGGCCACGTTCAGGTGTGGTGGTTGATAAAAATGGATTCATCTATGTCCTGGATCATGTGAATCATACAATTGTGAAGTTCTAGTCACCTTCTCCTCATCTGTACTAGAATACTATACACTGCAGGTATATATTATGTACTATATTACACTATGTATTTGTTGAATATCTCATACAAATGAAGCTACTTGTATGTGAGTGAAAGAATGAATGATCAAGTACGCACACACACACATACGCACAGACACACACGCACACACACATGCACACACGCACACACACGCACACACATACACACAAACACATGCACATACGCACGCACACACACGTGAGTGAAAGAATAAATGATCGAGTACAAGTCCTAGAGAAGAATGGTACACTTGTAAGACAGATTGAAGAAGGACTACTGAAAGAGCCTGCTGGAATAGCTGTTACCACGGATGGGTATTCAGCAGTTACCTCAAATGAAGCATTTAGTGCTAGGAATAAAAAGGTTTCGTTCTTTACTATAAATGGAAAATGTGTTCACGAAGTAGAAGATTTGGAATTGTTCCATCCCGGCGATATCATAGTTGAAAAGGACGGATTCATTTACGTTAATGATTTCAGGAAGATTGTAAAGGTTTAGGTTCCACAATACAAACTAAGCGATGAATGAGGAATTGATCAATTTGTATAACGTAGTTGATGGAAATGGATTCATCTATGATGATGGTTATGAATAGATTGTGAAGAATCAGGTTTTATACATCATTTGGCCTTTAGGCTCCACAATACAAACTAAGCGAAGAGTGAGGAATTGATCAATTTGTGTGACATCGTAGTTGATGGAAATGGATTCATCTATGATGATGGTTATGAATAGATTGTGAAGAATCAGGTTTTATACATCATTTGGCCTTTCAGTGTTACAATGTACAGACTGTACATCCAATACAGACTGTACATCCCATACAGGCTGTACATCCCATACAGGCTGTACAACCCATACAGGCTGTACAACCCATACAGGCTGTACACCTCATACAGACTGTACATCCCATACAGGCTGTACATCCCATACAGGCTGTACAACCCATACAGGCTGTACAACCCATACAGGCTGTACACCTCATACAGACTGTACATCCCATACAGGCTGTACAACCCATACAGGCTGTACAACCCATACAGGCTGTACACCTCATACAGACTGTACATCCCATACAGACTGTACATCCCATACAGACTGTACATCCAATACAGACTGTACATCCAATACAGACTGTACATCCAATACAGACTGTACATCTCATACAGGCTGTACATCCAATACAGACTGCTATAGTAATATACCGATGTATGTACTACTCTATGTCATTGCAAATGTTGATTTTTCTAATTCTCTGCAATGTCGTGAAGTATCCTCTGTTTGCATGTTAGATAGCAAGGAGAAACCTTGCATATATGTACGTGTTTGCGTGTGTGCATGGACTGTACATCATATGCACGCATCAGCTACTGGACCAAATAATAAAGGCTTACCGGATAAGCATAAATTTGAATAATGCTATATATATAATATAAGTATATATAATATACATACATAATATAATACATATACATACATATACATAATATTATACATACGTACGTATACATACATATACATATACGTACATAATATTATTATGCCACAGTGGTGCTAAGGTTAAGGTTGATTAAACTGGGAAGGCCTTTAGCCTGAGGTAGTATACTTTACAAAGCATCCAATAATAAGTATCCAGGAGTGTGTGCTAACCAGGAGTGTGTGCTAACCAGGAGTGTGTACTAACCAGGAGTGTGTACTAACCAGGCGTGTGTACTAACCAGGAGTGTGTACTAACCAGGAGTGTGTACTAACCAGGAGTATGTAGTAACCAGGAGTGTGTGATAACCAGGAGTGTGTACTAACCAGGAGTGTGTACTAACCAGGAGTGTGTACTAACCAGGAGTATGTAGTAACCAGGAGTGTGTGATAACCAGGAGTGTGTACTAACCAGGAGTGTGTACTAACCAGGAGTATGTAGTAACCAGGAGTGTGTGATAACCAAGAGTGTGTACTAACCAGGAGCGTGTACTAACCAGGAGTGTGTACTAACCAGGAGTGTGTACTAACCAGGACTGTGTGATAACCAGGAGTTAAGGTTAAGGAAACTGGGAAGGCCTTTAGCTAGAGGGTACTGCACAAGGCACCCAGTAATACAAGTGTTATACAAACATGTTGACATGGGACAGGAAATGATGTCATCTTGAAGAAAAAATGGCTGAAAACCAGATGCGAGATGTTAAGGACATTAAAAGCATTTTACAAGAGTTTGAGGTTTTGTTAGACACTTTCAATGGCATAGATTCAATAGCAATCACCCCTCAAGGACAGTTAGTGGCTCTTGTTGGATTTAGCAGAGAGCTCATTCACTTCAAAAGAAATGGAGAAATCGAAAAGACCATAGTAGTGCACCATGACTGTGCTAAATTGACTGCATTAGATGAGAATTTTATAATATGCCATAATGATGTAATAGGACTCCTATCACCTGAAGGAGAATACATCAAGGATTTGGTGAAGACTAATTCAGGATCCCCTATCACAGGATTTGTCCACCAAGAACAGGTCTTTGTGAGTGAATTACACGTTGGTGGGATTTCGGTCTACAACATGGACGGAGAGCTACAGCACAGATTTGGATCCAGAGGGAGCGAGCCGGGTCAATTCAATCTGCCAGGTAGAATGTGTGTCGGCCCAGACAATTGCCTGTATGTGTGTGACAGGATAAACGATCGGGTACAGGTCATGGAGAAGGACGGTACGTTTGTAAGACAGATTGGTGGAGGGGTACTGAAAGAGCCTGCTGGAATAGCTGTTACCAAGGATGGGTATTTAGCTGTTACCTCAAATGAAGTATTTAGTGCGAGGAATAAAAACATTTCGTTTTTTACTATAAACGGGAAATGCGTTCATGAAGTGGAGGATTTGGAATTGTTCCATCCCGGCGATATCATAGTTGACAAGGACGGATTCATCTATGTTAATGATTTCAAGAAGATTGTAAAGCTTTAGGTTCCACAATACAAACTAAGCGAAGAGTGAGGAATTGATCAATTTGTGTGACATCGTAGTTGATGGAAATGGATTCATCTATGATGATGGTTATGAATAGATTGTGAAGAATCAGGTTTTATACATCATTTGGCCTTCAGGCTCCACAATACTAACAATTATGTACATATTATGTATGTACTGGATACATTGACTACTTTTATTGTTGTTGTATAATGTTATATGAATTGTCACCTTTGGCAAATAGTGTGTTATTGACAATGTGAAAAACATCTCTTTAAATGCATGCTTGGTAAGTAGGGAAGAGGTTGCATGTGTGTGTGTGTGTGTCTGTGTGTGTGTGTGTGTGTGTGTGTGTGTGTGTGTGTGTGTGTGTGTGTGTGTGTGTGTGTATGTGTGTGTATGTGTGTGTGTGTGTGTGTGTGTGTGTGTGTGTGTGTGTGTGTATGTGTGTGTGTGGGCATGTGTGTGTGTGTGTGTGTGTGTGTGTGTGTGTGTGTGTGTGTGGGCATGTGTGTGTGTGTGTGTGTGTGTGTGTGTGTGTGTGTGTGTGTGTATGTGTGTGTGTGGGCATGTGTGTGTGTGTGTGTGTGTGTATGTGTGTGTGTGGGCATGTGTGTGTGTGTGTGTGTGTGTGTGTGTGTGTGTGTGTGTGTGTGTGTGTGTGTGTGTGTGTGTGTGTGTGTGTGTGTATGTGTGTGTGTATGTGTGTGTGTGTGCATGTGGGAGGCAAGTATCTAATGAGCAATACAACAAATACGATACACAATCCTTGTCATTTTATCCAGTTGGCTGGAAACATTGTCATGAAAATGCAGTCCTAATGAGCATCACGTAAACAGACCGTAAATTAACCATGATAGAAGAAATCCTGATGGATATCACATCAATACAGTGTGTGCACATGTTGGCTGATATCAGATGTCACTACACAAACATATCTACATACATTTGATACAGGAAGTGATGTCATTGTCACATGACTACTGCAAAATGGCAGAAAAACAAATTACCAGGAATGTGAGAGAAATTAACAGAGTCTTGAAAGAGTTCAGAGTAGATAATCCCCAGTCTGGACTGACATACTTAACATTTGGTCCTCAAGGACAGATAGTAACTTTGGATTCATTGTGTGAAGATCTCCTTCACTTCAAAACAAGCGGAGAACTGGAGAAGGCCGTTCATCTACCTCGTGGATACAGCATATTTACAACAGGCGAAGACGGGAATTTTCTAGTATGTAACTGCGACACTGTGGTAGAGATGTCGCTGGATGGGAAATTCACCAAAGATCTGATCAAATGTGACTCAATTCCCAGTAAGGCACTCAGGCATCAAGGGCAAACCTTTGTGAGCCATTATGATGGTACAATATCCGTCTACAACATTGATGGTAAGCTTCAGAACATATTTGGATCGAAGGGTAACAAGCCAGGTCAATTCAACTTCCCAGACAATATGTGTGTTGGTCCAGATGACTACTTGTATGTTTGCGACTGGTTCAATCACCGTGTACAGGTATTTGAGATGGACGGCACCTTTGTCAGACATTTTGGAGAGGAGGTGTTGGAAGATGCCGCTGGTATAGCTGTCACTGAGGACGGATACATTGCCGTCACTTCAAATGACACCAGAAAGATCTCGTTCTTCACCGTGAATGGGAAATGTGTTCATGAGGTGAAGGACGTCGGGTTGGTTAGCCCGGGAGACATTATAGTCGACGAGGAAGGATTCATCTACGTCAATGATTATGAGAAGATCGTTAAACTGTAGACCATACACTCCCATCTTCTGTTTTAAGCCAGTCATGCACATGTACATAGTTTTTAAACTACGGATAATAAAATTTCACATTCGTCAAATTGAGTGAATGTAGCGTCACACCAACTGTACTAGTTTTGATTGGAAGTGGTATAGTCTCTAATTAAATTATGGATGGAATACTTGGGATATTCCCCTATAGTTACGCTGATTACAAAAGGCATCCTAATTAACATTCCTTACTGTGCAGCTGCCTAACAACGCTATGTAAACACAGGACAAAACAGGATATGACATCATGGTCACATGATGAATGCTATAAAATGGCTGAAAATCAAACAAGGAGTGTGAGAAAAGTTAACAAATTTTATTGGAGAGAAGTATTACAGTTTGAAGTGGCTAATCTTCTACATAGTCTACAATACTTTCACATTTGGCCCTCAAAGACAGTAACATTGGGATTCATTAGATCGTAAAGCTCTTTACTTCAGAAGTAGAGAATTGGAGACAACGCTTTATTCACCCGGTTGGCAAGATGCCTACAGTGGCTGTACTATTGATGGAGATTGAAACATGTCATTAGGCCATCTTGATAGGAGCACCATCATATCACTGTCATCACAGTGAAGTCTTACTAAACGACTGATCAAACTGATACTGTAGATTCACTGTACAGCATTTATGGCAGAGGTACCGTACATACCTACATACATATGCACGTACAGTTCACCAGAGGTTTGTGAACAAAAGCGCCAGGGTTAATGGAGTGGTATTGTGGTGACCTTTTGGTTGGAGGGACTTTCCTTACAGTACACATGCATAAGCTGCAAAACATGATCAATTGTGACCTTATATGGATGTACAAAGGGGCGTGAACAACAAACACATCACTGACAAAAACAAACACACCATCATAACAAACCCACCCTGAGTATTGCTGGAATACCTCCTCTGGTACACTGTATTCGTAGAGGTAAAGAACAGGTTTGGAGCGAGGAAGGTGTCGGGAGACTTGTCGCCAAGCTGGAGGGAAGGAACACGGACAGAGAATCACAGAAATTCTTCAGACTAGGAGCAGCTCAGAACATCAAGACATTTTAAAAAGCTTGTCAGGGTCTTGTTCTGAATTGCCGAATTCCTACAATCATACCAGTAATCACCTACTTACTGTACATATACGTACACTGACCACATATGTATGTATATACTACCAATCAGGCACTATACTTATGTACACACTGTCCACATACTAATATTCAGTTACCACGTAGTACTCACATACAGCCTCTCCTGTGATGCTCTTAGGCGATCTGCAGTTGACATAGAATATTCGTGGAACGGTCAACTTCAGTCGATGGAGGTCGGAGCCAATGAGAGCCCAAACCAGCATTAGTCCCGGGCTGTCTGTTTCCTGGATCTGAGAGGGTATGATGGCCATCAATGCAATGATAGAAAGTCAAGATCAGCCAGTGACTATGAGAGGAAATGAGGAAATGATGGCCATCAGGGAAGAGGATTGAGGGAATTAATGATGGCAATCAGGGAAGATGAGGGAATAAATGATGGCTATCGGGGAAGATGAGGGAATGATGGCTATCAGGGAAGATGAGGGGATGATGGCCATTAGGGGAGATGAGGGAATGATGGCCATCAGGGAAGATGAGGGAATGATGGCTATCAAAGATGAGGAAATGATGGCCATCAGGGGAGATGAGGGAATGATGGCCATCAGGGAAGATGAGGGAATGATGGCCATCAGGGAAGATGAGGGAATGATGACCATCAGGGAAGATGAGGGAATGATGGCCATCAGGGAAGATGAGGAACTGATGGCTATCATGGAAAATGAGGGAATGATGGCCATCATGGAATATGAGGGAATAATGGCCATTTGAGAATATGAGAGGGAATGAATGATGGTCAGCAATACATTACATTTGATCATTGTCGATTGATTGTAGAGATACACCAGTGAATGATCGACACAGGAACAGGTGAATTTGAAACATGAAGTGACCCACTTGAATGATTTGCCATGGAGACTGGAACACAGCCCGTGTTCTCTGTTGGAGGAACCCTCCGATCCGTCCCCTCACACTTGAACTGCGAGCACCGCCAACAAAGGGATCAACTGGAGTGTTCCTTCCTCTTCTTTTCTTCTCTTGTCTCTCAAGTTTTTGCAATCTCCACTTCTCCTTGTGATACTTCAACCACTTCACAAATTCTTCCTACATTGTATGTTAATACATACTGTACAATATGTACACAATGCTGTATACTATTATAATATTACATTACCTTATGCATAGTATATGTACATACACTCCTATACAACATGCCCATACACACACACATGTACACACACACACGTACACACACACACCACACACACACACACACACACACACACACACACACACACACACACACACACACACACTACCTTTGAAGTTCCTCTTGAAGGAGGAGGTCCCAACACCTGTCTCCACGACTTCCTGGACTCTGTGCTTCCACTATCCTGGCTCGCACCCTTCGACCTCTTAGTCACTGTGAAGAATCCCTTCTTACCAGTCCCACTCTGATTCTTCTTGTTCACCAAGTCTTCAACATCCACAACATCCTCCTCCAGAGATCTCTTAGTAGTCGATACCTCCTTACGGTCAGCATCCATATTCTCTTCATCACCAGCAGGGACCTGTTGTATAATAGTACGTAATAGTGGATGATCACTGAACTACCTATCCCAAATGAACATACACCAGTCTAAGAATCACTGTACATCATACATACATAGATACATACATACATACACACATATGTAGAGTATATACTTATACATATTATACTGTACATATGTACGTACGTACATACATACATACATATATAGATGTAGAGTATATAATTATGTATATTATACTGTACATATGTACATACATACAGTACATGAGTTAGAAGAATACTAAAGATATAATACGTATATCAACATACAAATGTAAGGTGGTATACATTTATCAACGCACTTTCTTCACAACAGCAAATAGATCACTTATTTTCCGCTGTCTGAAAACGTCGTTCTTCTCGAGAAGTTTCTTGTGCAGCCAATCAGGGTGCTGGACTCTGGGGACGGGATTGGACACGCCCTGCATAACGGCCGGGATGGTGACTATCTTCTGGATGGCACTCCCCAGTCGTTCGATGTAGTACTCCCAGTCCAAGATGGCCCTGATGTCGTAGTCATCTAACAAAGGTGACTTCAGCCACTTTCTCAGGTAGAACTTCCTCACAGATGACTCTGCTTGGAATATGGTGAGAGGGATGGCTCTCTCCGTCACGGGAGCGCCTTCAGGTTTCTTGGAAATGATAAAACGGCAACTGAGTCCGGCGTCCTTCACCATCTGGTCACCCAGGAACTAGGAAGCCAATAGGAAAGATCAAATGCTACAGATGTATGTGTGTATGTACACATACAATACTTAAAAGTACTTCAATATGTTACTTGTGCACTAAGTGCTTGTAGTCTGCTTGTAGTCTGCTTATGCTCGTGGACTACACCCAAATTCGCGAAAGTATGCACTTACATCGATTAACACCAATTAACAGAGAGGTTTTTGTGTACAGTACGTAGGTAGATGGGAGTAGGTGTCTGTAGATGTTTGAATTTATGAGTAAATATGTACGTATTTACAGCCAAAAACTGAGCACCTTATGTCCTACATGCCATGCTACAAGGTATGTACATACAGTACAAATACACATACATTACATATACGTACATGGAGGTGTGTACTTGCGTACCTCTGCCAGTCTCTTCGCTGTGCTGATGGAGGTTGATTTCTGCTCCCCGTAATCCTCCAGCTTTCTGGACATGCTCCTGTTCTCGGAGATGAGGTCAAACAGTTCTGAGTCAGGCATGTTCTCAGCCTGTGGGGGTGGGGGTGGGGTAAGAAGTGGGATAATGAGTATGTCTGTATTAGGAACTCAAGAGCAGTGATCACAAGCTACCCACAGGCATGGAATGAATGTTCTCCTTCAGCTCCAAAGGAGCCAAGGTGTATCTGTTAGGTACAGGTACATTGGTACACACACATACTTGTAGTGCCCTCAACTTGATCAACACTTTACAACAAATAGTACATTGGTTTCTATATATGCGTGTATACTGTACAGACATACATACTGTATATACGAACAAACACACTCACATACCTACGTATGTACATACAGTACATACATATGCACAAATACAAGTTAAACCTGCTTAATAAGTACCTGGAAGGGCACACCAAATTTGTACTTCTTATCAGAGGTACTTACTATCAGTACTGGTTGTCATGGTGTACATGAGCTAGGGACTGAGTGAGGTGTACTTGCTAACCAGGGAACACACACGCACGCATGCACACACACACACACACACACACACACACACACACACACACACACACACACACACACACACACACACACACACACCACACACACATACACATGCACACACCTGACTGTACAAGACATCCAACCAGTAGTCGGCTACTTTTGCTACAGACGCATAGCACTCCTCAAGGGTATTCCCCAGGAGAAAACTCTCAAACACTGAAGACTGGAAGTTCTTTATCAACTGCAGTTCTCCCCTTCGTTTGACCTCAAAACCCTGCACACAGTACATACATACATGTGATACAGTAAATGCAACATAATGATTACATGTACGTACATACGGTACATTTCATAAAAAAGGTAACGTTAACTAGTGAAAAGATACCACTTATCAGTTAACTTTTAACAGTTAACGGTTAAAAGTTAACTCTTTACCGGAAAGGAGTTACCAGTTAACAGTTAACTTTGTTACCTTTTTGTGAACTATACGGTACATTCGGCCCAAAGCACACAGTATGTACATACATTATATATAAACAGTGCACAGTATATGTATGCAATACACATTCATGTACGTATATATTACATGTATACACAGGGAATGGATGCTTTGTATGGGTACCGAGGGTGAAGCCTGAGGTGTTCAACAAAAGGACCCATTTCCTGTGTTTCTTTCCTAAAGGTGACATAAATAACATGTATCCTGATTGGTCATTTGCTGACCTTTGGTAGCTAATTGATCAATCGATTGTCACATCTGGGATCTCAGGGATACATGGGATATGTATCCCTACCAGTCCCTTAACATGGCTATGAATCAGGATGCATGTATGTACGTACATACGTACTTGCACTCTGTAAGTCATGCATGAGTGATAATGTACACACTGCACAACATCACTAGCACATACTGTATGCACTCTACATATGTACTGTACGTACACACACAGCATACACGATACAGTATAATATACTATACCTTCAGCTCAGCCAGAGAACCATCGAGATTGAAGACAGCGTAACGCTTCTTTAGTCTCTTGCCTTCCTCTTTGGAAGCAGGAAGGATCATGGCTTTGTAAGGACCATCAACCTGAGAGAGACATTCGTAGTATGTACGTATGTACATGTGTAAATGTAAGAATCATCGGTCTGTACAGACTGTCAACCTGAAAGAGACATTTGTAGTATGTACATACATACGTATGTACATGTGTACATGTAAGAATCATCGGTCTGTACAGACTTCCAACCTGAAGGAGACATTGGCAGTACATGTGTATGTACATGTGTAAGTGTGCAGTAAAAGTGGATGAGAATATGCAGAAACATAATATTTTTACGTGATAAAGAAGATTGTATCAGCAATATACATATTACCCTTGATTATATATTAATAACCTAAATACACCTAATCAATATGCAATAATGTTACCCCAACTTATGTAACATTAAGATTATGTGATAAAATATTATATCCAAATATGTGACGCTATTCCATATTACACCTGATTTTGTAACAATAATGATATATCACACCCAATTGATATAATATAACCATATATTACACCCGATCATACTACTGTACACCTAATGACAACTAAACAATATTATAATACTGCACATATGTGCATATACAGTACATATAGTAACTATTACTACTATTACGGTAAACAATATTATACTTCGATGTACGTATGTACAGCATGCTGACCTCGAAGAAAATCGAGTTTTCCTTTCTCTCCTCGTACACCAGCCCTTCGTGGTCCACCAGCTCTTGGTACTGATCGTTGGTGAAGTTGTCGTGGACCATCACGTTCAGCATGGCCCCCGGGTAGGAGAAGGAGATCTTGGTCTTCTTGTGGTCTGTCGTGTAGATGTCGAAGTTTTCTGGGAAACTGGCGGGGAGAACGCACCAAATGCCGTCCGTGTCCAGCTCCAGAGGGCGTCTGAGAGGTGGGGGTAGGGGAGGTGGGGGTAGGGGAGGTGGGGGTAGGGGAGGTGGGTGTAGGGGAGGTGGGGGTAGGGGAGGTGGGGGTAGGGGAGGTGGGTGTAGGGGAGGTGGGGGTAGGGGAGGTGGGGGTAGGGGAGGTGTAAGGGATTATATTCCAGTCAATACTGTGCAGGGTTTTGTGTCTAAAATGTAGTGGATCCTCTCTATCAATGACATTGTCAGATCTTATTTGTACGTCCTTATTTGAGGTTTCCTCAATTCAGAGATCACCTAATACATTACAGTACTACACTGGGACACAGAATGGTGTCCATATTACAGAGGTTTTCTCAATTCGGAGGTTGCAATAGAGAGAGGTTCCACTGTACTGTACTGTACCGCATTTGGTATGCATACTCAAGGGAGGGGTGGGGGACAGAAATATTCCTTTCAATTCAGACTACAGTCATCCATGTCACGCGAAATGTTGCGTACAAGCAGTAACATGTCAAGTTTGTTCACACTTGAAAATTGTGAGTCTCTTGTGAAACAGACAAATACGTACATACAAATGTACTACACACAGTACATACAGACCCACATACGTATGAACACACCAATAGTGTAGTATCTTGTGTGTATGTGAAAGCTGCA
Organism: Chondrilla cf. caribensis; assembly: GCA_964020155.1. NCBI lineage: Eukaryota > Metazoa > Porifera > Demospongiae > Chondrillida > Chondrillidae > Chondrilla > Chondrilla cf. caribensis. Next base: position 4,199,027 of record OZ026558.1, on the reverse strand, counting down.
TGCACTCACCCTAGGTTCTCCACAATCTCCCTGGCCTTAGTGATAATGCTGGCACCGGTGTAGCAGACAAGACCAGCCATCTCCATTGAGTGCCATCTTGATCTGCAAAATGGTGCATATGTAAGTGTGTGTGTGTGTGTGCGTGTGTGCGTGCGTGCGTGCGTGAGTGCATGTGTGTGTGTACATACGTGTATCAGTTTTATGTGTAGAACTGCATGCATGCATGCGTGCATGTACATGTGTACCACACAACCCCTGCCCAGTGTGAGGGTGAGAGTGGAGGTGAGGACATACATACACCACTCACCCTTTCCTCATAACATAGCCATAAAATGAGTTCAGGATACACTTGTGAGCGAGTTGAAGAGAATCATAGAGGATCTCTCTACTCACACAGCTGGAGAAGGGAACCAGGAGTAGAATAACACAAGTGAAGGACCGTCCGTAAGCATTATTCAAAGTAGCTCCTTCAATCTGACAATTGACCATGTTGTTGGATTATGGTGGTATTGCACTGTGTGCATTTACAGGCTGTGCTACAGAATGTGGTCACACATTGGGGGATGCTGAATCATAAGTGGATGTGCAGCTTTTAGAGAATACACAGCTTGTACATGTACAGATGTCATGTGATCCTATTGTACAGGAACCTGCCACACTCAGACCATTGTTGAACCGGTCAACTGGTCTTTATGTGCAGGTGGGTCAACGTTCACATTCAGAGCACAGACCTCTTGATCTCAGCTGGGTCCCCCCTCTTCTTGGCATCATCCAGCTTCTTCCTCCAGGCCTTCAGGAGACCTTTGAAGGTGTACCTTCTGTCTCTGAAGGCCCTCACGGTGTCCACATAGAAGGAGTTCTCTCTCTGACACACAGTTGTGGTCCTCACCTCCTCCCTGGTCTGTTTTACCTTCTTGTATGCCCTTCGACAGTAGTCTGAGGAAAGGAGTGCCGTATCGGATGGTGTACATGAGTTGAAACGTCAATTGATTTATTGATTAATTTATCATCATCTAGCACAAACATACACTGCATGGGAAGTGTGTGAGAGCATGCACATATGTATGTACCTATATATTGGGTTACACATACAAAAAACACTGAGAGAGAGAGAGAGAGAGAGACAGAGAGAGAGAGAGAGAGGGAGGGAGGGAGGGAAGGAGGGAGGGAGGAGAGTGAGAACAAACCTGCCAGTCGTTTTCTCTCATATTTGGCTTGTTCAACTCTAGGCAGTTGATGGAATGAACGAGGGTTGTCTCCAGGCTTCTCTGGTGGGAAGGACTCCACCTCCAGTTGCTGCTTGATGCTCTGGTACTCGTTACGGCTGGCCGGCACTACATGACATACGTAGAGTACATTTGTACACATGTATCCTGATCAGTGGCAACATCAAAGAGACTGACAGGGATGCAAATCCTATATATTTCTGAGATTCCCAGATGTGACAATTGATTGATCAATTAGGTATTGTAAGGTCAGCAATCAGCCAATGGGATGCATGTTATTTATGTCACCTCTAGGAAGGAAACACAGAAAATGGATCCTTTTGTTGAACACCTTGAGCTTCACCCTCAGTGTCCCATACAAAGGATCCATTCCCTGTGTATCCTCTCCTAGAGATGGTATATACACAAAAAATGTACAAGTGTATACATACGTATATATGCATATGTCCATACAATGTACATATTCTACATTCATTCTTGTATGTGTGTACTGTATTGACGCATCAGAAGTTATAAACAATGGTTGGGAAACTGGTATTGGTTGTAGCTGAAACCTTTCAATAATGCTAGGGAAACCTCTGGAACTAGTTATGGCTAGCCAGCACAGCAAGATATTAAGTATGTGTCTACATATGTGTGTAATGTATGTGTGTATTGTGTGTACTGTATTGGTGCAATAGTGTAGAGACCATCTTATAATGATTGCATAATGTAACCTCTGGTACAAGGCAATTGGATTACATGTGGTGACCCAGGTGATGCCACTGCAGTGCTCCAGACTAGCTGGCACCACAACAAGGTAAGAAATCAACATACATACATATGTACAGTACTGTATTATATAATACACAAAGTTACAGTATTCAATATACTCTGTGTGTAGTATATATGTCTATGTAAACTGTACAAAACTCTACTATAGAGAATACTGTAGAATGTACAGTGTACCCATCAAAACAGTACAGTACTCACACACATACACACATACACACGTACATTATACCACAGTATGCAATACATGATACACATCTGTGTACATCATACTAAACTCTATATGGGGAATACTGCAAAATGCATTGAATAGAATAGACACAAAACACATATGTACCTACAGTACATACAGCATATCCATACATTCTTATGTACATATAATGCATATGTTGGTGTACATACTAAATGGTGCATATGTACTTAGATCCCAACTAAACACCAAATAAGGTATCCAAACATTCCTGTTAACAACCACAATCTGAAGGGAACTTCTGACTCAGTTATTTGGTGACAGTTGAACAGCAGAGTGGACAGTCATGACTACTTCTCTCTATCTTCTATTCCCACTCATTCTCCTTGGATGGACCAACACCTTTGCCAGTGGAGAGAGCACTAAGGCTGTCTCCAACAGGAACACTTCTGCTCAATGCCCACAATGCCAGATTGGACTCACTAGAGACAAACCAGCCAATTCCTGTGCTGACATATACCACTGCAATAGGAATGCCAAATCAGGACTGTACTGGATCAAGACTTACACCTACAATAACACTGCACACCAGTTTTACTGTGAAATTGAACAAGAACGATGCGGAATTGTAGGTATGATGAGAGTGGCCCATGTCGATATGTCCTCACCCTGTCAACAGTGTCCACCACCTCTGGCTCAGTACTGGGCTGGTGGGAAGAGAGTGTGTGGACCTTCACTGGATAACCACTGTGACCCTGTTGTCTTTCCAGTTCATGGGATACCATACAACCATGTCTGTGGGAGAGCTCTGGGGTACTCGTTGTATCATCCTTGTGCATTTGCTTACAACACACGTCCCCTCCGTCAAAACTACCTCACTGGTCTGTCCATCACACAAGGACCATTAGGTGACAATGACAGCCATATCTGGTCTTATGCTGCTGGCGTTAGTGAAGCAGATTCAAGTACTCACAACTGTCCCTGTGCCAAACGTCCTGGACGCTCACCACCGTCTTATGTGGGTACTGACTATTATTGCGACACTGCCACTGTTACTCATGGTTCCCAACAGTGGTACAGCAACAACACCCTCTGGGACGGGAAGGACTGCTACCCTGGGACCAACTGCTGTGCTAATACACGACTACCATGGTTTTGGAGGACACTCAAACAAGAGACAAACAATGACATCACAGTTCGATGGTGTGCCAGTCGAGGACTCTGGGTTGATAACTTCGGAACAGAATTGTTGGAAATTTACATCCACTAACTCATGTAGTACTAACACACACATGTACAGTTCATCAATACTCTACACACATATCATCTCACTAGTACATATCTAGTATACACAGTAGATCATATACTTTATCATCACACTCTCAACATCAGTTATATCATATTATCAGTTGTAGTCTTTGAGTGTACTTCAAGTAATAATGGATTGAGACCACATGAATGTGCCAAGTTGTGCATGTGTACATGTAGGAATATGTACATACGTATGTACATAATAATACATATTCAATATTGAACAGTAATATATATACTATACATATAAAAGATTACAAGACATTCTACTATATTACAATACAATACAACATGTATCCCGATTGTTGACATTGTCACTTAAGATCAAAGGGACCGACTGGAGTACATTCGCGATGTACTGGGGTACAACACTGACCTTATTAGTGATGTACCCTGGTTTTTAAGTGACTGGTATTAATTAATCAACAGACGTTGTTATGTGCCCATTGTGTATTCTCGGCTGTGTTCTTGGCTTGAGCCATTCTTCGACGTTCTCAATGGGGGTTGAAAAAGGTTGTTTCTCGGATTTTCCATTAGAAGAAGCCATAACCGTTGCTTCGTTCCTTCGGTAAGTATCCTAAGCCTCGTTGGTTGGGCAAGTTTCCTCATTTGTTCGGTAAATACACTGAAACTCGTTGGTTCGATGAGTTTCTTCATTCGCTCGGTAAATATTCCAAGGCTCGTGGATTCGGCCATTTTCCTCGTTCATTTGATAAGTGTCCTGACACTCGTTGGTTCAGGAAGTACGGGCGGCCAAGAAGCCATCTGAATGGGTTGATAGCAACCTCCAGTTCTTTGAGAAAATCGTCTTTTTCAATGTCGTGAACGAAATCAATCTCAGCTACGCGTAATCGTGCTATCAAATGGGATACATAATAGTTGTACCCCACTTTTGGTCGGTACTGAGCAGATATCAGTTAATTACAACTATTACGAGTTACATGACTGTATTGAAGCAAAAGGCGTGAACATAAATGTGATTCATCCACACTTACATACCTTAATATGTGCACAGTAGCTAATGGAGGTCAGGTATTTATGGTAGTTACCAATACCTCACAGAATCAATGTTGTACAACAATACATACAGTACATACTTGCATATGCAACATACATACGTATAATATGTACTGTATATTCTACAGTTTGTACATGTATACATGGTACAACCTTCGCCTGTAATCAATGGAGACTGCATAAATGTATGGATACAATACTACATGTATTGAATGTACATACAGAACACTAGTATACAGTCTGCTATGTATACATTATAGTACAGGTCTTGGTTAAGGTAACTGTGTGTGTACAATAATGTATGTACTCAATGTACATATGTATGGAACACTAGTATACAGTCTACAATATACTGGATGGTTGTACTGTATAAGTCTTTGTTAGTGTACACCTGAGTGTGATGCATCCACACTTCACTTGATATGTGCACAGTAGCTGATTGAGGTCAGGTATGTTCAGTACTCACCAATACCTCACAGTGCTCCCCAAGCCAACAGCAACATATACCAATGTTACAACAGGAGAACATCTTTGGTACTGATATTGTCAGACCTGGTAGCATGACACTCAACCTAGCTGAGGGACCCTAGGTAGTGTGGACTAAGTGTAAACACTCTGTTTGTACCTAAAATGAAGTCCTACTTTGAAAACAAGTAATTCGAGTAAAAAAAACTCAAGAGTTTACTGGTCCCATACTCGATATCTTGGTGTCTCTTCCAGGTTTGAAAGAACCTTAGCTGGAGATATAATGCTTGCCTAAGCCTTTGTGCATGAAGTCTAACCCAATTTTTGCTGTTTCAAAATCGGCCAACTTTTTATGCAACATTCATTATGATGTAAGTTCATTGTTGTGGGTAAGTGTATGAACACACACATGCACACACACGCACACACACGCACACACGCACACACGCACAGTGTATGTATGCATGCATTAGTGTATTGTGGAATATGTTATTGTTGTATGCGAACTGTTACTGTGATAGCTACGGGCAGAAACTACATGTTTATGCAGATTTGGAATATCTTCACTAGTTGTAACAACAACTAGTGAAGATACTCCAAATCTACTCATCTACATACATCTGTTGTCATTTTACTGTATGTGTACTGTAATGTACAATGTCATGCATTAGCATGCTCATATAAACTATTTTATGCACACATGCACCCATCCACCCCCCACCCACCTACCCACACACACACGCACACACACACACTAGACATACAAGTACTATATACTGCAAAATATGTACAGTTTGTATATGAATATGTGCATATGTGCATACGTACAGTATGTACGTACGTATGCTTTGTATTCTCATGTGTGTACATACGCAATTGTATCAACACATGGATACTTGGAAACCTTTCAATATTGTTAGGGAAACCTCTGGTACCAGTTATGGCTAGCCAGCACAGCAAGATATTAGGTACATATTTATATGGTCTCATGTACAGTTAATTCTTGTTGATCCACCACCTCATCTGCTAAACCTTGTTATCCACCACAATTTCCCAGTACCAGCATAATATACAAGTACTGATGAATATCCAGTTAATCCACCAAACTCATTAATCCACCATAGATTTGGTAAATAATTTGCAGCAGATTAATGAGAATTCACTGTACATACGTACATATGTATGCATATATAGTATGTACATATGTATGTAATGTACGTATGTGTGTATTGTGTGTACTGCATTGGTACAATAATGTGAAGACCTTCCAATCATGACTGTAACCTCTGGTGCAAGGCAATTGGATTACATGTGGTGACCCAGGTGATGCCACTGCAGTGCTCCAGACTAGCTGGCACCACAACAAGGTAAAAATCAACATACATACGTACATATGTACAGTACTGTATAATATAATACACAAAGTTACAGTATTCAACAGTGTATGTGTGTAGTATATATGTCTATGTGAACTGTACAAAAACTCCACAATGGAGAATACCGTAGAATGCACAGTGTACCCTTCAAAACAGTACAGTACTTACACACATGTACACATACACAATAACAATACCACAGTATCCAATACATGATACACATCTGTGTGTACCATACTAAACTCTATATGGGGAATACTACAAAATGCATTGAATAGAATAGGCACAAAACACATACGTATCTACAGTACATACAGCATATCCATACATTCTTACGTACATATAATGCATATGTGGGTGTACATACAGAATGGTGCATACGTACGTAGATCCCAACTAAACACCAAATAAGGCATCCAAACATTCCTGTTGACAACCACAATCTGAAGGGAACTTCTGACTCAGTTATTTGGTGACAGTTGAACAGCAGAGTGGACAGTCATGACTACTTCTCTCTATCTTCTATTCCCACTCATTCTCCTTGGATGGATCAACACCTTCGCCAGCGGAGAGAGCACTAAGGCTGTCTCCAACAGGAACACTTCCGCTCAATGCCCACAATGCCAGATTGGACTCACTAGAGACAAACCAGCCAATTCTTGTGCCGACATATACCACTGCAATAGGAATGCCAAATCGGGACTGTACTGGATCAAGACTTACACCTACAATAACACTGCACAACAGTTTTATTGTGAAATGGAACAAGAACGATGTGGAATTGTAGGTATGATGAGAGTGGCTCACGTCGATATGACTTCACCCTGTCAACAGTGTACACCACCTCTAGCTCAGTACTGGGCTGGTGGGAAGAGAGTGTGTGGACCTTCACTGGACTACCGCTGTGACCCTGTTGTCTTTCCAGTTCATGGGATACCCTACAACCATGTTTGTGGGAGAGCTCTAGGGTACTCATTCCATCATCCTTGTGCATTCTACTACAACACACGTCCCCTCAGTCAACACTACCTCACTGGTCTGTCCATCACACAAGGACCATTAGGTGACAATGACAGCCACATCTGGTCTTATGCTGCTGGATATCGTGAAGTAGGATCTGCTCATTGCAACTGTCCCTGTGCCAAATACCCTGGAAACTCACCACCATCTTATGTGGGTACTGACTATTATTGTGACACTGCCACTGTTACTGGAGGTTCCCAACAGTGGTACAGCAACAACACCCTCTGGGATGGGAAGGACTGCTACCCTGGGACCAACTGCTGTGCTAATACACGACTACCATGGTTTTGGAGGACACTCAAACAAGAGACAAACAATGACATCACAGTTCGATGGTGTGCTGATCGTGACCTCAAGTCTGACAATTTTGGAACAGAATTGTTGGAAATTTACATCCACTAACTCATGTAGTACTAACACACACATGTACACTTCATCAATACTCTACACGCACATCATCTCACTAGTACATATCTAGTATACACAGTAGATCATATATGCACTTTATCATCACACTCTTAACATTAGTTATATCATATTATCAGTTGTAGTCTTTGAGTGTACTTCAAGTAATAATGGATTGAGACCATGTGAATGTGACTAGTTGTGCATGAGTACATAGTATGTATTCACATACATACAGTATACACATGTTGTCAACATGGAACTCCAATACATACTGTACACAGCACATATTACAGACTATGAGTAGAGTCTTGTATCTCCCACATCTACTGACTAATATTACAGTTTGAAATAACTACTAATACTGATCAGTTGTAGTCTTTGAGTGTACTACTAGCAATATTGGATTGAGACCATGATAGTGTCTGGTAGGTATGTATGCACATCATATTACATACATGCATGTGTTGTTGACACTAACATATCACTGCAATTGAATACATGTACAGTGTACGTATTTCATTGTGTATGTGGAAATCAGTGATGCACACACTACACACATTCCTCCAGACTCCAGTGGCACTAGTGCTGACTCAGAGATATTCACATCACATACTTGCACACATCAGCACTGGAATCACAGTTCACTGATGTGTGCACAGGTCACCAGACAGGTTTCATTGTTGGGATTAATTGCGCGAGGACAAGGCAGGAAATTAGTAAACACATTTCTATTGCATATAATATGTTGTATTGGATTATGCGTATATTTGCTGTATAAATTGTCTATTATTTGCCACCCAGGATACAACTACCGTACAGCGGAAAATTTTCGCGGGACAAAATTTTCACGGATATACTTTTCGCGGATGCTGGCCAGAGTCACGCGACAGAACAGCGAGAACGCCTAATTTGCGGATAAAATTTTCGCGGATATTAGGCAAACCGCAAAGTCCGCGAAAATTTTGTCCCGCAAATATTTCCCGCTATACGGTATTACTTACATACATGTATCAATGTGTGACTCTTACACTTAGTACATGGAGCAAAACATTGCAGTGGTCGAGATACACACCAAACACTCATACTGTAGTGTAGATATACACATGTACAGTGAATACAGTGTTGATCAATATGTACTGTATTTCAATGTACGTATGTAGGAGGTGTGTATGTGGTGTACACACATGGTTACCACTCATTATCAGTCCTTGTTCCAAGGTCCACACAGTTGTAACAGGTTGTAGGTTGTAAAGGTGGAAATCGGTGATGTACACACTACACACATCCCACTGGACTCAAGTGGAACTAGTACTGAGACATACATACATACACTGTGAGTACATGAGTACATGTATCAATGAGTGGCTCTTCCTCAGTGAGCCAATGTTGACATAAATAGAATTACAGAACACAGCTGGCACACCAAATGTGATATGGATACTGTTGCTCAGATCTAATAAGTACAAAAACAGCTACAACCTGACATTATTATGCGCATTAATTATAACATGCAAGTATAGTGTATATAATACATACGTATGTAACACATTACTGTGTACTTATTGCGTTAGTCATGCAAGCTTCACATACGTACAGTACAATTACACCGCAGACGGGACATTAGTATCAAGTATGAAATATACACCCATGTCTAATAAATAGTTCCAATGGATTTACTAAATCAATTAAAACCACATACACACCCTGGGTTATATAATTACGAGACATAGACACATATTGATTTGCACTCTACAGATAAGCAACAGACGTAGGGTCAGTTCATATACGTATACCCAGTTTTGTGTGGAGAGTTAAAAGAAATAGTTATGAAAGTGACTACTGTGCTTATGTTTCTATTCCCTCTCGTTCTTATTGGATGGACTGTCACCTTCGCCAGTGGAGAGAGCACTAAGGCTGTCTCCAACAGGAACACTTCCGCTCAATGCCCACAATGCCAGATCGGACTCACTAGAGACAAACCAGCCAATTCCTGTCACGACATATACCACTGCAATAGGAATGCCAAATCGGGACTGTACTGGATCAAGACTTACACCACCAATAACACTGCACAACAGTTTTATTGTGAAATTGAACAAGAACGATGTGGAATTGTAGGTATGATGAGAGTGGCCCACGTCGATATGACCTCACCCTGTCAACAGTGTCCACCACCTCTGGCTCAGTACTGGGCTGGTGGGAAGAGAGTGTGTGGACCTTCACTGGATAGCCGCTGTGACCCTGTTGTCTTTCCAGTTCATGGGATACCATACAACCATGTCTGTGGGAGAGCTCTGGGGTACTCGTTCTATGCTCCTTGTGCATTTGACTACAACACACGTCCCCTCAGTCAACACTACCTCACTGGTCTGTCCATCACACAAGGACCATTAGGTGACAATGACAGCCATATCTGGTCTTATGCTGCCGGGTATCGTGAAGTAGGATCTGATAACTGCAACTGTCCCTGTGCCAAAAACCCTGGACACTCACCACCATCTTATGTGGGTACTCACTATTATTGCGACACTGCCACTGTTACTGGAGGTTCCCAACAGTGGTACAGCAACAACACCCTCTGGGATGGGAAGGACTGCTACCCTGGGACCAACTGCTGTGCTAATACACGACTACCATGGTTTTGGAGGACACTCAAACAAGAGACAAACAATGACATCACAGTTCGATGGTGTGCTGATCGTGACCTCAAGTATGACAACTTTGGAACAGAATTGTTGGAAATTTACATCCACTAACTCATGTAGTACTAACACACACATGTACACTTCATCAATACTCTACACACACATCATCTCACTAGTACATATCTAGTATACACAGTAGATCATATACTTTATCATCACACTCTCAACATCAGTTACGTCATATTATCAGTTGTAGTCTTTGAGTGTACTTCAAGTAATAATGGATTGAGATCACATGAATGTGCCAAGTTGTACATGTGTACTGTATGGCGTGCATATGTATGTACATACAATACATGCCTGGTACTGATATACACACCATGTATTACAAGGTGTTCGAGCACTGTATACATACAGTTATTCATTGACTCATCATAACACTGCTCAATGGTGTACTGATCACATATGTAGTGTCCTTTAATTTCCTATATATGTGGTGTCTGATGTTAATTAAGTGAGTCAGTGTGCATGAGCAGTTGTGTAGCTGGTCGGTAGCGATAGGCAGTGACTTTTGAGAAGTTTTTTTAGTTCTGATAAGTTGTGTCTTTACTGTTTGAGATCTGGAAGTAATTATTGTGTGATCATTGCAATAAAGAACCAAGTGATTCGAAAGGGCCGCGTACAGAAATATTACAATAAGACATGATTGGTGATGACCTTAAAAACAGTTTGACATTTTTGTATTTTTAAAATTTTCATACAATATTACATACGTACGTAGTACATATACTGTACATACAGAACACTAGTAAACGTATAAAATGTTGTGTATGCATTATACGTAGGACAACATACCAAGCCTGGGTTAAGGTGACTGTGTGTTTACAATACTACATGTACTGTACAAACACACTCAACACCAGTGAGGGTTTCTTCAGGAATGGGGGCAAGAGTAAGAGGGTAGAATGAGGCTGCAAAGAAGTGATGGGACAAACACGTTTCCAAAGGGAGGAGGTACAAGTTACAAGGATGAGAACTTTACCAGAATAGCACATTTGATGCACCCTCCCCTTACACACCCTCACAGACACCATTCCACACACCCTCACACACACCCTCCCACACACCTTCCCGCACACCCTCTCACACAACCTCCCACACACCTCACACACACATCTCACACACACCCTCACACACCCCTCTGATCCGTGAAAACTGCAAAAGTTTAACCCTGTGGAAGTTAAAACAAGACATTGAGGAGGCGGTACAGCCAGGTAGGTTCCCTTAGTCTCGTGTGTGGACACCGTCAACTATCAGCCATTTCTCATGGTGATTTGGATGGCACAATGCACCAATGGTGGTCACTACTTCACAGTTCAATAACTTCAGATACAAAATGATTGGATTACTTGGGGTGAACCAGGTGAAGCCACTGCAGTGCTCCAGACTAGCTGGCACCACAACCAGGTAAACAACAAACATAATACAGTAATAGTTCCACAAAGTCCTATGTAAGTGTGTACAGTACTATAATATATAAAAACTGTACATATATTAAGGGCACTACAGTAACTGTGGAGTATACAGTTTACCTTTCACAATACCTGTATATGTAGTACTGCAACTACATCCAAACATACACATACAAATGTACATAAAATACTATACTATGTTGCTAGGGTATATACACACATACAGAATTGGTGTAGACCCAAACAAAACACCAAATAAGGCATCCAAACATTCCTGTTAACAACCACAATCTGAAGGGAACTTCTGACTCAGTTATTTGGTGACAGTTGAACAGCAGAGTGGACAGTCATGACTACTTCTCTCTATCTTCTATTCACACTCATTCTCCTTGGATGGACCAACACCTTCGCCAGTGGAGAGAGCACTAAGGCTGTCTCCAACAGGAACACTTCCACTCAATGCCCACAATGCCAGATTGGACTCACTAGAGACAAACCAGCCAATTCCTGTCACGACATATACCACTGCAATAGGAATGCCAAATCGGGACTGTACTGGATCAAGACTTACACCTACAATAACACTGCACAACAGTTTTACTGTGAAATTGAACAAGAACGATGTGGAATTGTAGGTATGATGAGAGTGGCCCACGTCGATATGACCTCACCCTGTCAACAGTGTCCACCACCTCTGGCTCAGTACTGGGCTGGTGGGAAGAGAGTGTGTGGACCTTCACAGGGTAGTCACTGTGACCCTGTTGTCTTTTCAGTTCATGGGATACCATACAACCATGTCTGTGGGAGAGCTCTGGGGTACTCGTTCTATGGTCCTTATGCATTTCACTTCAACACACGTTCCCTCAGTCAACACTACCTCACTGGTCTGTCCATCACACAAGGACCATTAGGTGACAATGACAGCCACATCTGGTCTTATGCTGCTGGCTTTCGGGAAGTAGGATCTAGTACCCACAACTGTCCCTGTGCCAAATACCCTGGACGCTCACCACCATCTTATGTGGGTACTGACTATTATTGCGACACTGCCACTGTTACTAGAGGTTCTCGACAGTGGTACAGCAACAACACCCTCTGGGATGGGAAGGACTGCTACCCTGGGACCAACTGCTGTGCTAATACACGACTACCATGGTTTTGGAGGACACTCAAACAAGAGACAAACAATGACATCACAGTTCGATGGTGTGCTGATCATGACCTCGAGTCTGACAATTTTGGAACGGAATTGTTGGAAATCTACATCCACTAACTCATGTAGTACTAACACACACATGTACACTTCATCAATACTCTACACACACATCTTCTCACTAGTACATATCTAGTATACACAGTAGATCATATACTTTATCATCACACTCTCAACATCAGTTATATCATATTATCAGTTGTAGTCTTTGAGTGTACTTCAAGTAATAATGGATTAAGACAACATGAATGTGCCGAGTTGTACATGTGTACATGTAGGAATATGTACATACATACATATGTACATAATAATACATATTCAATATTGAACAGTAATACATATACTTTACACATAAAAGACTACAAGACATTCTACTATATTACAATACAATACATTTTGTTACATGACTGTATTGAAGCAAAAGGTGTGAACATAAATGTGATTCATCCACACTTACATACCTTAATATGTGCACAGTAGCTAATGGAGGTCAGGTATTTATGGTAGTCACCAATACCTCACAGAATCAATGATGTACAACAATACATACAGTACGTACTTGCATAATGCACATACAGTACATACGTATAATATGTACTGTATACTGTACAGTTTGTACATGTATACATGGTACAAATTTTGCCTGTAATCAATGGAGACTGCATAAATGTATGTATTCAATACTACATGTATTGAATGTACATACAGAACACTAGTATACAGTCTGCTATGTATACATTATATTTCAAGCCATGGTTAAGGTGACTGTGTGTGTACAGTAATGTATGTACTCAATGTACATATGGAACACTGGTATACAGTCTACAATATACTGGATGGTTGTACTGTACAAGTCTTTGTTAGTGTGCACCTGAGTGTGATGTATCCACACTTCACTTGATATGTGCACAGTAGCTGATTGAGGTCAGTTATTTCAGTAGTCACCAATACCTTACAGTGCTCCCCAAAGCAACAGCAACATATACCAATGTTACAACAGGAGAAAATAGGTAGTGGATTATTATCTACTGATTTTTTTGCACCCTACATAAAAGTTGCCACTTGGTCGTGAATCTTCAATTCTTCCCAAACAGGCCAAGGCTTATCTTCCAAAAAAGAGTCCCTCAGTAGAAAGGACTGTCAACAACTGTCCTTTCCACTGAGGGTCTCTTTCTTGATGCCTAGAAGATAACCACAGAAACATGGAAGATAAGCCTTGCCCTGTTTGGGAAGAATTGAAGATTCACGGCCAAGCGGCGACTTTTACGTAGGGTGCAAAAATCGGTAGATAATAATCCACTACCTATACTACACTGAACCCTAAGAACAACGACCTGATAGGCTAAAAGTCCAGCCAATACTCTGCTTAGTAGAGATTGACAATTAACTCAGAACATTGCCCAGTGCTAACATATACCAATGTTACAACAGGAGAACATCTTTGGCAATGACACTGACAGACCTGGTAGCATGACACTCAACCTAGCTGAGGGACCCTAGGTAGTGTGGACTAAGTGTGAACACTCCGTCTGTACCAAAAATGAAGTCCTACTTTGAAGACAAGTTAAAAAAAAACTCATGAGGTTACCGGTACCATGCTCAAATTTCTTGGGTGTCTCTTCCAGGTTTGAAAGAACCTTAGCTGGAGATATAATGCTTACCCAAGCCTTTGTGCATAAGGTCTAGTCCAATTTATGGTCCTTCAAAATTGATCATCTTTTATGTAACGTTCATTATGCTGTAAGTTCACTGTTGTGGGTATGCTGATGAACAAACACACACACACACACACACACACACACACACGTACATATAATATACAGTAGAACCCCGTATATCAGGTCCCCGTATTAACGGGCAACTCGGTTAACCGGGCAGTGTTTTTCCACGTGTTCGCCAGTTCTATACCATACTCTTTGTATTGCAACTTCTGGTATGATAAGTTCAATATATAATAATATGAATTCCTATGCATATCTGAAACAGTGAATTTATATTGCACAACAAAGATGGCTGATTTCAAAATGACGAGAATTAGAAATGGTCTAGAATTCGAGCGCAACGGCTTTACTGAGCTTAACATCTCCAGCGAAGATTCTTTCTAATCTAAACAAGATGCAACTCGATTTACTTAGGGGGGGGAATTTTATCATTATTTCAAAAATGTGCAATACTAGGTTTTAGTATTCTAAGTTTACTAATACTGCAGTGATGCATAACATATTTTCTATCTGCATTGCTATACAAGTCTTGTTGAAGATCGTAATCACATACTTATCAACATACAAATGGTACAAATGCTCCAGCTCTGCTTACAAATATGCAAGACCACCAGTTATAACCACAAGGATAGTCAGAACGTATGTATGAGGACCAGTTGCTACGGAGTTTCAATGTAACAAACAGACATGAAAGGGATCACCGTACTTATTCCTCTTCTTCCACTCATTCTCTTTGGATTGACCAACACCTTCACCAGTGGAGAGAGCACTAAGGCTGTCTCCAACAGGAACACTTCCGCTCAATGCCCACAATGCCAGATTGGACTCACTAGAGACAAACCAGCCAATTCCTGTCACGACATATACCACTGCAATAGGAATGCTAAATCGGGACTGCACTGGATCAAGACTTACACCTACAATAACACTGCACACCAGTTTTACTGTGAAATTGAACAAGAACGATGTGGTATTGTAGGTATGATGAGAGTGGCCCATGTCGATATGACCTCACCCTGTCAACAGTGTCCACCACCTCTGGCTCAGTACTGGGCTGGTGGGAAGAGAGTGTGTGGACCTTCACTGGACTACCGCTGTGACCCTGTTGTCTTTCCAGTTCATGGGATACCATACAACCATGTCTGTGGGAGAGCTCTGGGGTACTCGTTCCAACAACCTATTGCATTCCTTTACAACACACGTCCCCTCAGTCAACACTACCTCACTGGTCTGTCCATCACACAAGGACCATTAGGTGACAATGACAGCCATATCTGGTCTTATGCTGCCGGCCTTCGGGAAGAAGGATCTTTTCCCCACAACTGTCCCTGTGCCAAAAACCCTGGACACTCGAGCTCACCACCATCTTATGTGACTATTATTGTGACACTGCCACTGTTGTTCATAGTTCCCCTCTGGGATGGGAAGGACTGCTACCCTGGGACCAACTGCTGTGCTAATACACGACTACCATGGTTTTGGAGGACACTCAAACAAGAGACAAACAATGACATCACAGTTTGATGGTGTACTACTCGAACACTCTTGATAGAAAAAATCGGAACAGAATTGTTGGAAATTTACATCCACTAACTCATGTAGTACTAACACACACATGTACACTTCATCAATACTCTACACACACATCTTCTCACTAGTACATATCTAGTATACACAGTAGATCATATACTTTATCATCACACTCTCAACATCAGTTATATCATATTATCAGTTGTAGTCTTTGAGTGTACTTCAAGTAATAATGGATTGAGACCACATGAATGTGTCGAGTTGTGCATGTGTACATGTAGGAATATGTACATACATACGTATGTACATAATAATACATATTCAATATTGAACAGTAGTACATATACTTTGCACATAAAAGACTACAAGACAGTCTACTATATTACACTACAATACAACATGTATCCCGATTCTTGATATTGTCACTTAAGATCAAAGGGACCGACTGGAGTACATTCGCAATGTACTAACCTTATTAGTGATGTACCCCGGTTTTTAAGTGACTGGTATTAATTAATCAACAGCCATTGTTACGTGCCCATTGTGTATTCTCGGCTGTATTCTTGGCTTGAGCAATTCTTCAACGTTCTCAATGGGGGTTGAAAAAGGTTGTTTCTCGGATTTTCCATTAGAAGAAGCCATAACCGTTGCTTTGTTCGTTTGGTAAGTATCTTAAGCCTCGTTGGTTGGGCAAGTTTCCTCGTTCGTTCGGTAAATACTCTGAAACTCGTTGGTTCGATGAGTTTCTTCATTCGCTCGGTAAATATTCCAAGGCTCGTGGATTCGGCCATTTTCCTCGTTATCATCACACTCTCAACATCAGTTATATCATATTATCAGTTGAAGTCTTTGAGTGTACTTCAAGTAATAATGGATTGAGACCACATGAATGTGTTAGGTTGTGCATGTGTACATATGCTCATACGTGCGTACCATACATCTGCATGTACTGACATACACACCGTGCATTACAAGGTGTGTAAGTACTGTTACGAATTCGCGTTGAAAGGCTTAACAATAATTCAATTCTTGACTTCAAAACACAGACTGACAAGCAAAGAAATCTTGTAGTTTTTATAGGCTATGCTACATACTCAACTAATGTCAAAATAACATTCCAGAATGTTCCATGTCCATCATGACCCTTCACTACAGTACTATATACAGTTATTCATTGACTCATCATAACACTGTTCAATGGTGTACTGATCACATACATACAATAAGACATGATCGGTGATGACCTTGAAAGCAGTTTGACATTATTATGTATATACGTATTTGAATTTTCATGCACGCAATACTACATACATACGTATACTGTATAGTACATACAGAACACTAGTATACGTACAATTTGTTGTGTATACATTATACGTAGGACAACATAACGAGCCTGGGTTAAGGTGTCTGTGTGTTTACAATACTACATGTACTGTACTGTAAAACACACTCAACACTAGTGAGGGTTTCTTCAGGAAAGGGGCCAAGAGTAAGAGGGTAGAATGTGGCTGCAAAGAAGTGATGGGACAAACAAGTTTCCAAAGGGAGGAGGTACAAGTTACAAGGATGAGAACTTTCACAGAATAGCATATTTGATGCACCCTGCACACCCTCCCAGGAAACCTCACACAAACCCTTGCACATACCCTCACCCTCACCCTCCCACACATCCTCACACATACACCCTCCCACACACCCTCAACCCTCAACTGATAATATGATATAACATCAGTTATATCATATTATTTCGGATCCATACACACCGTCCTGAGTGTGCTATAGGCCTCATGGTGACAAACCAATATTTGCCTATGTTTTTCCTTGTCACCGCGGCCCTTCCTGTGTGCACAAAATGCATCAAACACAAACATGGATACACGGACACACTCCTGGAACCAATACGGTCCTTTTGATATCAAAAATGATACGTTTTGTTGCGGATCAAAAATTCTCCCTAGTGTCCATATGGTACATATAATATTGTATATACTTTCGTATGTACATTCCAATATAAGTGCAATATGCCTTGTGGTGATCACTCAGGTAATTTCACATTCCGTTGCTGATCACCAAGGGCTGCCCAGTGTCCATGCCATCTCATCAACACAATTTCGGATGCATACACACCCTCCTGAGTGTGCTATAGGCCTCGTGCTGACAAGCCAAAAATTGCCAACCAAACAATAGTCAACGTACATATGTAGACTAATGTAGGCATGTTTTGCTGTTTCCCTCACAACTAGTGTGGGGCTAGCACAGCAAGATATGAGGTACGTATGTATGTGTTCTCGTGTACAGTTAATTCTCATTGATCCACCACCACCTCATCTGCCAAACCTCGTAATCTGCCACAATTTCCCAGTACCAGCATAATATACAAGTACTGGTGAATATCCAGTTAATCCACTAAACTCGTTAATCTACCATATACGTACTTGGACAACGAATTGCAGTGGATTATAATGAGAATTCACTGTACATGCATGTACATATAGTATGTACATATGTTTGTATGTAATGTACGTACGTATGTACATATGTGTGTATTGTGTGTACTGCATTGGTGAAATAATGTGAAGACCTTCCAATCATGACTGTAACCTCTGGTACAAAGGGATTGGATTACATGTGGTGAACCTGGTGATGCCACTGCAGTGCTCCAGACTAGCTGGCACCACAACAAAGTAAGAAATCAACATACATACATATGTACAGTACTGTATAATATTATACACAAAGTTACAGTATTCAACATAATGTATGTGTATAGTATATATGTCTATGTGAACTGTACAAATACTCCACTATGGAGAATACTGTAGAATGTACAGTGTACCCATCAAAACAGTACAGTACTTACACACATGTACTCATACACACTTACATAATACCACAGTATACAATACATGATACACATCTGTGTACACCATACTAAACTCTATATGGGGAATACTGCAAAATGCGTAGCATAGAATAGACACAAATACATACATACCTACAGTACATACAGCATATCCATACATTCTGACGTACATATAATGCATATGTTGGTGTACATACAGAATGGTGCATACATACGTAAATCTCAACTAAAGACCAAATAAGGTATCCAAACATTCCTGTTAACAACCACAATCTGAAGGGAACTTCTGACTCAGTTATTTGGTGACAGTTGAACAGCAGAGTGGACAGTCATGACTACTTCTCTCTCTCTTCTATTCCCTCTCATTCTCCTTGGATGGACCAGCACCTTTGCGAGTGGAGAGAGCACTAAGGCTGTCTCCAACAGGAACACTTCTGCTCAATGCCCACAATGCCAGATTGGACTCACTAGAGACAAACCAGCCAATTCCTGTGCTGACATATACCACTGCAATAGGAATGCCAAATCGGGACTGTATTGGATCAAGACTTACACCTCCAATAACACTGCACACCAGTTTTACTGTGAAATGGAACAAGAACGATGTGGAATTGTAGGTATGATGAGAGTGGCCCACGTCGATATGACCTCACCCTGTCAACAGTGTCCACCACCTCTGGCTCAGTACTGGGCTGGTGGGAAGAGAGTGTGTGGACCTTCACTGGATAGCCACTGTGACCCTGTTGTCTTTCCAGTTCATGGGATACCATACAACCATGTCTGTGGAAGAGCTCTGGGGTACCCATTCTATGCTCCTTGTGCATTTCTACACAACACCCTTCCCCTCAGTCAACACTACCTCACTGGTCTGTCCATCACAAAAGGACCATTAGGTGACAATGACACATGTTGTTGACACTAACATATCACTACAACTGAATACATGTACAGTGTACATATTTCATTGTGTATGTGGAAATCAGTGATGCACACACTACACACATTCCTCCAGACTCCAGTGGCACTAGTGCTGACTCAGAGATATTCACATCACATACTTACATACATGTATCAATGTGTGACTCCTACACTTAGTACATGGAGTACTTCATTGCAGTGGTCGAGATACACACCAAAACATAAACTGTAGTGTAGATATACACATGTACAGTGAATACA
This sequence comes from Chondrilla cf. caribensis, assembly GCA_964020155.1. Lineage (NCBI taxonomy): Eukaryota > Metazoa > Porifera > Demospongiae > Chondrillida > Chondrillidae > Chondrilla > Chondrilla cf. caribensis. The sequence continues at coordinate 4,178,614 of OZ026558.1, read as the reverse complement.
GTGTTGACCAATACATAATGCATTTCAATGTACATACGTATGTAGGAGGTGTGTATGTGGTGTACACACATGGCTACCACTCACTATCAGTCCTTGTTCCGAGGTCCACACAGTTGTAACAGGTTGTAGGTTGTGGAGGTGGAAATCGGTGATGCACACACTACACACTTCCCACTGGACTCAAGTGGAACTAGTACTGAGACATACATACATACACTGTGAGTACATGAGTACATGTATCAATGAGTTGCTCTTCCTCAACGAGCCAATGTCGACATAAATAGAATTACAGAACACAGCTGGCACACCAAATGTGATATGGATACTGTTTTTCTGATCTAATAAGTACAAAAACAGCTACGATCTAACATTATGCGCATTAAATATAACATGTATGTAGTGTATACAATACGTATGTATGTAACACATTACTGTATACTTATTGTGTTAGTCACACAAGCTTCACATACACACAGTACAATTACACCGCAGACGGGACATTAGTATCAAGTATGAAATATACACCCATGCCTAATACATGGTTCCAATGAATTCACTAAATAAATTAAAACCACACACACGCCCTGGGTTATATAATTACGGGACATAGACACATATTGATTTGCACTCTACAGATAAGCAACAGACGTAGGGTCAGTTCATATACGTATACCTGATTTCGTGTGGAGAGCTGAAAGAAATAGCTATGAAAGTGACTACTGTGCTTATGTTTCTATTCCCTCTCGTTCTTATTGGATGGACTGTCACCTTCGCCAGTGGAGAGAGCACTAAGGCTGTCTCCAACAGGAACACTTCCGCTCAATGCCCACAATGCCAGATTGGACTCACTAGAGACAAACCAGCCAATTCCTGTGCCGACATATACCACTGCAATAGGAATGCCAAATCGGGACTGTACTGGATCAAGACTTACACCTACAATAACACTGCACACCAGTTTCATTGTGAAATGGAACAAGAACGATGTGGAATTGTAGGTATGATGAGAGTGGCCCACGTCGATATGACCTCACCCTGTCAACAGTGTCCACCACCTCTGGCTCAGTACTGGGCTGGTGGGAAGAGAGTGTGTGGACCTTCACTGGATAGCCGCTGTGACCCTGTTGTCTTTCCAGTTCATGGGATACCATACAACCATGTCTGTGGGAGAGCTCTGGGGTACTCGTTCTATGCACCTTGTGCATTTGTCTACAATACACGTTCCCTCAGTCAACACTACCTCACTGGTCTGTCCATCACACAAGGACCATTAGGTGATAATGACAGCCACATCTGGTCTTATGCTGCTGGCCTTCAGGAAGGATCTAATCCCCACAACTGTCCCTGTGCCAAACATCCTGGACGCTCACCACCGTCTTATGTAGGTACTGACTATTATTGTGACACTGCCACTGTTACTCATGGTTCCCAACAGTGGTACACCAACAACACCCTCTGGGATGGGAAGGACTGCTACCCTGGGACCAACTGCTGTGCTAATACACGACTACCATGGTTTTGGAGGACACTCAAACAAGAGACAAACAATGACATCACAGTTCGATGGTGTGCTGATCGTGACCTCAAGTATGACAACTTTGGAACAGAATTGTTGGAAATTTACATCCACTAACTCATGTAGTACTAACACACACATGTACACTTCATCAATACTCTACACACACATCATCTCACTAGTACATATCTAGTATACACAGTAGATCATATACTTTATCATCACACTCTCAACATCAGTTATATCATATTATCAGTTGTAGTCTTTGAGTGCACTTCAAGTAATAATGGATTGTATGAATGTGCCGAGTTGTGCATGATACTGTGTACCTATGAATGTACTTAGTCCATTGTGAACAATAATCAATACTAACCATACTGCACATACGTATGTATATTGTATATGTATACATACAGAACATGTGTGGATAGTCCATAGCGCACATATCCGTATAGCCCATGTACAAGCCTTCGTCATTATGAACTGAGACTACATGACATTGCACATACGGTAGGTGTCAAAAAAGTTTCCCTAACGTAATTGTAGTACAATACAACTACAGTTTAGTTATGCTGTAATGGTAAATCTACGGCAACTTTGCCAAAGCAATGTTTAAAATACAGCCAAACGATGGATAAAGGAGCAAGACTGTGAGAGCCGTTAATAAGGATTGGCAAAATATGATAGAATTACAGTCAAACTACGATACAACTACAGTAGGATTACGATAGAATTACAGTTGATTTATGATCAGACTACAATAAAATTACAAATCACACTACGAAACAATTACATAACGTTACGGCATAATTACGATTACGTTATGTTACATAAAGTTTTTTTTGATGCGTACCGTATGTAAAACTGACATTTGAGACCATTTGAATAATAACTGTGATCTGACGTGATTATTATGGTGTGAGTATCATAGGGCATTACGGAATCAACAGCTGAAGACACTGCAGATAGATACCAGACCCACTCCTCCGATGACTATGAAATGGTGTCAGAAGGTGGATCTGGGAAGTAGACCAACCTAGAAACAGACAGCGGCCATTTTGTATTGATTAGCAGAAATGAAACCCAAACACTAGTCAACATACATATGTAGACTAATGTAGACATGTTTTGCTGTTTCACTCACAGCTAGCTTACAATTAGGTATTGTAAGGTCAGCAGCAATCAGCCAATGGGATACATGTTATTCATATCTGATTCACCTTTAGGAAGGAAACACAGGGAAAGGGTCCTTTTGTTGAACACCTCAGGGTTCACCCTCAGTATCCCTTACAAAGGATCCATTCCCGGAGTATCCTCTCCTAAAGGTGGTATAAACACAAATAATGTATGCGTGTATACATACATATATACGCATATGCACATACAATGTACATATTCTACATTCATTCTTGTATGTGTGTACTGTATCAACACATCAGAAGTTATAAACCTGGAAACAATGGTTGGGAAACTCTCGTATTGGTTGAAGCTGAAACCTTTCAATAATGCTGGTAAACCTCTGGAACTAGTAATGGCTAGCAGGACCAACCAGATATTAGGTATGTATCTACATACATGTGTACTGTACAGTATGTGTGTATTGTGTGTACTGTATGTGTGTATTTTGTGTACTGTATGTGTGTATTTTGTGTACTGTATGTGTGTATTGTGTGTACTGTATGTGTGTAATGCAGACTGTCCAACCTGGCAACCACAGAAAATAGGGACACCTATAGTATAGACCCAGTATGCATAGGCTACATCCTTTATACAACATTCAGAATTCAAAATTGTCCCAATCGGAATGATATTAAAATTAATTTATATAGAATACAACAATTTGATATTGAATTTGACATGTTTCCTCAGTATTCTGTATAGAATACAGCACTTTGACACGTGTTCAACGTTGACATCATCATCATTATTATTACAGCCTATTTATTATGATATTGCACAATGCTGGTTAAAATGGTCGCATTTAGCACACAATGCCAGAGCATTTTCTGTAGCTTGGAGAATTCGAATTTACTGAACGTTTTTACTTATACTGAAGAAATTTATCCAGATTATAGACAAGAAAGTTGTAAGAAAGTTTTCCATATCACAAAAGTCTGGTTATTCCTCAGTTTTCGGGACAAAACCAGGCTAAATCGGGATTAGGGACAAGGGCTTCCAAATCGGGACTGTCCCGCCTAAATCAGGACAGTTGGACAGTCTGGTATGTGTGTACTGTACGTGTGTATTGTGTGCACTGTATTGGTGCAATATTGTAGAGACCATCTCATAATGATTGCCAAACGTAACAGATATTTAGAAACCTTTCAATAATGCTAGGGAGACCTCTGGTACCAGTTATGGCTAGCCAGCACAGCAAGATATTAGGTATGTGTCTACGTACATATGTGTGTAATGTACGTACGTGTGTAATGTGTGTACTGTACTGGTGCAATAGTGTAGAGACCATCTTCTAATGATTGCAAAATGTAACCTCTGGTACAAAGGGATTGGATTACGTGTGGTGACCCAGGTGATGCCACTGCAGTGCTCCAGACTAGCTGGCACCACAACAAGGTGAGAAATCAACATACATACATATGTACAGTACTGCATAATATAATACACAAAGTTACAATATTCAATATAATGTATGTGTATAGTATATATGTCTATGTGAACTGTACAAATACTCCACTATGGAGAATACTGTAGAATGTACAGTGTAACCTTCAAAACAGTACAGTACTTACACACATGTACACATACACACTTACATAATACCACAGTATGTAATACATGATACACATCTGTGCGTACACCATACTAAACTCTATATGGGGAATACTGCAAAATGCATTGAATAGAATAGGCACAAAACACATACGTACCAACAGTACATACAGCATATCCATACACTCTTAAGTACATATAATGCATATGTTGGTGTACATACAGCATATCCATACAGTCTTATGTACATATAATGCATATGTTGGTGTACACACAGAATGGTGCATACATACGTAGATCCCAACTAAACACCAAATAAGGTATCCAAACATTCCTGTTAACAACCACAATCTGAAGGGAACTTCTGACTCAGTTATTTGGTGACAGTTGAACAGCAGAGTGGACAGTCATGACTACTTCTCTCTATCTTCTATTCCCACTCGTTCTCCTTGGATGGACCAACACCTTTGCCAGTGGAGAGAGCACTAAGGCTGTCTCCAACAGGAACACTTCCGCTCAATGCCCACAATGCCAGATTGGACTCACTAGAGACAAACCAGCCAATTCCTGTGCCGACATATACCATTGCAATAGGAATGCCAAATCGGGACTGTACTGGATCAAGACTTACACCTACAATAACACTGCACACCAGTTTCATTGTGAAATGGAACAAGAACGATGTGGAATTGTAGGTATGATGAGAGTGGCCTATGTCGATATGACCTCACCCTGTCAACAGTGTCCACCACCTCTGGCTCAGTACTGGGCTGGTGGGAAGAGAGTGTGTGGACCTTCACTGGATAGCCACTGTGACCCTGTTGTCTTTCCAGTTCATGGAATACCATACAACCATGTCTGTGGGAGAGCTCTGGGGTACTCGTTCCACCATCCTTGTGCATTTGACCAAAACACACGTCCCCTCAGTCAACACTACCTCACTGGTCTGTCCATCACACAAGGACCATTAGGTGACAATGACAGCCACATCTGGTCCTATGCCGTTGGTGTTACTGAAATAGTAAAAACTAGCCACAACTGTCCCTGTGCCAAATACCCTGGACACTCACCACCGTCTTATGTAGGTAATGACTATTATTGTGACACTGCCACTGTCACTCATGGTTCCCAACAGTGGTACAGCAACAACACCCTCTGGGACGGGAAGGACTGCTACCCTGGGACCAACTGCTGTGCTAATACACGACTACCATGGTTTTGGAGGACACTCAAACAAGAAACAAACAATGACATCACAGTTCGATGGTGTGCTAGTCGACAACTCTGGTGGGACAATTTTGGAACAGAATTGTTGGAAATTTACATCCACTAACTCATGTAGTACTAACACACACATGTACACTTCATCAATACTCTACACACACATCATCTCACTAGTACATATCTAGTATACACAGTAGATCATATACTTTATCATCACACTCTCAACATCAGTTATATCATATTATCAGTTGTAGTCTTTGAGTGTACTTCAAGTAATAATGAATTGAGACCATTTGAATGTGACTAGTTGTGCATGTGTACATGTAGGAATATGTACATACGTATGTACCTAATAATACATATTCAATATTGACCAGTAATACATATACTGTACACATAAAAGATTATAAGACATTCTACTATATCACAATACGTACGTACATCTTGTTACCTGACTGTATTGAAGCAGAAGGTGTGAACATAAATGTGATTCATCCACACTTACATACCTTAATATGTGCACAGTAGCTAATGGAGGTCAGGTATTTATGGTAGTCACCAATATCTCACAGAATCAATGTTGTACAACAATACATACAGTATGTACTTACATAATGCACATACATATGTATAATATGTACTGTATACTGTACAGTTTGTACATGTATACATGGTACAAATGGCTGTAATCAATGGAGACTGTATAAATGTATGCATACAATACTACATGTATTGAATGTACATACAGAACACTAGTATACAGTCTGCTATGTATACATTATAGTTCAAGCTTTGGTTAAGGTGACTGCATGTGTACAATAATGTATGTACTCAATGTACATATGGAACACTAGTATACAGTCTACAATATACTGGATGGTTGTACTGTATAAGTCTTTGTTAGTGTGCACCTGAGTGTGATGCATCCACACTTCACTTGATATGTGCACAGTAGCTGATTGAGGTCAGGTATTTCAGTACTCACCAATACCTCACAGTGCTCCCCAAACCAACAGCAACATATACCAATGTTACAACAAGAAAACATCTTTGCACTGACATTGTCAGACCTGGTAGAATGACACTCAACCTAGCTGAGGGACCCTAGGTAGTGCGAACAAAGTGTGAACACTCCGTCTGTACCTAAAAATGAAGTCCTACTTTGAAAACAAGTAATTCAAGTAAAAAGTAAAAAAAACTCAAGAGGTTACTGGCCTCATACTCAATATCCTGGGTGTCTCTTCCAGGTTTGAAAGAATAGATATAATGCTTGCCTAAGGCTTTGTGTATGAATTCTAGCCCAATTTATGGTCTTTCTAAATCAATCATCTTTTATGCAACGTTCATTATGATGTAAGTTCACTGTTGTGGGTACACAAATGAAAACACGCACACACACACACACACACACACACACACACACACACACACACACACACACACACACACACAAACACACGTACATCTTCGTATGTCAAGTGTTACATTCTAAAAGTTGAATTGAAAATATTATAGGGGCAGCTGCCTCCAGAAATGCAGGCTACACATTATACCTTCTCCCCACTCATTCCCACAGCCTATGTAAATACACATACTCCACTACAGACGTCCAGACAGCTGCTATCACATCAGTAACAGTTAGATAGGTACGTGTATACAGAAGTCGAGGATTCACTACTTGTGCTATTCATCCAGTCTTGATGAAGATCGTAATCACATACTTATCAACATACAAATGGTACAAATGTTCCAGCTCTGCTCACAAATGTGCTACACCACCAGTTATAACCACAAGGATAGTCAGAACGTATTGTATGAGGACCAGTTGTTACGGAGTTTAATGTAACAAACAGACATGAAAGTGATCGCTGTACATATTCCTCTTCTTCCACTCATTCTCCTTGGATGGACTGTCACCTTAGCCAGTGGAGAGAGCACTAAGGCTGTCTCCAACAGGAACACTTCCGCTCAATGCCCACAATGTCAGATTGGACTCACTAGAGACAAACCAGCCAATTCCTGTCACGACATATACCACTGCAATAGGAATGCCAAATCGGGACTGTACTGGATCAAGACTTACACCTACAATAACACTGCACACCAGTTTTATTGTGAAATGGAACAAGAACGATGTGGAATTGTAGGTATGATGAGAGTGGCCCACGTCAATATGACCTCACCCTGTCAACAGTGTCCACCACCTCTGGCTCAGTACTGGGTTGGTGGGAAGAGAGTGTGTGGACCTTCACTTGATAGCCGCTGTGACCCTGTTGTCTTTTCAGCTCATGGGATACCATACAACCATGTCTGTGGGAGAGCTCTGGGGTACTCGTTCTATGCTTCTTGTGCATTTGACCAAAACACCCGTCCCCTCAGTCAACACTACCTCACTGGTCTGTCCATCACACAAGGACCATTAGGTGACAATGACAGCTATATCTGGTCTTATGCTGCCGGTGTTAGTGAAGTAGAATCTAATATCCACAACTGTCCCTGTGCCAAACACCCTGGACACTCACCACCATCTTATGTGGGTACTGACTACTATTGCGACACTGCCACTGTTACTGCAGGTTCCCAACAGTGGTACAGCAACAACACCCTCTGGGACGGGAAGAACTGCTACCCTGGGACCAACTGCTGTGCTAATACACGACTACCATGGTTTTGGAGGACACTCAAACAAGAGACAAACAATGACATCACAGTTCGATGGTGTACTAGTCGTGCACTCAGGGATGATAATTTTGGAACAGAATTGTTGGAAATTTACATCCACTAACTCATGTAGTACTAACACACACATGTACACTTCATCAATACTCTACACACACATCATCTCACTAGTACATATCTAGTATACACAGTAGGTCATATACTTTACCATCACACTCTCAACATCAGTTATATCATATTATCAGTTGCAATCTTTGAGTGTACTTCAAGTAATAATGGATTGAGACCACATGAATGTGCCGAGTATGTACTGTACATACGTATGAATATTGTATATGTATACATACAGAACATGTGTGGATAGTCCACTGCACACATATCCATATATCCCATGATACAAGCCTCCATCATAATGTATGGAGAGTACATGTATGTATGTAAAACTGACATTGAGACCATTTGAACAATAACTGATCTGACGTGATTATTATGGTGTGAGTATCACGAGGCATTATGCAATCAACAGCCAAGGACACTGCAGATAGACACCAGACCCACTCCTCCGATGACTATGAAATGGTGTCAGAAGGTGGATCTGGGAAGTAGACTAACCTAGAAACAGACAGTGGCCATTTTGTATTGATTAGCAGGAATGAAACCCAAACATCAGTCAATGTACATATGTAGACTGATGTAGACATGTTTTGCTGTTCCACTCACAACTAGTGTGGGGCTCACTTAGGCTCATCCAAATTATTCCTGCATATTGTATGATTAACTGAAATTGGCCAAGTGTAATGAGGGTATGTTCGACAATGTGCACTGACAAATTTCAAGAAAATACAATGGTCATAATAGTACACTCATTATATGACACACACACACACACGCACACACACATGCACAAACACACACACACACACACACACACACACACACACACACACACACACACACAGAGAGACACACACACACAACACACACACACACACACACACACACACACACACACACACAACACAAATAGGTACAAATACTTTATACGTACTGCAAAATACGCACGTACATTCTGTATATGAATATGTGCGTATGTGCATACATACAGTATGTACGTGTACGTACGTATGTATGCTTTGTATTCTCATGTGTGTACATACGTAATTGTATCAACACACGGATACTTGGAAACCTTTCAATAATACTAGGGAAACCTCTGGTACCAGTTATGGCTAGCCAGCACAGCAAGATATTAGGTACATATTAAAATGGTCTCATGTACAGTGAATTCTCGTTGATCCGCCACCACCTCATCTGCCAAACCTTGTAATCTGCCACAATTTCCCAGTACCAGCATAATATACAAGTATTGATGAATATCCAGTTAACTCACCAAACTCATTAATCCACCATATATGTACTTGGAAAACAATTTGCAGCAGATTAACGAGAATTCACTGTACACATGTACATAAAGTATGTACGTACATATATCTGTATGAATTGTACGTATGTGTGTATTGTGTGTACTGCATTGGTGAAAAAATGTAGAAATCTTCCAATCATGACTGTAACCTCTGGTGCAAGGCAATTGGATTAGATGTGGTGACCCAGGTGATGCCACTGCAGTGCTCCAGACTAGCTGGCACCACAACAAGGTAAGAAATCAACATACATACATATGTACAGTACTGTATAATATAATACACAAAGATACAATATTCAATATAATGTATGTGTATAGTATATATGTCTATGTGAACTGTACAAAAACTCTACTATGGAGAATACTGTAGAATGTACAGTGTACCCTTCAAAACAGTACAGTACTTACACACAGGCACACATACACACTTACATAATACCACAGTATGCAATACATGATACACATCTGTGTGTACCATACTAAACTCTATATGGGGAATACTGCAAAATGCATTGAATAGAATAGACACAAAACACATACGTATCTACAGTACATACAGCATATCTATACATTCTTATGTATATATAATGCATATGTTGGTGTACATACAGAATGGTGCATACGTACGTAGATCCCAACTAAACACCAAATAAGGCATCCAAACATTCCTGTTAACAACCACAATCTGAAGGGAACTTCTGACTCAGTTATTTGGTGACAGTTGAACAGCAGAGTGGACAGTCATGACTACTTCTCTCTATCTTCTATTCCCACTCATTCTCCTTGGATGGACCAACACCTTTGCCAGTGGAGAGAGCACTAAGGCTGTCTCCAACAGGAACACTTCCGCTCAATGCCCACAATGCCAGATTGGACTCACTAGAGACAAACCAGCCAATTCCTGTCACGACATATACCACTGCAATAGGAATGCCAAATCGGGACTGTACTGGATCAAGACTTACACCTACAATAACACTGCATAACAGTTTTACTGTGAAATGGAACAAGAACGATGTGGAATTGTAGGTATGATGAGAGTGGCCCAAGTTGATATGACCTCACCCTGTCAACAGTGTCCACCACCTCTGGCTCAGTACTGGGCTGGTGGGAAGAGAGTGTGTGGACCTTCACTGGACTACCGCTGTGACCCTGTTGTCTTTCCAGTTCATGGGATACCATACAACCATGTCTGTGGGAGAGCTCTGGGGTACTCATTCCATCATCCTTGTGCATTCTACTACAACACACGTCCCCTCAGTCAACACTACCTCACTGGTCTGTCCATCACACAAGGACCATTAGGTGACAATGACAGCCATATCTGGTCTTATGCTGCTGGATATCGTGAAGTAGGATCTGCTCATTGCAACTGTCCCTGTGCCAAATACCCTGGACACTCACCACCGTCTTATGTGGGTACTGACTATTATTGTGACACTGCCACTGTTACTGCAGGTTCCCAACAGTGGTACACCAACAACACCCTCTGGGATGGGAAGGACTGCTACCCTGGGACCAACTGCTGTGCTAATACACGACTACCATGGTTTTGGAGGACACTCAAACAAGAGACAAACAATGACATCACAGTTCGATGGTGTGCTGATCGTGACCTCAAGTCTGACAATTTTGGAACAGAATTGTTGGAAATCTACATCCACTAACTCATGTAGTACTAACACACACATGTACACTTCATCAATACTCTACACACACATCATCTCACTAGTACATATCTAGTATACACAGTAGATCATATATGCACTTTATCATCACACTCTCAACATCAGTTATATCATATTATCAGTTGTAGTCTTTGAGTGTACTTCAAGTAATAATGGATTGAGACCATGTGAATGTGACTAGTTGTGCATGTGTACATAGTATGCATTCACATACAGTATACACATGTCAACATGGAACTCCAATACATACTGTACATGGTACATATTACAGACTATGAGTAGAGTCTTGTATCTCCCACATCTACTGACTGATATTACAGTTTGAAATAACTACTACTACTGATCAGTTGCAGTCTTTGAGTATACTACTATCAATATTGGATTGAGATCATGATAGTGTCTGGTTGTAGGTATGTACACACATCATATTACATACATGCATGTGTTGTTGACACTAACATATCACTGCAATTGAATACATGTACAGTGTACGTATTTCATTGTGTATGTGGAAACCAGTGATGCACACACTACACACATTCCTCCAGACTCCAGTGACACTAGTGCTGACTCAGAGATATTCATATCACATACTTACATACATGTATCAATGTGTGACTCTTACACTTAGTACATGGAGTACTTCATTGCAGTGGTCGAGATACACACCAAAAACACAAACTGTAGTGTAGATATACACATGTACAGTGCATACAGTGTTGATCAATATGTACTGTATTTCAATGTACGTATGTAGGAGGTGTGTATGTGGTGTACACACATGGCTACCACTCACTATCAGTCCTTGTTCCAAGGTCCACACAGTTGTAACAGGTTGTAGGTTGTGAAGGTGGAAATCGGCGATGCACACACTACACACATCCCACTGGACTCAAGTGGAACTAGTACTGAGACATACATACATGCACTGTGAGTACATGAGTACATGTATCAATGAGTGGCTCTTCCTCAATGAGCCAATGTCGACATAAATAGAATTACAGAACACAGCTGGCACACCAAATGTGATATGGATACTGTTGCTCTGATCTAATAAGTACAAAAACAGCTACAACCTAACATTATGTGCATTAAATATAACATGCATGTAGTGTATATAATACGTACGTATGTAACACATTATTGTATACTTATTGTGTTAGTCATGCAAGCTTCACATATGTACAGTACAATTACACCGCAGACGGGACATTAGTATCAAGTATGAAATATAAAGTCATGTCTAATACATGGTTCCAATGAATTCACTAAATCAATTAATACCACACACACACCCTGGGTTATATAATTACGGGACATAGACACACATTGATTTGCACACTACAGATAAGCAACAGACGTAGGGTCAGTTTATATACAAATACCCAGTTTCGTGTGGAGAGCTGAAAGAAATAGTCATGAAAGTGACTACTGTGCTTATGTTTCTATTCCCACTCATTCTCCTTGGATGGACCAACACCTTTGCCAGTGGAGAGAGCACTAAGCACTTTCACAATACCTGCATATGTAGTACTGCACCTATATCCAAACATACACATACAAAATGTACATAAAATACTAAACATCAGTTATATCATGTTATCAGTTGTAGTCTTTGAGTGTACTTCAAGTAATAATGGATTGAGACCGTGTCAATGTGCCGAGTTGTACATGTGTACTGCATGGTGTGCATATGTATGTACGTACAATACATGCCTGGTATTGATAAACACACTGTGTATTACAAGGTGTGTAAGTACTGTATACATACAGTTATTCATTGACTCATCATAACACTCCTCAATGGTGTACTGATCACATACATACAATAAGTCTTAGACATGATTGGTAATGACCTTGAAAGCAGTTTGACATTAATATATTTTTTAAATTTTCATACACACAATATTAAATATGTAGTACATATACTGTACATACAGAACACTAGTATACGTACAATCTGTTACGTATGCATTATACGTAGGGCAACGTAACAAGCCCGGGTTCAGGTGACTGTGTGTTTACAATACTACATGTACTGTACTGTACAATCACACCCAACACTAGTGAGGGTTTCTTCAGAAAAGGGGCCAAGAGTAAGAGGGTAGAATGTGGCTGCAAAGAAGTGATGGGACAAACATGTTTCCAAAGGGAGGAGGTACAAGTTACAAGGATGAGTACTTTCACAGAATAGCACATTTGACACACCCTCCCAGACACCATTCCACACACACACACACACACCCTCACACACACCCTCTCACACCCTCACACACACCCTCTCACACACCCTCTCTCACACACACACACACTATATGTACGTACATACAAGTACTACGTATATACTGCAAAATACGTACATTCTGTATTCTCATGTGTGTATGTACATTGTATCAACACACGGATATTCAGAAACCTTTCAATAATGCTAGGGAAACCTCTGGTACCAGTTATGGCTAGCCAGCACAGCAAGATATTAGGTACATACATGTATATGGTCTGATGTACAGTGAATTCTCATTACTCCACCACCACCTCATCTGCCAAACCTCGTAATCTGCCACAATTTCCCAGTACCAGCATAATATACAAGTACTGATGAATAGCCACCAAACTCGTTAATCCACCATATATTTGGAAAACAATCTTCAGCAGATTAACGAGAATTCATTGTACATATGTACATATACGTAGTATGTACATACGTATGTATGGTACAGTTCAAAAAAACAAAACGGTAATTTCCTGTTTTCAGTTAACATTTAACCGTTACCGGTAGTTTTCTCATTATGTCATTATTAATACGTAAGCGTATTATTACCACTTGACAGCTGTGAATTGCGTAACTCATGAACGATCCGTTGAAGAGTCGGTCGACTAGATCCAGGAAGACGAGAGATGCTCCCGTGCATTTTGTACTTTTAAATCGTTACTCAAACACTCACTTTCGATATTAAGTCCTTATTCTTCAACGATTAAGAATTTATAACATACCATTGACGGTTATCGGTTAATGGTTACCAAAAATCAGTTAACTTTTAACCGATAAGCGTTAACCATTATCGGATTAACAGGTAACTTTTATCCGGTAACGTTTAGTTTCTTTTGAACTGTACTGTATGCAATGTACGCATGTACGTATGTGTGTATTGTGTGTACTGCATTAGTGCAATAATGGAGACCTTCCAATTATGACTGTAACCTCTGGTACAAGGTAATTGGATTACATGTGGTGACCCAGGTGATGCCACTGCAGTGCTCCAGACTAGCTGGCACCACAACAAGGTAAGAAATCAACATACATACATATGTACAGTACTGCATAATATAATACACAAAGTTACAGTATTCAACATAATGTATGTGTATAGTATATATGTCTATGTGAACTGTACAAAAACTCTACTATGGAGAATACTGTAGAATGTACAGTGTACCCTTCAAAACAGTACAGTACTTACACACATGTACACATACACACTTAAATCATACCACTGCATGCAATACATGATACACATCTGTGTGTAACATACTAAACTCTATATGGGGAATACTGCAAAATGCATTGAATAGAATAGACACAAAACACATACATACCTACAGTACATACAGCATATCCATACATTCTTATGTATATATAATGCATATGCTGGTTTACATACAGAATGGTGCATACATACGTAGATCCCAACTTAGCACCAAATAAGGCATCCAAACATTCCTGTTAACAACCACAATCTGAAGGGAACTTCTGACTCAGTTATTTGGTGACAGTTGAACAGCAGAGTGGACAGTCATGACTACTCCTCTCTATCTTCTATTTCCACTCATTCTCCTTGGATGGACCAACACCTTTGCCAGTGGAGAGAGCACTAAGGCTGTCTCCAACAGGAACACTTCCACTCAATGCCCACAATGCCAGATTGGACTCACTAGAGACAAACCAGCCAATTCCTGTCACGACATATACCACTGCAATAGGAATGCCAAATCGGGACTGTACTGGATCAAGTCTTACACCTACAATAACACTGCACGACAGTTTTATTGTGAAATGGAACAAGAACGATGTGGAATTGTAGGTATGATGAGAGTGGCCCATGTCGATATGACCTCACCCTGTCAACAGTGTCCACCACCTCTGGCTCAGTACTGGGCTGGTGGAAAGAGAGTGTGTGGACCTTCACTGGATAACCACTGTGACCCTGTTGTCTTTCCAGTTCATGGGATACCATACAACCATGTCTGTGGGAGAGCTCTGGGGTACCCATTCTATGCTCCTTGTGCATTTCTCCATAACAACCGTCCCCTCAATCAACACTACCTCACTGGTCTGTCCATCACACAAGGACCATTAGGTGACAATGACAGCCACATCTGGTCTTATGCTGCCGGGTATCGTGAAGTAGGATCTGATAACTGCAACTGTCCCTGTGCCAAATACCCTGGACACTCACCACCATCTTATGTGGATACTGACTATTATTGTGATGCTGCCACTGTTACTGGAGGTTCTCCACAGTGGTACAGCAACAACACCCTCTGGGATGGGAAGGACTGCTACCCTGGGACCAACTGCTGTGCTAATACACGACTACCATGGTTTTGGAGGACAATCAAACAAGAGACAAACAATGACATCACAGTTCGATGGTGTGCTACTCGTGAACTCAAGTATGACAACTTTGGAACAGAATTGTTGGAAATTTACATCCACTAACTCATGTAGTACTAACACACACATGTGCACTTCATCAATACTCTATAAACACATCATCTCACTAGTACATATCTAGTATACACAGTAGATCATATACTTTATCATCACACTCTCAACATCAGTTATATCATATTATCAGTTGTAGTCTTTGAGTGTACTTCAAGTAATAATGGATTGAGACCACATAAATGTGTCGAGTTGTGCATGACATTGTGTACCTATGAATGTACTTAGTCCATTGTGAACAACGATCAATACTAAGCATACTGCACATACGTATGTATGTGCAGTATGCTTACAGAACATGTGTGGATAGTCCACTGTGCACACATCCATATATCCCATGATAAAGCCTTCATCATAATGTACGTATGGAGACTACATGTATGTATGTAAAACTGACATTTGAGATCATTTGAACAATAACGGCGATCTGACATGATTATTATGGTGTGAATATCACGAGGCACTACACAATCATTAATCAAGGACACTGCGGATAGATACCAGACCCACTCCTCCGATGACTATGAAATGGTGTCAGAAGGTGGATCTGGGAAGTAGACCAACCTAGAAACAGACAGTGGCCATTTTGTATTGATTAGCAGGAATGAAACCCAAACACTAGTCAACGTACATATGTAGACTAATGTAGACATGTTTTGCTGTTTCACTCACAACTAGCTTACAAATAGGTATTGTAAGGTCAGCAATCAGCCAATGGGATACATGTTATTTATGTCACCTCTAGGAAGGAAATACAGGGAATGGGTCCTTTTGTTGAACACCTCAAGCTTCACCCTTGGTATCCCATACAAAGGATCCATTCCCTGTGTATCCTCTCCTAAAGGTGGTATATACACAAATAATTTATGAATGTACACATACATATTAGTGTTGGGCAATAATGACGTTTTCTGCATATCACGATACCTTAGGAGAGTATCATGATATACCCGATGTATTGGTAGAATTTAAATTATTGGGAATCAAAGTGACACTTACATTGAATTGACATTACACTGCAAGTTATACTGATAGCATAAGCAAAAAAAAGATAAAAGCAAGTTACACAGCTAATTAAAACAAAAGAAACCGTTTAAGGCAAGTTATCATGCAGAAAACACAGCATGGCAACATTGTCAGCATCCACGCATGACCTCTTTGCTGTTACAATGTTGCCAGCTGTACTAAAGAGCCTTTCAGAAGGTACACTGGTGGCAGGGATGCACAGGTACTTTCTTGCGTATATTTTACTTAGTTATCTTACGTATCTTTATGCGTATGCAGCACATTTCAGTATCTACTCCGCTACTTTTGGGCGCTTACCTCGCGGCAGTCGACGAGCTTTCCAAAGTTACTTTCAAACCCAAAATATTTCAATACTTCGCTGATAGCACCAGGAAGAGGCGACAGATTATATTTACGAAGTTCAATCCTTGCTGGCAGCCATTTTGCCTTCACAACGTGCACTGTATATATAATACATTATATAGGCAATACTGCCAATAGTCGCCCTCTGTATATCAAGAATGAATGTAGGAATGTATCGATACCATCGATAGTATCACCCAGCACTAATACATATATACGCATATGTGCATACAATGTATTCTACATTCATTCTTGTATGTGTGTACTGTATCAACACATCAGAAGTTATAAACAATGCTTAAGAAAGTCTGATATTGGTTGCAGCTGAAACCTTTCAATAATGCTAGGGAAACCTCTGGTACCAGTTATGGCTAGCAGGACCAACCAGATATTAGGTATGTATCTACATACTAATGTATGTGTGTATTATGTGTACTGTATGTGTGTATTGTGTGTACTGTATGTGTGTAATGCAGACTGTCCAACCTGGCAACCACAGAAAATAGGGACACCTATAGTATAAGCCCACAATATACATAGGCTACATCCTTTATACAACATTCAGAATTCAAAATTGTCCCAATCGGAATGATATTAAAATTAATTTGACATGTTTCCTCAGTATTCTGTATAGAATAGTGAGGAAGTTGACACGTGTACAACGTTGTCATCATCATTATTATTATAGCCTATTTATTATGATATTGTGCAATGCTGGTTAAAATGGTTGCATTTAGCACACAATGTCAGGGTGATTTCCGTAGCTTGGAGAATTCGAATTTACTGAACGTTAATACTTATACTGAAGAAATTTATCTAGAATATAGACAAGAAAGTTTTCCATATTACAAAAGTCTGGTTAATCTCAGTTTTCAGGACAAAACCAGACTAAATCGGGACAAGGGTTCCAAATCAGGACTGTCCTACCTAAATTGGGACAGTTGGACAGTCTGGTAATGTGTGTACTGTACGTGTGTATTGTGTGCACTGTATTGGTGCAATAGTGTAGAGACCATCTTATAATGATTGCCAAATGTAACAGACAATTAGAAACCTTTCAATAATGCTAGGGAAACCTCTGGTACCAGTTATGGCTAGCCAGCACAGCAAGATATTAGGTATGTGTCTACATACGTGTGTAATGTATGTGTGTATTGTGTGTACTGTATTGGTGCAATATTGTAGAGACCATCTTATAATGATTGCAAAGTGTACACATATTAGGTACATAAATGGTCTCATGTACAGTGAATTCTGGTTAATCCACCACCACCTTATCCACCAAACCTTGTAATCCACCACAATTTCCCAGTACCAGCATAATATACGTACAAGTACCAATGACTATCCAGTTAGCCCACCAAACTCGTTAATCCACCATATACTCGGAAAACAATTTGTAGCAGATTAACGAGAATTCACTGTACATATGTACATATAGTATGTACGTACATACGTCTGTATGTAATGTACGTATGTACGTACATATGTGTGTATTGTGTGTACTGCATTGATGCAATAATGTGAAGACCTTCCAATCATGACCGTAACCTCTGGTACAAAGTGATTGGATTACATGTGGTGACCCAGGTGATGCCACTGCAGTGCTCCAGACTAGCTGGCACCACAACAAGGTAAGAAATCAACATACATACATATGTACAGTACTGCTTAATATAATACACAAAGTTACAGTATTCAATATAATGTATGTGTATAGTATATATGTCTATGTGAACTGTACAAAGCTCTACTATTGAGAATACTGTAGAATGTACAGTGTACCCATCAAAACAGTACTGTACTTACACACATGTACACATACACACTTTCATAATACCACAGTATGCAATACATGATACATATCTGTGTGTACCATACTAAACTCTATATGGGGAATACTGCAAAATGCATTGAATAGAATGGACACAAAATTTAAACACATACATACCTACAGTACATACAGCATATCTATACATTCTTATGTACATATAATGCATATGTTGGTGTACATACAGAATGGTACATACCTACGTAGATCCCAACTTAACACCAAATAAGGCATCCAAACATTCCTGTTAACAACCACAATCTGAAGGGAACTTCTGACTCAGTTATTTGGTGACAGTTGAACAGCAGAGTGGACAGTCATGACTACTTCTCTCTATCTTCTATTCCCACTCATTCTCCTTGGATGGACCAACACCTTCGCCAGTGGAGAGAGCACTAAGGCTGTCTCCAACAGGAACACTTCCGCTCAATGCCCACAATGCCAGATTGGACTCACTAGAGACAAACCAGCCAATTCCTGTCACGACATATACCACTGTAATAGGAATGCCAAATCGGGACTGTACTGGATCAAGACTTACACCTACAATAACACTGCACAACAGTTTTACTGTGAAATGGAACAAGAACGATGTGGAATTGTAGGTATGATGAGAGTGGCCCACGTCGATATGACCTCACCCTGTCAACAGTGTCCACCACCTCTGGCTCAGTACTGGGCTGGTAGGAAGAGAGTGTGTGGACCTTCACTGAGTTACCGCTGTGACCCTGTTGTCTTTTCAGTTCATGGGATACCATACAACCATGTCTGTGGGAGAGCTCTGGGGTACTCGTTCCATGCTCCTTGTGCATTTGACCAAAACACACGTCCCCTCAGTCAACACTACCTCACTGGTCTGTCCATCACACAAGGACCATTAGGTGACAATGACAGCCACATCTGGTCTTATGCTGCGGGTCTTCGGGAAGAGGGATCTAGCAACTGCAACTGTCCCTGTGCCAAACACCCTGGACGCTCACCACCGTCTTATGTGGGTACTGACTATTATTGTGACACTGCCACTGTTACTAGAGGTTCCCAACAGTGGTACACCAACAACACCCTCTGGGACGGGAAGGACTGCTACCCTGGGACCAACTGCTGTGCTAATACACGACTACCATGGTTTTGGAGGACACTCAAACAAGAGACAAACAATGACATCACAGTTCGATGGTGTGCTACTCGTGCACTCAGGGATGACAATTTTGGAACAGAATTGTTGGAAATTTACATCCACTAACTCATGTAGTACTAACACACACATGTACACTTCATCAATACTCTACACACACATCATCTCACTAGTACATACCTAGTATACACAGTAGATCATATACTTTATCATCACACTCTCAACATCAGTTATATCATATTATCAGTTGCAATCTTTGAGTGTACTTCAAGCAATAATGGATGGAGACCATGTGAATGTGCCGAGTTTTACATGACATTGTGTACCTATGAATGTACTTAGTCCATTGTGAACAATAATCAATACTAAGCATATACTGCACATACGTATGAATAATATTGTATATGTATACATACAGAACATGTTTGGATATTCCACTGCACACATATCCATATATTCCATGATACAAGCCTTCATCATAATGTACGTATGGAGACTACATGTACATATGTAAAACTGACATTTGAGACCATTTGAACAATAACCGTGATCTGATATCATTATTATGGTGAGAGTATCATGAGGCATTACGCAATCAACAACCGAGGACACTGCAGATAGATACCAGACCCACTCCTCCGATGACTATGAAATGGTGTCAGAAGGTGGATCAGGGAAGTAGACTAACCTAGAAACAGACAGTGGCCATTTTGTATTGATTAGCAGGAATGAAACCCAAACATTAGTCAACGTACATATGTAGACTAATGTAGACATGTTTTGCTGTTTCACTCACAGCTAGCTTACAATTAGGTATTGTAAGGTCAGCAGCAATCAGCCAATGGGATACATGTTATTCATATCTGATTCACCTTTAGGAAGGAAACACAGGGAAAGGGTCCTTTTGTTGAACACCTCAGGCTTCACCCTCAGTATTCCATCCAAAGGATCCATTCCCGGTGTATCCTCTCCTAAACTTTAAGGTGGTATAAACACAAATAATGTATGCGTGTATACATACATATATACGCATATGTGCATACAATGTACATATTCTACATTCATTCTTGTATGTGTGTACTGTATCAACACATCAGAAGTTATAAACAATGGTTGGGAAACTCTCGTATTGGTTGCAGCTGAAACCTTTCAATAACGCTGGGAAACCTCTGGTACCAGTTATGGCTAGCAGGACCAACCAGATATTAGGTATGTATCTACATACTAATGTATGTGTGTATTGTGTGTACTGTATGTGTGTATTTTGTGTACTGTATGTGTGTATTGTGTGTACTGTATGTGTGTATTGTGTGTACTGTATGTGTGTAATGCAGACTGTCCAACCTGGCAACCACAGAAAATAGGGACACCTATAGTATAGACCCAGTATGCATAGGCCACATCCTTTATACAACATTCAGAATTCAAAATTGTCCCAATCGGAATGATATTAAAATTAATTTATATAGAATACAACAATTTGATATTGAATTTGACATGTTTCCTCAGTATTCTGTATAGAATACAACACTTTGACACGAGTTCAACGTTGACATCATCATTATTATTATTACAGCCTATTTATTATGATATTGCGCAATGCTAGTTAAAATGGTCACATTTAGCACACAATGCCAGGGTAATTTCCATAGCTAGGAGAATTCGAATTTACTGAACATTTTTACTTATACTGAAGAAATTTATCCAGATTATAGACAAGAAAGTTTTCCATATTACAAAGTCTGGTTATTCCTCAGTTTTCGGGACAAAACCAGGCTAAATCGGGATCAGGACAAGGGCTTCCAAATCGGGACTGTCCCGCCTAAATTGGGACTGTCCCACCTAAATCGTGACAGTTGGACAGTCTGGTAATGTGTGTACTGTACGTGTGTATTGTGTGCACTGTATTGGTGCAATATTGTAGAGACCATCTCATAATGATTGCCTAATGTAACGGATATTTAGAAACCTTTCAATAATGCTAGGGAAACCTCTGGTACCAGTTATGGCTAGCCAGCACAGCAAGATATTAAGTATGTGTCTACATACGTGTGTAATGTATGTGTGTATTGTGTGTACTGTATTTGTGCAATAGTATAGAGACCATCTTATAATGATTGCAAAGTGTAAAGATATTAGGTATGTATATGGTCTCATGTACAGTGAATTCTCGATAATCCACCACCACCTTATCTGCCAAACCTTGTAATCCACCACAATTTCCCAGTACCAGCATAATATACAATCTCCAGTTAACCCACCAAACTCGTATGCACATGTGTGTGTATTGTGTGTACTGTATTGGTGCAATAATGTGAAGACCTTCCAATCATGACTGTAACCTCTGGTGCAAGGCAATTGGATTACATGTGGTGACCCAGGTGATGCCACTGCAGTGCTCCAGACTAGCTGGCACCACAACAAGGTAAGAAATCAACATACATACATATGTACAGTACTGCATAATATAATACACAAAGTTACAGTATTCAATATAATGTATGTGTATAGTATATATGTCTATGTGAACTGTACAAAACCTCTACTATGGAGAATACTGTAGAATGTACAGTGCACCCATCAAACAGTACAGTACTTACACACATGTACACATACACACTTACATAATACCACAGTATGCAATACACGATACACATCTGTGTGTGCCATACTAAACTCTATATGGGGAATACTGCAAAATGCATTGAATAGAATAGACACAAAACACATACGTGCCTACAGTACATACAGCATATCCATACATTCTTATGTACATATAATGCATATGTTGGTGTACATACAGAATGGTGCATACATAAGTAGATCCCAACTAAACACCAAATAAGGCATCCAAACATTCCTGTTGACAACCACAATCTGAAGGGAACTAATAACTCAGTTATTTGGTGACAGTTGAACAGCAGAGTGGACAGTCATGACTACTTCTCTCTATCTTCTATTCCCACTCATTCTCCTTGGATGGACCAACACCTTCGCCAGTGGAGAGAGCACTAAGGCTGTCTCCAACAGGAACACTTCTGCTCAATGCCCACAATGCCAGATTGGACTCACTAGAGACAAACCAGCCAATTCCTGTCACGACATATACCACTGCAATAGGAATGCCAAATCGGGACTGTACTGGATCAAGACTTACACCTACAATAACACTGCACACCAGTTTTACTGTGAAATGGAACAAGAACGATGTGGAATTGTAGGTATGATGAGAGTGGCCCACGTCGATATGACCTCACCCTGTCAACAGTGTCCACCACCTCTGGCTCAGTACTGGGCTGGTGGGAAGAAAGTGTGTGGACCTTCACTGGATCACCACTGTGACCCTGTTGTCTTTCCAGTTCATGGGGTACCCTACAACCATGTCTGTGGGAGAGCTCTGGGGTACTCGTTCCATCAACCTTGTGCATTTTACTACAACACACGTCCCCTCAGTCAACACTACCTCACTGGTCTGTCCATCACACAAGGACCATTAGGTGACAATAACAGCCACATCTGGTCTTATGCTGCCGGCATTAATGAAGTTGCATCTCATTCCTGCAACTGTCCCTGTGCCAAACACCCTGGACGCTCACCACCGTCTTATGTGGGTACTGACTATTATTGCGACACTGCTACTGTTACTTATGGTTCCCAACAGTGGTACAGCAACAATACCCTCTGGGACGGGAAGGACTGCTACCCTGGGACCAACTGCTGTGCTAATACACGACTACCATGGTTTTGGAGGACACTCAAACAAGAGACAAACAATGACATCACAGTTCGATGGTGTGCTGATCGTGGGTTAGCCCAGACTAACTTCGGAACAGAATTGTTGGAAATTTACATCCACTAACTCATGTAGTACTAACACACACTTCATCAATACTCTACACACACATCATCTCACCAGTGCATATCTAGTATACACAGTAGATCATATACTTTATCATCACACTCTCAACATCAGTTATATCATATTATCAGCTGTAGTCTTTGAGTGTACTTCAAGTAATAATGGATTGAGACCATTTTAATGTGACTAGTTGTGCATGTGTACATAGTACGTATTCACATACAGTATACACATGTTGTCAACATGCAACTCCAATACATACCGTACACGGCACATATTAAAGACTATGAGTAGAGTCTTGTATCTCCCACATCTACTGACTAATATTACAGTTTGAAATAACTACTACTACTGATCAGTTGCAGTCTTTGAGTGTACTACTAGCAATATTGGATTGAGACCATGATAGTGTCTGGTTGTAGGTATGTACACACATCATATTACATACATGCATGTGTTGTTGACACTCACATATCACTGCAATTGAATACATGTACAGTGTACGTATTTCATTGTGTATGTGGAATCAGTGATGCACACACTACACACATTCCTCCAGACTCCACTGGCACTAGTGCTGACTCGGAGATATTCACATCACATACTTACGTACACGTATCAATGTGTGACTCTTACACTTAGTACATGGAGTACTACATTGCAATGGTCGAGATACACACCAAAAACTCAAACTGTAGTGTAGATATACACATGTACAGTGCATACAGTGTTGATCAATATGTAATGCATTTCAATGTACGTATGTAGGAGGTGTGTATGTGGTGTACACACATGGCTACCACTCATTATCAGTCCTTGTTCCGAGGTCCACACAGTTGCAACAGGTTGTAGGTTGTGAAGGTGGAAATCGGTGATGCACACACTACACACATCCCACTGGACTCAAGTGGAACTAGTACTGAGACATACATACATACACTGTGAGTACATGAGTACATGTATCAATGAGTGGCTCTTCCTCAATGAGCCAATGTCGACATAAATAGAATTACAGAACACAGCTGGTACACCAAATGTGATATGGATACTGTTGCTCAGATCTAATAAGTACAAAAACAGCTACGACCTAACATTATGCGCATTAATTATAACATGCATGTAGTGTATATAATACGTACGTATGTAACACATTACTGTATACTTATTGTGTTAGTCACGCAAGCTTCACATATGTACAGTACAATTACACCGCAGACGGGACATTAGTATCAAGTATGAAATATACACCCATGTCTAATACATGGTTCCAATGAATTCACTAAATCAATTAAAACCACATACACACCCTGGCTTATATAATTACAGAACTTAATAGACACATATTGATTTGCACTCTACAGATAAGCAACAGACGTAGGGTCAGTTCATACACGTATACCTGGTTTTGTGGGGAGAGCTGAAAGAAATAGTTATGAAAGTGACTGCTGTGCTTCTGTTTCTATTTCCACTCATTCTCCTTGGATGGACCAACACCTTCGCCAGTGGAGAGAGCACTAAGGCTGTCTCCAACAGGAACACTTCCGCTCAATGCCCACAATGCCAGATTGGACTCACTAGAGACAAACCAGCCAATTCCTGTGCCGACATATACCACTGCAATAGGAATGCCAAATCGGGACTGTACTGGATCAAGACTTACACCTACAATAACACTGCACACCAGTTTTATTGTGAAATGGAACAAGAACGATGTGGAATTGTAGGTATGATGAGAGTGGCCCACGTCGATATGACCTCACCCTGTCAACAGTGTCCACCACCTCTGGCTCAGTACTGGGCTGGTGGGAAGAGAGTGTGTGGACCTTCACTGGGTTACCGCTGTGACCCTGTTGTCTTTCCAGTTCATGGGATACCATACAACCATGTCTGTGGGAGAGCTCTGGGGTACCCATTCTATGCTCCTTGTGCATTTCACTACAACACACGTCCCCTCAGTCAACACTACCTCACTGGTCTGTCCATCACACAAGGACCATTAGGTGACAATGACAGCCATATCTGGTCTTATGCTGCCAGTTATAGTGAAGTAGGACCTCACACCTGCAACTGTCCCTGTGCTGAACATTCTGGAGGCTCAACACCGTCTTATGTGGGTACTGACTATTATTGCGACACTGCCACTGTTACTAGAGGTTCCCAACAGTGGTACAGCAATAACACCCTCTGGGACGGGAAGGACTGCTACCCTGGGACCAACTGCTGTGCTAATACACGACTACCATGGTTTTGGAGGACACTCAAACAAGAGACAAACTATGACATCACAGTTCGATGGTGTGCGAGTCGTGACCTCTTGTGGGACAATTTTGCAACAGAATTGTTGGAAATCTACATCTACTAACTCAATGTAGTACTAACACACACATGTACACTTCATCAATACTCTACACACACATCATCTCACTAGTACATATCTAGTATATACAGTAGATCATATACTTTATCATCACACTCTCAACATCAGTTATATCATATTATCAGTTGTAGTCTTTGAGTGTACTTCAAGTAATAATGGATTAACACTATGTGAATGTGCTGATTTGTGCATGTGTACATGTAGGAATATGTACATACATACATAATAATACATACTCAATATTGAACAGTAATACATATACTCATGAATACTTAATGCAATTCAACCTGCTCACAAAGAAAGAAGAAAAGGGAGATAAAACGGCAGCTAAGGGACTCGGAACCACCCAGGGTGTCTGGCTGAAGCTGCCATAGCCACTGAGCTATTCAAGCCACCACAGAAACCAGTCTTTCCCAATTCTTCTTTCACATTGGTTGCTGTGGTGGCTAGGATAACTCAGTGACTATGGCAGCTTCAGCCTGAGTGCGATGCATCCACACTTCACTTGATATGTGCACAGTAGCTGATTGAGGTCAGGTATTTCAGTAGTCACCAATACCTCACAGTGCTCCCCAAACCAACAGCAACATACACCAATGTTACAACAGGAGAACATCTTTGGCACTGACACTGACAGACCTGGTAGCATGACACTCAACCTAGCTGAGGGACCCTAGATAGTGTGGACTATTATGTAAACACTCTGTCTGTACCTAAAAATGAAGTTCCACTTGAAAAACATTGAAATCCGAGTAAAAAAAAACGGTTAGCAGCCCAATACTCCATATCCTGGTGTCTCTTCCAGGTTTGAAAGAACCTTTACTGGAGATGTTATGCTTGCAAAATACATACATTCTGTATATGAATATGTGCGTATGTGCATACATACAGTATGTACATACGTATGTATGCTTTGTATTCCCATGTGTGTAGGTATGTACATTGTATCAACATACGGATATTTAGAAAACTTTCAATAATGCTAGGGAAACCTCTCGTACCAGTTATGGCTAGCCAGCACAGTAAGATATTAAGTATTATATGGTCTCATGTACAGTTAATTCTCATTATTCCATCACCTTATTATCTGCCAAACCTTGTAATCCACCACAATTTCCCAGTACCAATATAATATACAAGTACTAATGAATATCCAGTTAACCCACCAAACTCGTTATTCCACCATATACTTGGAAAACAATTTGCAGCAGATTAACAAGAATTCACTGTACATACATATGTATGTACATATGGCATGTACATATGTATGAAATGTACATATGTACGTGAGTGTGTGTATTGTGTGTACTGCATTGGTGCAATAATGGAGACCTTCCAATCATGACTGTAACCTCTGGTACAAAGGGATTGGATTACGTGTGGTGAACCAGGTGATGCCACTGCAGTGCTCCAGACTAGCTGGCACCACAACAAGGTAAGAAATCAACATACATACATATGTACAGTACTGTATAATATAATACACAAAGTTACAGTATTCAATACAATGTATGTGTATAGTATATATGTCTATGTGAACTGTACAAAAACTCTACTATGGAGAATACTGTAGAATGTACAGTGTACCCTTCAAAACAGTACAGTACTTACACACATGTACACATACACACTTACATAATACCACAGTAAGCAATACATGATACACATCTGTGTGTACCATACTAAACTCTATATGGGGAATACAGCAAAATGCATTGAATAGAATAGACACAAAACACATACGTACCTACAGTACATACAGCATATCCATACATTCTTATGTACATATAATGTATATGTTGGTATACATACAGAATGGTGCATACCTACGTAGATCCCAACTAAACACCAAATAAGGTATCCAAACATTCCTGTTAACAACCACAATCTGAAGGGAACTTCTGACTCAGTTATTTGGTGACAGTTGAACAGCAGAGTGGACAGTCATGACTACTTCTCTCTATCTTCTATTCACACTCATTCTCCTTGGATGGACCAACACCTTCGCCAGTGGAGAGAGCACTAAGGCTGTCTCCAACAGGAACACTTCCGCTCAATGCCCACAATGCCAGATTGGACTCACTAGAGACAAACCAGCCAATTCCTGTGTCGACATATACCACTGTAATAGGAATGCCAAATCGGGACTGTACTGGATCAAGACTTACACCTCCAATAACACTGCACACCAGTTTTATTGTGAAATGGAACAAGAACGATGTGGAATTGTAGGTATGATGAGAGTGGCCCATGTCGATATGACCTCACCCTGTCAACAGTGTCCACCACCTCTGGCTCAGTACTGGGCTGGTGGGAAGAGAGTGTGTGGACCTTCACTGGATAGCCGCTGTGACCCTGTTGTCTTTCCAGTTCATGGGATACCATACAACCATGTCTGTGGGAGAGCTCTGGGGTACCCATTCTATGCTCCTTGTGCATTTCTCTTCAACACACGTTCTCTCAGTCAACACTACCTCTCTGGTATGTCCATCACACAAGGATCATTAGATGACAATGACAGCCACATCTGGTCTTATGCTGCTGGATATCGTGAAGTGGGATCTCATATCCACAACTGTCCCTGTGCCAAACACCCTGGACGCTCACCACCATCTTATGTGGGAACTGACTATTATTGTGATGCTGCCACTATTACTGGAGGTTCTCCACAGTGGTACAGCAACAACACCCTCTGGGACGGGAAGGACTGCTACCCTGGGACCAACTGCTGTGTTAATACACGACTACCATGGTTTTGGAGGACACTCAAACAAGAGACAAACAATGACATCACAGTTCGTTGGTGTGCTGAGCGTGAACTCAAGTATGGAAAGTTTGGAACAGAATTGTTGGAAATCTACATCCACTAACTCATGTAGTACTAACACACACATGTACACTTCATCAATACTCTACACACACATCATCTCACTAGTACATATCTGGTATACACAGTAGATCATATACTTTATCATCACACTCTCAACATCAGTTATATCATATTATCAGTTGTAGTCTTTGAGTGTACTTCAAGTAATGATGGATTGAGACCACATGAATGTGTTGAGTTGTGCATGTGTACATATATTAACATTCGTACTTATAGGTACATAAGTACATACACAAAAATCAATGTTGCCAATAATACATACTATTGCACATACATACGTACACATGTTCGTATATTCAGAACACAAACAGACAGCCTACTATATTTTATGATAAAAATTTGCCTACGATGAATAGAGACTGTATAGATGAATACAATACTACAAGCAACATACAGAACACTATAGAGTATGTATATGTACGTATGTATACATTATAGTACAAGCCTTGGTTAAGGACCTTAAGGTGACTGTGTGCATACAATATCTACAACAACAACAACAACAACACTCACTGAAATCCCCTCTCCATATCCACTTCATCTTCCTCTGACATGTTGCTCCTGGTTTGTTGAAGTCACATGCAGCGCAGTCTGCCTCGTCCACGATGGCTGGAGGCTGGAGACGATTGGTCAGGATGATGTTCGGGTACATGGCCCCAACGTCAAGATGGTAGATCATGGGATTCTCGTATCGAGCAGGATTGTCCCTAAGGACGGTCAACTGGTCTACAATAGCCTGACAGACCTGGGTGAGAGAGAGCACAGAATAGTAGACAATTGTAGGTATCTACATGAATCTACAAAGCTGAACCTGTCTGTAAAGACCACCCAAGGGATGATCAAACAGAAGATGGTCTCTGTGGTCTTTGTGGGCAGTGAAATCTGTCTATACAGAATACCCAATGGCCAAGAAAAATAGTGACTGTGTGTGGTTGGTCTCTGTAGACAGGTTGTCTCTGTAGACAGGTTGTCTCTGTAGACAGGTTGTCTCTGTAGACAGGTGGTCTCTGTAGATAGGTGGTCTCTGCAGACAGGTGGTCTCTATAGACAGGTGGTCTCTATAGACAGGTGGTCTTTGTAGACAGGTGGTCTGTATATAGGCAGATCTTTAATTGTGTATACTCAGAAGTGATTAAATGGGTAGTTCAATACAGTGGACACTAAGGACAGGTAGTCTTTAAGACAGGCTCCACCATACAGTATGTACAAACCAAATACACAATCACCAAACATATGTACGTGCATATATACATACACCAAACTACATAAAAACAGTATATACATACATTATATATGTATGTACGTACATGTGTACAGTGCATTCTCACATACCTCTTCATAGTTGGTGGTTTTCTCGATGGGCACCTTCTCCTCAATCTCCACAGTGTGTCTCACTGTGTGTTTGACATTGTCTATGAGGTCCTGTAGAGCACCGGGCACCAGCTTGAACCGACAGGGAATGTCACTTCTGAACACGCCACTCTCCAGGGCCTCCACGTGACCGCCCACATAGGTCTCCTGTTCCAGGAGATGACCATCACTGGTGAGCTTGTTCAACTCCTGTGGGAAGTACACAGCACACATAGTCTCTAGCAGTGATGTGATGAAATCACTACCAGGCTTGTTCCAGCCTCCTCTGGATATCAAGGTCCCAAGGTGTGTGTGTGTGCGTGCATGCATGTACAGGAGGAAGTTCAGGTGTTGAAATTTTCAGATTCTTACCAAGTGATCAGACAATATGTTGTATATATTATGTTTACATGCACACATTCGTACCTTCTACATACATACATACATAGGTATATACGTAATAAACAAGTAATTCAAGTTTAAAAACTCGTGGGGCTGCTGCCCCCGCACTCGAATTACTTGGCGTCTTTGTTAGGGTTAGAAGAACCTTCGCTGAAGTTATTACGTTCGGCGGAGCTTCAGCGCACGAATTCTAGCCCAATTTCAAATTGTCAGTGTTTGAAATCGGCCATCTTTATTTCGCGCAATATAAATTCTAATATAAATTCATTGTTGCGGTTACGCGTAGGAACACATGTTATATATATATGTATTAGTTATACCCCGCCTTTGCTGGGTACATGGCGGATATACTTGAGTGTCTGGAAGCGATATACCGAGGGCGAAATATGTATCCCGTCAAAACGATCGAAAGTATGTTAGCGTTGTGAATACAGACGAGAAATTTGCGAGGAAAGACTTCTTTGGGAGCTGAAAACGACAGTAAAACCTTTAATCTGAGGCAAGTTAACAATAGCCGAGTACCCATCAACTCTCTAATACCTAGCAAAAAGAGGTGTGGGGATAATGATAATAGCGATCGTTTCTCTGAGCTTACCGACTTAGAAGAATGGACAAATCCTTATGTGCCCAAAACGCCGCCAAGAAAATGGGTTGAGTAAATATTATCCAGCCTAGAAGCCCGAACCACGAAGTCGTCGATCTAAACGACCGATCGATTCATGTTAAAATCGTTCTTGATTCGCCGCCCTTCTGAAAACACTAGGTTTGTGCGCTGATTTTGTGTTCCTTCAACAGAATTGGTGTGGTCTTCACCGTTCATTGTGTATCAGCATTGCTGGTGCATTGCTTGTCTTAAGTGACAAGTGCGGCGATAATTGATAACTTCCTTTCAATTAAGAAAACGGGGTATATCACTAATGAGGTCAGAAATATACCCCGGTATATCGGGGATATACTGTAGTCGGTGCTTTTGAAGTTAAGTGACAGTATCACCAATCGGGATACATGTATTAGTTATACCCCGCCTTTGCTGGGTACATGGCGGATATACTTGAGTGTCAGGAAGCGATATACCGAGGGCGAAGCCCGAGGTTATCGCTTCCTGACACTCAAGTATATCCCCATGTACCCAGCAAAGGCGGGGTATAACAAATATGTATCCCGCCAAAACTATCGGAAGTAGTTCAACTTGGCGATATGAATGAAGACGAGGAACGATTTCTCGAGGAGCTTGAAACGGCAATTAATCCATTCATCAGAGGCGAACTAACGACGGACGAGTACGTATCTTTATCGCAATCATTCCACAACCACGACAATCCAGCGGGCACCTCCGGGTTACAGTCAGCCAATGACAGCGTTAACAGTGAAAATGACCCTCCAAGCAAGAAAAGATGCGGCGACAGTGAGGCCAGCAATCGTTTTTCGGAACCTGTAACCAACCTAGAAGATTGGACTAAGCCATATATCCCAAAGAACACTGCCAAAAGTACCAAATGGGCTCAAAAGAACTTTTTGGCTTGGTTAAAAGCCAGGAAAGAACCAGACACACCTTCTAGCGATATTTTGGAGACTTGTGATGATCCCAATGCTTTGTCCGAGTGCCTCTGCAAGTTCATTCTCGAAACCAGGACAGCTAAAGGTGATCATTACGCACCTAGAACGCTGAATATGATTTTAGCGGGTCTGCACCGATATGTACAGGACAAAAATCCGAACAAAGCGCAGATGAACTTTATGCAGAAAGACAATCCAGCATTTAAAAGTCTCCGTTGCACCTGTGACCGTTTATATAGACAACTGAGGTCGAAGGGAATCGGATTAAATCCGAAGCAAGCACAAATAATCACTACCGAAGAAGAAAATAAGCTTTGGGAATCAGGTGTTCTTGGTACAGACAGCCCAAGAGCTTTACTAAACGCAGTATTCTTCTACAATGGTAGAAATTTCCTTCTTCGCGGCGGAGAAGAGCATCGCTTTTTACGCTTGTCTCAATTCCAGCGTTATTCTAACCCAGACCGCTACGAGTATACAGAATCAGGCTCGAAGAACAACTCAGGCGGTTTAGAAGACATTCAAGCCCAAAGGAGGAATAAAATAGTGCCGATTTACAAAAATCCTTCGGCAGGAAACAGGTGCCATGTTACCCTTTTGGACCTTTACATCTCGAAAATACCTCCTGAATCAATGCAGCACGATTTTTTCTACCTCAAACCCAAGAAGAATTTCGAGGATGGAGTTTGGTATGCAAATCAGGTCCTGGGGAAGAATGAACTAGCACGAATGGTTCCAAAAATGTTTCAAGAAGCATCAATGACCAAGAAAGCTACGAATCACAGCCTTAGGGCCACCGGTACCACTGAAATGTATCGATGTGGAGTACCAGAGAATGTCATCAAAGAGCGAACTGGCCATAAATCTCTGGATGGTCTGAGAACCTATGAAAGAACAACACTCGAGCAACAAAAAGCCGTTTCAAAGATACTTACGGATTGCAATCGTCCATCATCAGGCTCATTCAACATGATAATGGAGAAAGAAGAGCGAAGATCTACAGTTAACGACTCACAAAATGTTCCACCAGAACAGAGAGAAATTCGTGCTGCTCCAAAGAACCTGTTCAACTTTCAGAGATGTCAAGTAACTTTTATCCAGCATAGCACAAACTCTGAATCCTTTGACCTGAATCACTTTGATGAATTCATGTCAAAACACCTGGATTCGCTGCCCTTCTAAAGACACGGAAGATAGAGTTCGTGTGCCGAATTTGTGTTCTTTCGACTGAATTTGTGTAGTCCTTATCATTGTGTATCTGTAGTGCTGCTGATGTATTAATTGTCTAGTATTGCTAAGTGACAATTGCGGCGATAATTGATAACTTCCTTTCAATTAAGAAAACGGGGTATATCACTAATGAGGTCAGAAATATACCCCGGTATATCGGGTATATACCGTAGTCGGTGCTTTTGAAGTTAAGTGACAATATCACCAATCGGGATACATATATATATATATCGGACGAGCGTTACATACCGGAAGTCGAAATAAAAACAATATAGGGGCTGCCACAGGCAGCCCCTAAAAAGGAATGCATAGATGGATATGTACTTATATACGTATGTACAGTGTATATTGAAAATACACAAATCTGAAGATGTTTTAACATGCACATACGTACAGAACACACACACACACACACACACACACACACACACACACACACACACACACACACACACACACCTGCTCCTGCTTGTTGGGGAATATGATATTCCCGTGGTAGGCCTGTACCATCAGCAGGGTCTCACACAATGTACCAGATCCTTTCCTCAGCACCTCATCCGGCTCCATAGGGATGATGGTACAGAGAGCAAATATGAACGGATGTACATACTTCATGTACAGGTAGTATGTGGCCACTGCATCGGACACAGAGTAGTTTGCCAGTCCCTATAGCAGTGCATGAGAGAAAAGGACTGAAATGGGGAATATTGGTGAAAACTGTTCAGTGTGAGAGAGCGTGTGAGAGGAAAAGTGAAGGAATTGCATGAAAGGGGAAAGGGAGGGACGGAGGGGATGGAGGGGTAATGTGAAAGGGAAGATAGAGGTTTAGTGAGAGAGAGGGAAGTGGAGGAATTGTATGAAAGGTGAGTGAAAGGGAGTTAGGGAGACAGAGGGCAAAGAGAGAGGAGTGATGGGAGAGAGGGAAACAGGAGAGGGAGAGAGAGGGAGTGACGTAAATGTTAGGAAGAGAGAGAAAGAGAAAGTGGAAAGAGGAAAGGAGTAGAGAGGGTGAAAGTAGAAAATTAAGTGGAGAGGTAAAGGAGAGGAAGGGAGGGAGAGACACTCACTTGTGGGTTTTCACTGGCCATCCTACACATATCTTCAGGATCAAGTTCAACAGGGTCATAACGAAGTTTAGCCTATGGAACAATACCGATTTGTAAGCACACACACACACACACACACACACATACACACACACACACACACACACACACACACACACACACACACACACACACACAATCACACACACACACACACACACACACACACACACACACACACACAACACACACATGTACATGCACATGCACACGCATACATGCACACACACACACACACACACACACACACACACACACACA
This sequence comes from Chondrilla cf. caribensis, assembly GCA_964020155.1. Taxonomy (NCBI): domain Eukaryota; kingdom Metazoa; phylum Porifera; class Demospongiae; order Chondrillida; family Chondrillidae; genus Chondrilla; species Chondrilla cf. caribensis. The sequence goes on along the minus strand of OZ026558.1, from coordinate 4,143,265 downwards.
CACACACACACACACACACATACAATTGTTCCACCTTTGTGGTTGCCTTTAGGTTCTGGCTGCCAACAGGGAGATAGCTGTCCCTCTTAACCCAACGGAAGGCGTCCATGTGAATCACCGGACGACACTTGTACTCGTTCTGAAGGTCCGGGGCAAATCCAATCTCCTCCTCCATATCTATCTGGTGGAATGAGGCACGAGCCTCAACAAAAGGCCTGTAGTAAAAGGATAAACAGGAAGTACATACAAAGGGTAAGTATGTACATCATGCAATTTATGAGCAGAAAGTTGAATACGATGCAGGAAATGGTTGATTGGGAAACAGAAATAAAACAGGAAGTTGGAAGTAAAACTTATTAAAGTACAGTGAAGTACGTAACAGGAAGCTGAATGATGCAACTTGACATCACAAAACAAAAAGTACCAGTCAAAACTGTCTCCGTTGTAGGTCACCATGATGTTGGGTTTCACTTCCAGAATGTGGTCAAAGAACCTCCGAAGAACAGAAATCTAGAAGAATTGCATGGACATACTGAACACACACATCACCAGCAACCACATTCACATACACATGCACTAGCATACAGACGTACACACATGCATACACACACACACACACACACACACACACACACACACACACACACACACACACACACACACACACACACACAATACAGTACTTACCTCATCTGGTTCATTATATATAATGAAAGGTCCATCATATTCTGGCTTTGGGGTGTATTCAAAATTCTCCACATCTGCTCCAACAATCTCCCTGTTGGTGAGGAGGTAGCCTTGTCCGTCAATCATGTACGATATCATCATGATAACATCTGTGCTCGGATCAGGGAACTTCAGGGGCAACTTGGTGGTCTCGATGTCATATGCAAGTACCACAGGGTCCTGGAGTGTACAGCACACAGTGAACACATACACATTCATTATCAACACAATATGCAAGTACCACAGGGTCCTGGAGAATGTGGCACACACAGTGAACACATACGTACATACATGAACATAGAGTATGTGGTATAAGTGTATACATACGTACATACACCACACATACATACATATTCAGCATCCACACAATATGCAAGTACAACAGGGTCCCAGAGAGTGTGGCACACACAGTGAACTCATACAACCAGTATATACGTACAATGCTACTGCATGAAAATGGAGCATGTGGTATAAGTATGTACTTGTCCATAGGCGATATTTTTGCGAATCTGTAATGTACGTATGTGTGATATAGGGCCGTCATGTTTTTTTCTCATCATCCCTACATATAGAGTGCTATCGCACTCTATGATATACAGCACACATACAAACGTATTCGTCAACAGGGTCCTGGAGAGTGTGGAACACATACACACAGTATGTACATACATGAACATAGAGTATGTGGTATACACATGTACATACGTACACACACATACATACATCTTTGTCATCCACACAATTTACAAGTACCACAGTGTCTCAGTACATGAGAGAGGGAGTACTGAACAGTCCAACCTATACACCCCTGGTGTAATGTACACACTCACGGGTCTGTCGGGTTCATCCTCCACCAGGAGAATCTCGGGCGGCTGGGACCCACGACCCCTCACGTTGTACCAGTGGCCGACATTGATCTTGTTGTCAATGGCAACACGCACATGATAGGGCACATCGTACTCTCTGATGTCAATGACATTGTCGGTTTGGTTGCTAGGAGCATCCCCGGTTGCTAGGTTAACACCTTCAGTGTACCTGAATGGGACAATATACATATGTGATAGAACATATTTTTAGGGGCTACCTAATGTATACCAATATAGAACTCGAGTGCAATGCTTCAATGAACGTAATAACTTCGCTTAACTGTTCTTCTAAGCCTAAAAGAGATGCCCAAGTAATTCAAGTGCGGTGGGCTGGGGCCCCATGCATGAATTTTTGCAACTCAATTTACTTGTTATAGTTCAAAAACATTGTGAAAACTGTGTTCTTGTGTGTGTGTGTGTGTGTGTGTGTGTGTGTGTGTGTGTGTGTGTGTGTGTGCATGTGTGTGTTTACTCATGCACATGTACTAACAGAGAATCATTCATCTAGACTACAGTAAAGCTTCCCAGCCACACTCACACCCTCCCCTGCCACATACAACCTCATATGCACACTATCGTATGTCAACCATGCACACATATATCACAGTCTTTCCAAACCGCTCAACCTACACTTGAAATAAAGACGGATCATAGGCAGATTTTGCCTTGTCTCTTTCTCTATTCCTCCGAACCACAGGTATGATCTCCCTCTTGGCCTTCATCAGATCTTCCACACTGTGGAAGCGGAGCTTCAGGAACTTTCCCTTGATACCAACCAAATGGTTAGCCTGAAGTATGCACAAATGTCTGTTAGTCACATGCACGCAAGCACACATACACACACACATGTACATGCGCACACATATACACAAATGACACACATGTACACAAACAAACATGCATACACACAACACACACACACACTTCACCAGTTTACACATACATAAATACCTACACATATAATCATCTATATACATCATACGTACATATATAAGTACATACTTACATACATACGTACGTACATACATACATACGTACATACCAGATCAAGATCCTCCTTTTCAACCAAATCCATCCCAGCAATTCTCCCGATGAACCGTTTGCTATAGTAAGCCACTACCTCCTTCTCTGTATCCGGTTTGGTCTGGATGTAGAAGTAAGGCTGGTAAGGGAAGGAAACCTTGAACCGACTGCCATCCTCCTCAATGAAGAAGAAATCCACAGCACTGACAAGCCTCTTCTGGTCATCATAAACATCATTCTATGTACAAAGAAAAAAGCACATAGATATGTATGTAAGTAGGTTTGTCAGTGTGTGTGTGTGTGTGTGTGTGTGTGTGTGTGTGTGTGTGTGTGTGTGTGTGTGTGCATGCGTATGTGTGTGTTTGTGTGTACATGTGCGTGTGTGTGTATATACATACGTACATATACGTATACGCATGTACACTTCAGTCTACAATACAACACCTGTGTCGGTATCATACACACTTTCCAGTATTCTACAACACAACACATCACAAAACAACACAACACAAAACAACACATTACAAAACAAAACAACACAACACATTACAAAACAAAACAACACAACACATTACAAAATAAAACAACACAACACATTACAAAACAAAACAAAACAACACAACACAACACAGCACAACACAATACAATGTAGGGCAATACATCAAGACCTCTGCACTACACACACACACTCACACACACACACACACACACACACACACACACACACACACACACACACACACACACTCACCGGGTGCATGTTTATCAACCATCCTCTTCTCACGTGAGGTTCCTTGTGCCTCTCGTAACCAAACTTGGCATCCACCGAGTCACTCTTCTGGGATCTCAACAGACGACTGGAGGCTAGGTCATCCCTGGGATGATGAGAATGCAAACATGACACACATATGTACCATGTACATGCTTTTCATATCATTTCAGTTCTCGTGTATACTGGAGAGGCGATTTCAAACACAGAAGCTGCTTTGTAAGGTGCCCAGTGTTGTACCTGTGAGATGCACGCAGTGAGGTAACCAGGGTGGTTGGGAACTCGGAATACGGTTCTATGGAAATACGTAGTTAAGACTGAGCTATTGACGAATGTCCTGGCATCTTTGAAGAGACGCTTACACGAACGTGCGCATCAATAGACAGGTGTTCGCGCCAAGTTAAATCTACGGTATCAGGAACCAATGAAGGGGAAAATGCTGAGTCGCGGAGAAGAATAAGCTAAAACACGCGGAGACAGAAATAACAACTTACGAAGAAAGAATATGAGGACATATCTCCGCAAAAGTATAGCAACAATAATTATTACTATTAAAAACTTAGATTGAGGGGTAAAATGGAATAAAATACACTGCATTGATTCATACTTGGTCTTCTTGAGCCTATGAGAGAACAGTTTGGGCATATTGTTGTCCAATTCATTTCCCTCTCTTTCGTCGTTCATGTTCCCTCAAGTATGGCGCCAAATTTGTGACTTCAGACTACGTAACATGACGTCAGCGGTACAGGACGTTTCGTGTTGGGTCAGGTACAGCGTGGATGCCGCTTCGATATTCATTGCCATTAAATGAATATCATTATAAATTTATGAATATCTTTATAGCATTCCACATGTATAATGTATGCTTTCAAAAATGGCGCTTTCGTGTTCCTTGTAACAGCACGTGAAATCAGAAGTCACGTATTGCACACGTGACTTCTGACTTCACGTGCTGTTGCAATTGCAAGGAACACAAAAGTCCCTGTACCTCGGTGTACTGCAGAACGTGGGTGTAAACGCATGACCATGCACTCTCCCATGAGTAAAGCAAGAAGGTGCTTAGCATTTTATTCTCCTATTCTATCCCATACATGTAAAAAATATTTTCAGCTAAATTTGGTGCAAATATCAGATTGACACACCCACTCTTCCATGAGGTATGCAGATTTACTATCCCATAAGTATAGATTAAGATTACCTAGCTGGGGATGTGAACTAACATGAAACAATTTTTATCTCAATAGGTGGCCCGTAATCCTAGCTACATTCGGAGGTGCTCAATATTATTCATTGCTTGGATACGTATAGAATAGGAAAGAAGACACTAAGCATTAGGTGGAGTTAGGAGGAGAGGTTAGATAGGTGGCTTGCAACCTGAGCTACATTGGTAGGTGTTTAATATTTTTTCAATGTATGGGATAGTATAGGAGAGAAAATGCTAAGCACCTTTCTGAATAACTCGTGTGAAAGTAGGCCTGTCAACCTGATATTTTTAGTAGACCTAACTGGGGACATAAACTAACTTTCGAAACAATTCCCATTTCAATAGGTGGCCCTTAACCCCAACTACATTCGGAGGGTGATTAGTATTTTTCCAATGTATGGGATAGTATAGGAAAGAAAACGCTAAGCACCTTTTTGAATAGCTCATGGGAATGTAAGCGTATCAACCTGATACTTTTACCAGTCCTATCTGGGGACATGAACTAACATATGAAACAATTCCCATCTCTGTAGCTAACCCTTAATCTCAGCTACATTCGGAGGTGCCTAATATTCTTTCAATGTATGGGAGAGTATCAGGATAGAAATTGCTATAAGCACTTTTTTGAATAACTCGTGGGAAAGTGGGCGTGTCAACTTGATATTTTTACCAGACCTAGCTGGAGACGTGAACTTACATATGAAACCATTCTCATCTCAATGGGTGGCCCACAACCCCAGCTACATTCGGAGGTGCCTAATATTTTTCAATGAATGGGAAGTATAGGATAGTAATTGCTAAGCACCTTTTTAAATAGTTCAGGGGATAGTGGGTGTGTCAACTTGATATTTTAGACAGACCTAACTATACATGTGAAATAATTTATGAAACAATTCCCACCTCAATAGGTGGCCTGTAACCCCAACTACATTTGGAGGTGCTTAATATTTTTTCAATGTATGGGAGAGTATGGGACGCTAAGCACCTTTTTGAATAGCTCATTGGAGAAGGGGCGTGTCAATTCGATATTTAAAGAGACTTAACTGGGAACGTGAACTAACTTATGAAACAAGTTTAACCTCAATAGGTGGCCTGTAACCCCAGCTACATTCGAAAATGTGTAGTATTTTTCCAATGTATTGGATAGTATAGGAGAGAAAATGCTAAGCACCTTTTTGAATAGCTCATGGTAAACTGGGCCTTTCAACCTGATACATTTACCATACCTAGCTGGGAATGTGATCTAACTTATGAAACAGTTTTGTTCTCAATAGGTGGGCCGTAACCCCAGCTACATTCAGAGGTGCTTAATATTTTATCAATGTATGGGAGAGAATGGGATGCTAAGCTCCTTTTCGCATAGCCAATGGGAGAGGGGGTGTCAGCTTGATATTTAAGCCAGACCTAGCTGGAGACGTGAAATAACTTACTGAACAATTACCACCTCAATAGGTGACCCGTGACCCCAGCTACATTCGGAGGTGCTTAATAGTTTTCAATGTATGGGAGAGCATAGGACACTAAGCACCTTTTTGCATAGCTCATGGGGGTAGGGGATTGTCAACTTGATATTTTAGATAGACCTAGCTGGGGACGTGAACTAACTTATGAAACAATTCCCACCTCAATAGGTGGCCCATAACCCCAGATACACTTGGAGGTGTTCAATATACTATTTTCAATGTATGAGAGAGTATAGGAGAGAAAAATGCTAAGTACCTTTGTGAATAGCACATGGGGGAGGAAGTTCGTCAACTTGATATTTGCATGAGCCAGACCTAGCTGGGGGCGTGAACTAACTTATGAAACAATTCCTACCTCAATGACCCGTAACCCAGCTACATTCGGAGGTGTTCAATATATATTTTCAATGCCTGGGAGAGTATGCCAGATAAGCTTCGGAGAAGCTGAGCATTTTTTGCACAGCTCATGGGGAAATGTATTTATAAATTTCGATCAGCAACAAAACCTATCATTTTTGTTATCAAAAGGACCATATTAGTTCCAGGAGTGTGTCTGTGCATTTGTATTAGTTCTATGATGCATTATGTGCACACAGGAGATGCCGTGGTGACAAGCATAAAAATTGACATTTTCTTGCTTGTCACCACGAGGCCCATAGCACAATCAGAACGGTTTGTATGCATCCCAAATTGCGTTGGTGAGTAAGGCACGGACACTGGGCAGCCCTTGGTGACTAACAATGGAATGTCAAATCACATGAGTTATCACCACAAGGCGTATTACACTTATATATATATTATGTAGTAGTTATATTGAAATGTACATACAAATGTATAATGCTATGTGTCATATGGACACCTGCGAGAATTTCGATCAGCAATAAAACCTATCATTTTTGTTATCAAAAGGACCGTATTAGTTCCAGGAGTGTGTCCATACATTGGTATTAGTTCTATGATGCATTATGTGCACACAGGAGAGGCCGTGGTGACAAGCATAAAAATTGACATTTTCTTGCTTGTCACCACGAGGCCCATAGCACAATCAGAACGGTTTGTATGCATCCCAAATTGTGTTGGTGAGTAAGGCACGGACACTGGGCAGCCCTTGGTGACTAACAATGGAATGACAAATCACATGAGTTATTACCACAAGGGGTATTACACTTATATTGAAATGTACATATAAATGTATAATGCTATGTGCCATATGGACACCTGGCAGAATTTTCATCAGCAACAAAACCTATCATTTTTGTTATCAAACGGACCGTATTAGTTCCAGGAGTGTGTCCGTCCTAACATGAGTTATCACCACAAGGGGTAATACACTTATATTGAAATGTACAGTCATACAAATGTATAATGCTATGTGTCATATGGACACCTGGCAGAATTTTCATCAGCAACAAAACCTATCATTTTTGTTATCAAAAGGACCGTATTAGTTCCAGGAGTGTGTCTGTGCATTTGTATTAGTTCTATGATGCATTATGTGCACACCGGAGATGCCGTGGTGACGCTTAAGCATAAAAATTGACATTTTCTTGCTTGTCACCACGAGGCCCATAGCACAATCAGGACGGTTTATATGCATCCCAAATTGTGTTGGTGAGTAAGGCACGGACTCTTGGCAGCCCTTGGTGACTAACAATGGAATGACAAATCACCCCAGTTATCACCACAAGGGGTATTACACTTATATTGAAATGTACATACAAATGTATAATGCTATGTGCCATATGGATACCTGGGAGAATTTCGATCAGCAACAAAACCGATCATTTTTGTTATCAAAAGGACCGTATTAGTTCCAGGAGTGTGTCCATACATTGGTATTAGTTCTATGATGCATTATGTGCACACAGGAGATGTCGTGGTGACAAGCATAAAAATTGACATTTTCTTGCTTGTCACCACGAGGCCCATAGCACACTCAGGACGGTTTGTATGCATCCCAAATTGTGTTGGTTAGTTTGGCACGGACACTGGGCAGCCCTTGGTGACCAGCAACTTGATGTCAAATCACCCCAGTTATCACCACAAGGCGTATTACACTTATATTGAAATGTACATACAAATGTATAATGCTATGTGTAATATGGACACCTGGCAGTATTTTGGATCAACAACAAAACCTATCTTTTTGTTATCAAAAGGACCTTATTAGTTCCAGGAGTGTGTCTGTGCATTCGTATTAGCTCTATGATGTATTATGTGCACACAGGAGAAGCCGTGGTGACAAGCATAAAAATTGACATTTTCTTGCTTGTCACCACGAGGCCCATAGCACAATCAGAACGGTTTGTATGCATCCCTAATTGTGTTGGTGAGTAAGGCACGGACACTGGGCAGCCCTTGGTGACTAACAATGGAATGACAAATCACATGAGTTATTACCACAAGGGGTATTACACTTATATTGAAATGTACATACAAATGTATAATGCTATGTGCCATATGGACACCTGGCAGAATTTTCATCAGCAACAAAACCGATCATTTTTGTTATCAAAAGGACCGTGTTAGTTCCAGAAGTGTGTCCTTGCATTGGTATTAGTTCTATGATGCATTATGTGCACACAGGAGATGCCGTGGTGACAAGCATAAAAATTGACATTTTCTTGCTTGTCACCACGAGGCCCATAGCACACTCAGGACGGTTTGTATGCATCCCAAATTGTGTTGGTTAGTTTGGCACGGACACTGGGCAGCCCTTGGTGACCAGCAACTTGATGTCAAATCACCCCAGTTATCACCACAAGGCGTATTACACTTATATTGAAATGTACATACAAATGTATAATGCTATGTGTAATATGGACACCTGGCAGTATTTTGGATCAACAACAAAACCTATCTTTTTGTTATCAAAAGGACCTTATTAGTTCCAGGAGTGTGTCCGTGCATTCGTATTAGTTCTATGATGTATTATGTGCACACAGGAGAAGCCGTGGTGACAAGCATAAAAATTGACATTTTCTTGCTTGTCACCACGAGGCCCATAGCACAATCAGAACGGTTTGTATGCATCCCAAATTGTGTTGGTGAGTAAGGCACGGATACTGGGCAGCCCTTGGTAACTAACAATGGAATGACAAATAACATGAGTTATCACCACAAGGGGTAATACACTTATATTGAAATGTACATACAAATGTATAATGCTATGTGCCATATGGACACCTGGCAGAATTTTCATCAGCAACAAAACCGATCATTTTTGTTATCAAAAGGACCGTATTAGTTCCAGGAGTGTGTCCGTGCATTTGTATTAGTTCTATGATGCATTATGTGCACACAGGAGAGGCCGTGGTGACAAGCATAAAAATTGACATTTTCTTGCTTGTCACCACGAGGCCCATAGCACACTCAGGACGGTTTGTATGCATCCCAAATTGTGTTGGTTAGTTTGGCACGGACACTGGGCAGCCCTTGGTGACCAGCAACTTGATGTCAAATCACCCCAGTTATCACCACAAGGCGTATTACACTTATATTGAAATGTACATACAAATGTATAATGCTATGTGTAATATGGACACCTGGCAGTATTTTGGATCAACAACAAAACCTATCATTTTTGTTATCAAAAGGACCTTATTAGTTCCAGGAGTGTGTCTGTGCATTGGTATTAGTTCTATGATGCATTATGTGCACACAGGAGAGGCCACGGTGACAAGCAAAACAATGTCAATTTCTTTGCTTGTCACTACGAGGCCTATAGCGCACTCAGGATAGTCTGTATGCATCCCAAATTGTGTTGGTGAGTTTGGCATGGACACTTGGCAGTCTTTGGTAACCAGCAACAGATTGTAAAATTACCTGAGTGATCACCACAAGGCGTATTACACTTATATTTCAATGTACATACCAAAGTACATATTCTCCTCCCTACATTAATATGTTTTCGATATAATGAGTGAGCATAGGAGAGTAAACGTTAAGCATCTTTTGCATAGATCATTGAGGAGGGTGTGTGTCAACTTGATATTATAGACAGACATACCTTGGGATGCTAACCAACTTGTGAAACAATTCCTACCTCAATAGGTGGCCTGTAACCCCAGCTACATTTGAAGGTGCTGGATATTATTTTCAATGTATGGGAGAGTATGGGAAAGAAAACACTAAGCACCTTTTTGTATAGCTCATGGAGGAGGGGGCGTGTCAACTTGATATTTTAGACAGACCTACCTTGGGACGTGAACTAACTTGTGAAACAATTCCTACCTCAATAGGTGGCCCATATAACCACAGCTACATTTGAAGGTGCTAAATATTATTATCAATGTATGGGAGAGTATAGGAAAGAAAACACTAAGCACCTTTTTGCATAGCTCATGAAGGAGGGGGTGTGTTAACTTGATATTTTAGACAGACCTACCTTGGGACGTGAACTAACTTGTGAAACAATTCCCATCTCAATAGGTGACCCGTAACCCCAGCTACATTAGAAGGTGCTAAATATTATTGTCAATGTATGGGAGAGTATAGGAAAGAAAATACTAAGCACCTTTTTGTATAGCTCATGGAGGATGGGGCGTGTCAACTTGATATTTCAGACAGACCTACCTTGGGACGTGATCTAACTTGTGAAACACTTCCCATCTCAATAGGTGACCCATAACCACAGCTACATTTGAAGGTGCTTAATATTTTTTTCAATATATGGGAAAGTATAGAAAAGAAAACACTAAGCACCTTTTTGTATAGCTCATGGGGGAGGGGGCGTGTCAACTTGATAATTCAGACAAACATACCTTGGGACGTGAACTAACTTGTGAAACAATTCCTACCTCAATAGGTGGCCCGTAACCCCAGCTACATTAGAAGGTGCTAAATATTATTGTCAATGTATGGGAGAGTATAGGAAAGAAAATACTAAGCACCTTTTTGTATAGCTCATGGAGGATGGGGCGTGTCAACTTGATATTTCAGACAGACCTACCTTGGGACGTGATCTAACTTGTGAAACACTTCCCATCTCAATAGGTGACCCATAACCACAGCTACATTTGAAGGTGCTTAATATTTTTTTCAATATATGGGAAAGTATAGAAAAGAAAACACTAAGCACCTTTTTGTATAGCTCATGGGGGAGGGGGCGTGTCAACTTGATAATTCAGACAGACATACCTTGGGACGTGAACTAACTTGTGAAACAATTCCTACCTCAATAGGTGGCCCGTAACCCCAGCTACATTTGAAGGTGCTTAATATTTTTTTCAATATATGGGAAAGTATAGGAAAGAAAACACTAAGCACCTTTTTGTATAGCTCATGGAGGAGGGGGCGTGTCAACTTGATACTTCAGACAGACATACCTGGGGACGTGAACTAACTTGTGAAACACTTCCCATCTCAATTGGTGGCTCGTAACCCCAGCTACATTTGAAGGTGCTTAATATTTTTTTCAATATATGGGAAAGTATAGGAAAGAAAACACTAAGCACCTTTTTGTATAGCTCATGGGGGAGGGAGCGTGTCAACTTGATATTTCAGACAAACATACCTTGGGACGTGAACTAACTTGTGAAACAATTCCTACCTCAATAGGTGGCCCATAACCCCAGCTACATTTGAAGGTGCTTAATATTATTTCAATATATGGGAGAGTATAGGAAAGAAAATGCTAAGCACCTTTTTGTATAGCTCATGGAGGATGGGGCGTGTCAACTTGATATTTCAGACAAACATACCTGGGGACGTGAACTAACTTGTGAAACACTTCCCATCTCAATAGGTGACCCATAACCACAGCTACATTTGAAGGTGTTTAATATTTTTTTCAATATTTGGGAGAGTATAGGAAAGAAAACACTAAGCACCTTTTTGTATAGCTCATGGAGGAGGGGGCGTGTCAACTTGATAATTCAGACAGACATACCTTGGGAGGTGAACTAACTTGTGAAACACATCCCATCTCAATAGGTGACCCGTAACCCCAGCTACATTAGAAGGTGCTTAATATTTTTTCAATGTATGGGAGAGTATAGGAAAGAAAATACTAAACACCTTTTTGTATAGCTCATGGAAGAGGGGGTGTGTCAACTTGATATTTCAGACAAGCATACCTGGGGACGTGAACTAACTTGTGAAACACTTCCCATCTCAATAGGTGACCCGTAACCACAGCTACATTAGAAGGTGCGTAATATTTTTTTCAATATATGGGAAAGTATAGGAAAGAAAACGCTAAGCACCTTTTTGCATAGTTCATGGAGGAGGGGGCGTGTCAACTTGATATTTCAGACAAGCATACCTGGGGACGTGAACTAACTTGTGAAACACTTCCCATCTCAATAGGTGACCCATAACCCCAGCTACATTTGAAGGTGCTTAATATTTTTTCAATATATGGGAAAGTATAGAAAAGAAAACACTAAGCACCTTTTTGTATAGCTCATGGAGGAGGGGGCGTGTCAACTTGATATTTCAGACAGATATTTCCTATACTCTCCCATACATTGAAAAAAATACTAAGCACCTTCAAATATAGTTGGGGTTAAGGGCCACCTATTGAGGTAGGAATTGTTTCACAAGTTAGTTCATGTCTCCAGGTAGGTCTGTCTAAAGATTCAAGTTGACATGCCTCTTCCTCCATAAGCTATACAAAAAGGTGCTTAGCGTTCTCTCCTATACTCTCACACACATTGAAAAAATATTAAGCACCTTCAAATGTAGTTGGGGTTACAGGCCACCTATTTAGATGAGAATTGTTTCGCAATTAAGGTCACATCCCCAGCTAGGTCTGTCTAAAATATCGAGTTGACATGAATAGCTCTCTCATGAGCTATGCAAAAAGGTGCTTAGCGTTTTCTCTCCTATACCTATATGTGGCATATGGGCAATGGGGAGAATTTCGATGACAAAATGAATCTCTTTTGTTATCAGAAGGACCGTTCTAGTTCAAGGAGTGTGTCCGTGCATTTGTATTTGAGCTATGATGCATCACTTGCACACAGGAGAGGCTGCAGTGACAAACAATAAAATTTGACATTTTTTGCTTATCACCGTGAGACCTACGTATAGCACACTCAGGACAGTCTGTATGAATCCCAAACTGTGTTGGAGAGTTTAGCATGGACACTGGGCAGCCCCTGGTGACCAGCAAAGGAATGTACAATTACCTGCATGATCCCCATAAGGCGTATTACGCTTATATTTTAATGTACATACAAAAGTATATTATGCATTATTATATGTGGCATATGGACACTGGGGACAGTTTTTATTCGACCACAAAACGCACCTTTTCCGTTATCAGAAGGACCATACTAGCTCCAGGAGTGTGTTTGTGCATTTGTATTTGAGCTATGCTGCATAACGTGCACACAGGAGAAGCTGTACGTGGTGACAAGTGATAATATTTGACATTTATTTGCTTGTCACCGCGAGGCCTATAGCGCACTCAAGTGGGTGTACATGCATCTGAAATTGTGTCGGTGAGTTTGGCATAGACACTGGGAAGCCCTTGCATGGTGGCCAGCAAAAGAATATGAAATTACCTGCGTGATCACCACAAGGCGTATTACGCTTATATTTGAATGTACATACAAAAGTATATGCATTATCATATGTGGCATATGGCCTGTAATCCTAGCTACATTCAAAGTTGCTTAACTCTTTCAATGTACGTACCAAGGAAAATTTGGTGAAAAGTACATTCACCTGGGTGTATATATATATATATATATATACAACAGTATATGCAATACTTGGTTTCCAATCGAGGTCGTTGATCAATGTTAATCACATTACTTGAATCATCACCAACTTATATAACTGTTCTAGCTACAGGAAGTTTCGTGTTCCTTGCAACAGCACGTGAAGTCAGAAGTCACATGTACCATACAATGCGCATTACATTTTGTATTACACACGTGATTTCTAATTTCCCGTGCCGTTGCAAGGAACACAACTCCCTGTAGCTAGACTCTAATAACATTATTCAACGGTAATTCAAGTCACGTGATCTGCCGCCATATTTATGCCTATTTCTTTCTCTGACTGAAACTAGAAATGGCTGGTAAGGTCGATGGACGAGTCACACAGAGCCGGAGTATTCGAGATATTGGTGAAGTAAAGCAAGAATTCAAGATGAAAGAAGGACAAAGAGAATTCAAATTCAACTCATTGGCAATAACAAATAACGGTCTACTCGTGGCCGGGTGCTCATCTACGAAACGTCTGAGTATTTTTGAACTCTCCGGTGTAGAAGTTAGACATTTTTCTGTGAACATTCCTGGTATGTGCTTGGGAGGAATAAATGTCATTCCTACGGATAATGACGACAATTGGAGTATTGTGGTGTGTGGTTTTACTTGTCAACAAGTCAAAACGTTCACCCCGTACGGCGACCCCATTGAAAATTTGGTTAAAACTGAAGTAAAAGGCCCAAATGGGATAGTTTTGAATGAAGAACACATATTTTTAAGTGAAAGTCCAGCAAATCGGATATCAGTGTTCAACATGGACGGGGAGCTTTTGTACAGGTTTGGATCAGCTGGACAGGACAAAGGTCAATTCAAGTGGCCACATCAGTTGTGTATTGGCCCAGACGACTATTTGTATGTAAGTGACATGGATAACCATCGTGTACAGGTCCTAGAGAAGGACGGTACATTTGTTAGAAGTTTCGGAGAAGGCATATTGAAGAAACCTGTAGGAATAGCTGTTACGACGGACGGTTATGTAGCTGTAGTGTCTTACAAGGGAAACAAAGTATCGTTCTTCACTGTGAACGGGAGGTGTGTTCACGAGATCAAAGACGCAGGGCTGGAGTCACCTTGTGGAATTACTGTGGATAAAGACGGGTTCATTTACGTAGCCGATAGCAATAATTTGAGAATTGTGAAATTTTGATCTGTGTTCTCTTCCTGTGCAACTAATGTGTTTTTTTGGACAAAGGAGTTATCCTTACCTTGTATATATGTATGTTTGTTCACTGTTGCATGTTTTTAATGGGTTGTTTCTGCGGGGGACATGTCATCTCAATGATATGTTAATCTGAAATAATTTTATTTTCATCATTCTGTAAATCCATGTGATTAATAATTATCAAGTGAATTGATGGTCACCGTACACTGTGTGTGTGTGTGTGTGTGTGTGTGTGTGTGTGTGTGTGTGTGTGTATGTGTGTGTGTGTGTGTGTGTGTGTGTGTGTGTGTGTGTGTGTGTGTGTAACGATCCTTTGCTTTTTGCTGGAACACCTAACACTTTAACTTTGAAAAGTCGGAATTAACCTTTTTTGCCAATTTCTCTATGAATATCAGATAGGCCACTACATATTGAATACTTGCATGTCCACGCACAAAGGCAAGGCAAAGCTTCCCTAGTCTACCCACAGTTGACCGACCTAGAAAAGAAATCCGAGGTCTGGAAATACAGACTGTATTAAATCAGACGACCTTAGTGTAAAACTGGTAGGTGTGCCCGGGCGAGATAAAAAGGTCTGTAGCTAGGAATTGTTAAAATGGCGGTGCAGGAAGGTACATCGAAAGCAAGTCGGAAAATAGCACTCGTCACTGGTTCCACCAGTGGAATTGGACTCGCTATAGCTAAGACCTTAGCCCCCAAGGTGGATGGTCTACTTCTGCACGGTTTGGCAACAGAGGAACAGGTGAAAAGCGCAACAGAAGCCGTCAAGGCCGCGAACCCGTCCTTGCTAGTGGAGTTCCACGGAGCCAATCTTGCTGTCCCCGAAGAGATCCGATCCATGATAGAATTTTGTAAGGAAAAGTTCGAAAAGACCCCGGATATTCTTGTGAACAACGCAGGTGCGTCTTTATTAGTCCTACAAGGTAGAGTACGTAGCCATATGCATCTTATCTGGAATGACCTTTATACGCGACCTATTTTCTTTACCTTTACTACCTCGGGTAGACTACAACCATAGCGAATGAACAGGCGGTTTATACTCGATCTATGCACTGTGTTGCAGATCGGCAAACTTGAAACTTCACCCAAAACTACATCACTGCAGCTATAGCTAGTATATTGGGTACTGTATTTGAGTACGGTTGCAGAATCTTATTTTAACTGAGAAGGTCTTTATCCGGAGGTTACAATACTAGGCGTCCAGTGAACAAAGGATACAAAACATGAATAGAATAGTGTATGATGCACCAGAATACTACACTAGGACACAGAATGGTGTCCTTTTTACAGAGGTTTCCTCAATTCAGAGATCACCTAATACACTACAGTACTACACTGGGACACAGAATAGTGTCCTTATTACAGAGGCTTTCTCAATTCACAGCTTCTGGTGTACTTAATGTGTGAGGAACAGTGATATTCCATACATTGTGTATCTGCAGGTACTCAGCATGTATCACCGATCGAAGACTTTTCTGACGAGAAGTGGGACCTACTGATAGCTGTCAATCTTTCTGCATCATTCCACACTATCAAGCATATTTTACCTGGGATGAAGGAAAGAGGTGCAGTGTGTGTGTGTGTGTGTGTGTGTGTGCGTGTGTGCATGTGTGTGTGTGTGTGTGTGTGTGCGTGTGTGTGTGCATGTGTGTGTGTGTGTGTGTGTGTGTGCGTGTGTGTGCATGTGTGTGTTTGTGTGTGTGTGTGTTTGTTCATTTGTGTTGTTTAATAATAATAAAAATTGCACTGGACACTATCACCTTGTTGTTATGTTTTTCTTCTTGTGTATGTGTGTGTGTATGTGTGTATGTGTGTGTGTGTGTGTTCATTTGTGTTTTTTCATAATTATTACACTGGATACTAACACCTTGTTGTCATGTTTATCTTCTTGTATGTAGGTTGGGGACGTATAGTAAACATTGCCTCAGCACTAGGGCTGGTGGCAGCAGTCAATAAAGCTGGATATTGTGCTAGCAAGTTTGGACTTGTTGGAATCACAAAGGTACGTGCATACATACGTCTGCCTATAGCTGTATTTGAGGTGTGTCTATGGTATATATATATGTATGTATGTATTTCTGTGTCTGTGTCCGAGTTCATGTGTGTGTGTGTGCGTGTGTGTGTGTGTGTGTGTGTGTGTGTGTGTGTGTGTGTGTGTGTGTGTGTGTGTGTGTGTGTGTGATCATGTGTGTATGTGTGTGTGTGGTGGTACGCTGTGTATGTAAGAGCTTGTGCCTCTATTGTTATTTATTGTGTCATTTATTGTGTTTAGTGTATTTATCGAACTTTTCTATTATTAAATTGAATAGGTGGTTGCCTTGGAGACCATTAGTACCGGAGTAACTTGTAATGTGATTTGTCCAAGCTGGGTGGAGACTCCAAGTGAGTCAACTGCCACTTTTATTAAATTTCCATACTGTACGTGAAGCATGGCAGGGAGATGAATACAATTGATTCAGGTCAAAATCCTCTACATGTTTGTCCAAATTAGTGTGAATTCTTACACACCACCCATGTGTAGCTTAGTCTTCTCCCACCATGCCCCCCTCCCACCCTATGCCCTTCCCACCCTACACCCCTCCCACCCTACACTCTTCCCACCCTACATCCCTCCGATCCTCACTCCTCCCACCCTACACCCCTCCCATCATCACTCCTCCCACCCTACACCCCTCCCATCATCACTCCTCCTCCCACCCTACACCCCTCCCACCCTATACCCCTCCCACCCTATATCCCTCCCACTCTACACTCCCACCCTACACTCCTCCCACCCTACACCCCTCCCACCCTACACTCCTCCCACCCTACACCCCTCCCACCCTACACCCCTCCCACCCTACACTCCTCCCACCCTACACCCCTCCCACCCTACACTCCTCCCACCCTATACCCCTCCCACTGGTGAGCATCCTCTTCACAATTGAGGCTTACCATCTCCTCTTGGTCTTCTTTAGTGACTGTTGGACAGTTTGAAGCAATTGCTAAGAAAGAGGGGCTTTCTCTGAAGGAAGCAACAGTAAGTGAATACACACGATATGATGGTCTTTATTCACTTGTTTTAACCCGTATCTCTCAAGACAGTGCAGCACCTACAGTAAAGTACATACGTGAATACATTATATACAGTAGTGAATTTACATTTATCTACCAACATTTAATTTGCAAAGCCATTTTATCTGTCACCCTTTCTGTACACAAATACAATAATTTCGTGTATAGAAGAATGATTCACATATTTCAACCATGAATTGCAGTGGATGACAGAGAATGGGCTGTATGAATTGAATTTGTATTATTATGTGTGTTTGCATTTGTGCTTCCTATATACATCTCTATAGACTGCATACAGTGAATTCTCGTTAATCCACCACCACTTTATCCGCCAATCCTTTTAATCCACCACAATTTCCCAGTACCAATATAATGTAAAGTACCAATGAATATCCAGTTAATCCGCCAAACTCGCTACTCCACCATATTCTTTGAAAACGAATTGTGGCAGATTAACGTGTATTCACCATATGTGATTAATCATGCATTCCCTCCGTCATCTGTAGACTAAAACAGTCAGAGGAGACCCAGAGAAGAAGTTTCTCGATCCAACGGAAGTAGGAGACATGGTGGTGTACCTGTGTTCGGATTCAGCACGCCACATCAACGGAAGTGCCATCTCCATCGATGACGGCTGGACCTCCAGTTAACGTTTGTAACATAATATTATTATATTTGAAATGAGGAATTTGTATATACCACTTATATTTAATGCTCAATTAATGATAAATAAGTGGACTACTTTGGAATTGTGATGTATAATGTACATAAGGAAGTTAACTTAAGGAATAATTATTAAAAAGCGACTCTACATAATCACGCACAACCTCTATTAAAGGACTCTCCCAATAAAGGACACCATAGAACTTACCTCCCTACAAAGGACTCTGAAAGGTACCAAAATAGACTTCCCCATATAGTGCTAATACAATTTACCTCTGAAGAGTGGACAACCTCTCTACAGTGGACAAATTACCTGGTCCTTTATAGAGAGGTTCCACTGTTACAGTAATACATGTATACGTCTACATATATGTTCATACATATAGACACTGGGGAGACTGTGATAACTGGCAACAAAATTGATCTCGTTGGTCACCAAGCAGTCTGTAACATTTCCAGGGATATCAATGTGTACATACATCAGCTTTCAGCATGCTGTGCTGATCAGTAATAAAAAGGAAAATTATTCCGCTGGTCACCTCAATGCCTTTAGCGCCTCCACGGGAGTGTGCATGCGTGAGTATTTGTGTTATATAGCATGTGTCACATAGTCACTTGAAAGTGGTGTTGACTGGCAAAACTGATCTTGCTGCCATATTGGGGTCTGTAACACCTCCAGCTCCATAGCCACTGAATGTGCAGTGGTCCGGTTTACCCATGTGTTCTGGGACATAAGAGACACCACGGTGACCATTAATAAATTTGAAAATTATTTTGCAGGTCACCACAATGTCTATAGCACCTTCAGGGGAGTGTTGTATGTGTCATATGGCCACTGAGAAGGCTGTGATGACCAGCATGAACATTAAATCAGTGACATGATCACCACCATAGGTCTATACCCATGGACTCCAGGAGAACCTACTAGTATACAAAAGTATATGTGTTATACATTATATGGACAATGGGGAGGCCTTATGGAGAATAGACATCTAGAATCAAAGTGTTTTAACAACATTTGACATTATGCAAGATGACAGTAGCTACCATTCCTCAAAATCAGTACAGCTATAGATGAGAATCATCCCTTCATTTTACCACTCATGCCTGATGTTCAATTCCATGAAAGTGTATGATGGATGAATGAGGATATCCATAATGAGGGGCATATAGCTATACACAGATATAACAGTCTCCAAGTCTATAATAATAATTGTTTATAACTAGTTCTAACCACCAGGTCTACAATAATGATATTGTTTATACCCAGTTCTAGACACCAGGTCTGGATCATCTATTGAGAAGGCCCTGTGTTTACTATTGTTATGCGCCCATAGGGTTTCTCACAACATCACTCGACATGCTAATAACAATAAATATTATGACTGGTGGAATACACAACAAAAATAAAGCTTAACGCACCTGTTCAAACAGTTGCCATAGCTACGCAGACCGGCCAATCAGTGCTCATATTTTGAAAAATGCAAGTACGAATCTCTATAAAACCTCCCGTCGCGTCCATTTTCTTTGTGAGTAGATCCGTGTTGGGAAAGCTGCAGATGCTGGAGGATTCGAATTGGAGGGGGTGCCCCGAGCGCAAGCGTGGTTAGCTGTTCTACCCATTCCTTCTTCGGTTCGCTGTTTGATCACGCATGGAGTTCACACGTCCCGGTCTCCTGTAAGTCGTCGGGTCTCTCGAGTGTTCTCGGACGGGGTCTGGGCGTCCGTCCTCTTCGGAGGCGGGCGGTGCCTGGGATCATGGTCGGCTAGTCTCCCCTAGGGGTCCTGTAAGTAGGTCCTGAGAAGGCTATGTTGTCGGAACCACGCGGCTCTCTACTCACCACCCCTTTTCTTTTTTATTGCCTTCGGGCACACGTAAGTTAGGCCGTGCTGCACTACCTTTACGTTGCATACACTTTACTATGCATACACTGCGCCTTGCACACACCCTCCAATGCATACAGTATGCGCATGCGGCTATAGTAGGGTCCAGACATGCTACATTAGTTTAGGATTTGGGCCCTACCGGGGAGTCTCTTGTCATCGTGCTGAGGAAGCTGCTGCGCTGTTTGATGTGTGTCCTGCCGGCCTGACTCTGATGATTACCGATGTGAAGTCAGTTCATCTGTCTTTTGGTCCGTGGATTGGTGGTAAATCCGTGATTCTTGGGTCTCCGGGCCCATGAAGCTATCAAGTCACATATAGGCCCACATCGGTGACTGGCGCCCGTGATACTCGGTGTGCCAGACGTAAAAGATCACGGCTCTGAAATCTGGACCTCCCGAGAAGCCAGTCCACCACCCTATACCATCGGATGAAGGCTTGATGTTGACTACACGCGCGATGACATCAGCAGCTGAGGTGTGGTGGCAAGTGGCATGTTCTCCTCGGCCACGGGGCATGAAGCACCTCCCCGTCCACGTCGGATGCCCTGGGCACACGTGAAGTGTGGCAGAGAGAGGTGTACATTTTAATTGGAGATCGTCAAGATGCAACTTATCAGACTTTAATAATGTATACATTTTCTATAGAAGTATTACGTTTCTTTGTTTGATTCGATCAAATTATATTGATTGTTTGATTTATCGTATTATTACTTGTTATATCTTTTAATTTTTTTTTTTTTTACATTACCCACATAATATTATAATATGAATTAACATATACAGCTGTACAATACTTATTCACAATAATAATTATTATGTAGATACAATGATAATAGTGGGAAAGTGAATAGATGAATAAATGAATAAATCTTATATCTTTTAATTGTAGTATTATAATACAATAATAAAAAAATATTTGCATGCTATTATATCTAAACTAATTGCAAGTACGTCAATTACGTCAGCCAAACTTCCATAATAACAATTAATATTCATCTATCTCCAGAAAGATGGCCGACTCGCGGCTTGCGTTGATTACTGGTTCCACTAGCGGAATTGGTCTGTCTGTCGCTAAAACTCTTGCTACCAAATTCAACAACATCGTCCTCAATGGATTTGCAACTGAAGAACAGCAAAAAGAAGTTGTAGAAGCTGTACGGAAGTCGGGAGTTGACGTGAAAGTGGAGTTTCACGGTGCTGATCTGAGTAAACCGAACGAGATAAGAGAATTAGTCGAATTTTGTGCAAAGACGTTCGGTAGGACGCCCGACATTCTAGTCAACAATGCGGGTGAGTGCAAACTGACGTTTCACCTCTATTGTTAGTATTATGACCTACAACTCTATGACTGCTCCTACCAGTAAGCAAGATACTTGTCAAAGATTACTATTTGACTATAACAGACCTGTCTCTTGTACAAAGGGATTGTTTGATATTTATCATTGTTCAACTGATATTTCTTTTGAATATACTCTCTGAAACCTCATTATTTATAGGTGTTCAGCATGTATCCAAGATTGAAGAATTCCCTGATGAAAAGTGGGACCAACTGATAGCTGTCAATCTTTCTGCATCATTCCACACTATCAAGCATATCTTACCAGGGATGAAGGAGAGAGGTGCAGTGTGTGTGTGTGTGTGTGTGTGTGTGTGTGTGTGTGTGTGTGTGTGTGTGTGTGTGTGTGTGTGTGTGCATGCGTGCATGCATGTATGCATATGTATGACATAGCAAAAATTGACTCATTGGAAAATTGTTCTAGGACAAGAATTTGCAGCAATATTTTATCCTGTATATAGGATTGGAAGCCGTTGCAAAATTTTGATCTAAGACAATTTTGAGATGCAATTTTGATCCTACCCACCTAAAATTATCCTACCAAAGGACTAAATTTTTTTCTGCCAAGTTGTCTTGATGAATTTGACCCCAATTATGGAATGGATTTGTGTAAATCTTATTGTCTTGTCTTGTCTCTCAAATAAGTTTCACGACTTTCATCACTTTCACCCTTTTTGACGTTTTTGAGTTACTGCCCCACCGGTTTATTTGTAGTACCACGTACCCCGAAAATTGATCAATGAGGTCTTTATCTGATATTTTCTATCTCGACATTTCCATTAAACTACTTTTAGCCGAATAGAAGTGAACCGGCAACATGACAACTTATCTGGTCCACTATTCATGTTAATGAGATAAAATTGATGTTGCTAGAAGGGTCAATTTTTGCGGGAAACATCTTACCAAAATTTGTCCAAGGATGAAAAATTGATGCAGGTCAAATTTTTTGTAACAGTATAGGTATGTGTGTACATGTGTATGTGTGCATGTGGTTTTGTTGTTCATGATAACCTTCATTCAGGTTGGGGACGTATAGTCAACATTGCATCTGTTCACGGACTAGTAGCCTCTGTGGAAAAGTCGGCTTACTGTGCTAGCAAGTTTGGATTAGTTGGTCTCACTAAGGTGTGTGTGTGTGTGTGTGTGTGTGTGTGTATGTGTATGTGTGGGCGGGTGTGGGTGTGTACATGCATGTTTGTGTGTGCGTGCGTGTGTGCATCTGTATGTGTGCATGTGTGTACATACATGGGTTCATGAGTGTGTTTCTCAAAATCAAGTACATCTTTAACCTCTCACTACAGGTGGTTGCCTTAGAGGCAGCAGGAACAGGGGTGACATCCAATGCCATTTGTCCAGGATTTGTCCTGACTCCTTGTGAGCCATACACTACATACATCATATATGGCATTCTCTGCTCACTACATAGTATTCTAATGATACTGTATTGGGGGGATTTCTGTGGAAGAAAATTTCACGATTTTGTTCAAAATGTTCATTTAACTACACTTTTTGCATATGGCGTGTTGCAGCACTACGTGTGACTTGAAATTTCACAGTTTTAATTTGCAAATGAAACCAAAATGAGAAAAAAAATGTGAAAATAAAACCTCTCAAGAATTTCCCACCATGCAATATCACTATTTTATAGTACTACTGTACCTGCTTGATGCTTTTTGTGTGCCAATGTATCTTAAAATCTGTACCTATGTAAAACTGTACAGATTGTACTATTTACACACACATGCACATAATGTGTTTGAAATGAACATGTACGTACAGTATATATACGACACATGCACACAGCACACACATAGAAACACTTGCACACATTGCTTACCTACAGTACAACATGTACACCACAGTGCATACTTATGCACATATAGATGTATGTTTGTTCATCTTAATTTGGATCTGTGATGTGTATACGTAGTGAGCAGTGCACAGGCTGAAGCTATAGCAAGCAAGGAAGGTATATCATTTGATGAAGCAAAGGTGAGAGATTGCCCTTGTGGTGTTCAAGGGTGTGATATCGTGGAGGCTCATAGCTGTGTGTTTCATATGTAAACAAGTGAGGAAGTCTCATGTGGTTGCATAGCAAATATTAAGTGAAAGAAATGAAGCTGGTATTTTCGACCAGTCAGCATTCAATACATACATACGTATTCAGGATAACCTAACTTGTTGATACCTGTGATGGTGTTTTTGTAGATCATTTGTGTATTTTTACTATTTTCCTAATTCATTTATTGAACCATGCCTACTAGTCGAATAGGGAATTTGGATTGTGTTGTTTCCAACTAGTGTTGGGTAATATATGTACGTACATATACAGTGGTAAACGCTTAATATGCCACCGCTTATTATGCCAAACCGCTTATTATGCCACTATTTTCCTGAACGAATTCATTAGTACGTAATTACTATACATATAATTCGCCAAACGCCATATCCGCCATCCGCCATTGTTACACTGACACCAATTGATTGATTACCATGTGTTAGGTAACACTTTATATGCCACACCTCATTTGTGTCACTTTATCACTTTGTCACTTATCACTTTATCACTGTCTATTGTGCTACACAATCACAAGTGCAGGCTACTTTGCTGCAATATTTCCACCATTGACTGTTTGCTAATGTTATAGTAGGAGCTGTGTTTGTCTTCACTATTATCACCATTATTATGTACATCCTCATTATAAGTATTGATTCTATTCAATGACGTTCATTGACTGTTTGGTTAATATGCCAAAATGGATAATAGGCCAAAATTTTTCAAATCCAATTGTGGCATATTAGGTGTTTGCCACTGTATTATCAACATTTTTAGTTATTCACGATATGTGAGGGATATTGATATGATATCATGTATGTTGGATCAGTATCAAGATTTCGTGCATGATTTAGTATTATTGTATCGGATACTGTGTGTTACAGCTGTAGCCTATCTAGGTGTGCTACAGCAGTGGTTAAGTTAATCACCACTCAATCTTGCTGTTGCATACCTCGATATTAGCAATGTGAAGCTATTGCCAAAGTCTACAGAAGAGGTGTGAACAAGCATTAGTAGTGGAAGCTCTTAGCAAGTGAATAGGGGGATGCAGCGAATTCTCATATATCCGCCACCGCTTTATCCGCCAAACCTTTTAATCCGCCACAATTTCCCTGTACCAATATAACGACTGTCCACCATATATAATAATCCACCATATTCTTTGAAAACGAATTGCAGCAGATTAATGAGTTTTCACTGTATTTAGTTATGTGGAGATATTGATAGGGACTAGTTAGTCAAATACTCCCAAGTGTCTATTGCCCAGCACCGATGTGTACCCAGTTCTACAAGTTCCTCTCTTATTCACTGCAGTATCGTCTAATTGCTGGCAAGCAACCATCCAAAGAACCCATAAGACCTGAGGATATCGGCGAACTTGTTGCATTTCTGTGCAGTGACGCTGCCCAGCAGATTACGGGAAGCACCATTACCATGGATGGGGGCTGGACTGCACAGTGAGGTGGTTATATCTCATATTGCACCATTGAAGATGCTGTAGATATCTAATTAAACAAATGGACATCATTATTTTTTGACATAATTGTTATTGTTTTCATGATAAATGTACTTATATGTAACTTACTTATACAGTAATAATTATATCATGCTATATTGAAATCAACTACAATTTACAGATGTGTGAATACATGTTCGGGATAAAGTAATCCATCATAATATTCAAATCAGTCAAGTTATTATAATCTGGAGGTATATATACATAAGTGTACAGTGAGATGATTGTGGATTATAACTGTGTGCAAACCATCTACTGTATTAGTATACCAAAAAAAAAATCAAAAAAGCTCCGTGACGGGGAATCGAACCCCGGTCTCCCGCGTGACAGGCGGGGATACTTGACCACTATACTATCACGGACTTCCTGTTTAGGAAGGTAAAATTGTCCCTATATATAATCTTCAACAGCTTCGCATTCTTCTCCTTTCTTGCTGTACAATTAAACTCCAGTCGTTGGAACAGAATAGATTCTCTTGATGGTTACTTGGAGCGGTAAACAGCTATTTTATACTAAAAAATCAAAAAAATCAAAAAAGCTCCGTGACGGGGAATCGAACCCCGGTCTCCCGCGTGACAGGCGGGGATACTTGACCACTATACTATCACGGACGCCTTGTGTAAGTAGGTAAAAATTGTCCTTATACAGTATAATTTTCAACGACTTCACACTTATCACTCCTTACTTGCTGTACAAACTCTAGTCGTTGAAACAGTATAAATTCTCTTCATGGTTGCTTTGAGCGGTAAACAGCTACTTTACACTAAAAAAAAATCAAAAAAGCTCCGTGACGGGGAATCGAACCCCGGTCTCCCGCGTGACAGGCGGGGATACTTGACCACTATACTATCACGGACGCCCTGTGTTGTTAGGTAAAAATTGTCCTTATATAATTTTCAACGGCTTCACACTTATCACTCCTTACTTGCTGTACAAACTCTAGTCGTTGGAACAGTATAAATTCTCTTCATGGTTGCTTGGAGCGGTAAACAGCTGGATTATGCCAACAGCTAAGGTTTGTTCAAACCTTCTAACTTCACGCATCTTTTGATTTTAGCATGCCAACGTCCTTATAACTGAAGCTTGAAGAACGATTAAAACTTCCCTTAGCCTTTGATCGTCGTAGTTTTACAAGACGTTGCACCCATGAGTACACTGTGTCGATGATTGTTCTGTCCATGTTTAACTGTCTTTACACGTCTCTTCAGCCAAAGAGCAAGAATGACACTTGGAGCGAAAAGGAATTGGCGAAAGTGTTAAAACAAACGGATGTGCCGGGCAAGCAGTTAGAGAAAGACAAGACTAGTAAGTCGGCTTCTTCCAGTAAATCTTCAAAGGAGAAAGTGTCTTCGAAGTCTTCCAGCAAGGATAAATCGGACCAACAGAAGGTATCTTCGAAGGACAAAGAAAAGAAAGATAAGGTAATCAACACGCCAGGTCTTCTTTCGTAGAATCAGCTCTTACGTACCATGAAGGCCGTATTGGAGGATCACATACTGAGTATTTGGGTCTTGTGATACGTACGTGTGTTCTGCAACCCACTCCGCCACTGTACAGTCAATTTATCTACGTACGTGTGTATCACTGGATGTCTTTAGGAGTGTCCGCATGAACTAATATCTTCAGGGGTGTTTGAAACAGCATGTGTGTTCTGTAAGCCTGTCTGGTACTGTACAACCACTACAACTACCCTGGGTATCCCTTTGTGCACCTCCCTGAGTACATGATGTACTTCATGGACCATTTTCTGTAGCTCTAGTGGTAGTCATGGTGTGTGAATTGTGTTCTACACCCCAATGCCATGCTTCGCACATATATATGACCATAGATACTATGATATGACAGCCATAGCCGACAGGTTTTGTGTTATCCATGCATGTATGTATATCACGTAGTAGTTTCAATTTAAGTTTACATGAGTATACTTTAGGCCTACAAATGTACGTATGTACAGTAAAACCTGTCTATAAAGACCACCCAGGGGACCAAGATAATGTGGTCTCTGTAGACAGGTGGTCTTCATATAGAGGTGTATCAGTGTAGTTGAGATTATGTATTGGATAGTTCAAGAGTGGTCACTTGGGACAGGTAGGCTTGTGTAAAGATGGTCTCAACAGACAGGTTCTACTGTAGTTCTAGAGTGGTCACTTAGGACAGATGGCCTTTTTGTAATGATAGTCTTTAATGCAGGTACTACTGCACATACATAGCAGCTTGTCAAATTCACTGCACATGGGTGTTATCATTGCAGACTAAACCACCCACTGGTGGGAACTCGAAGGCATCTCCGTTCACTGATGCTATCCCCGGGGGCACCAAAGAGAAGACCTCCACATCAAGCAGGGAAGACAGGGACAAGCATTCAGATGGGAGGAAACAGAAAGGCCTTTCTAGCGAGACTAAGGGAGACTTGAAGTCTTCCAGTGAGAGAAAAATCGACAAACGTGACAAAAAACATGCTAAAAGTGAAGAGAATAGAAATGAACAACGACCATCAAAAGATAGATCAGAAAAAGGGGATCGGAAATCTGGTAAGGGGGACAAAGAGGCTTCGAAAGACTCCTTGTCTTCTGGTAAAAGGAAATCCGAGCGAACAAGAGAACACAAGAAAAGTGAAAGGAGGAGGGAAGAGAAAGTGGAGACAAGAGATTCACATAGGAAGAGAGAGAAGGGTGGATCTGATGCTAAGTTATCGTCTTCAAAGCGGAGCTTGAAAGAAGGTTCTTCAAAGAACCTCTCTACAGTCGGTAGCATTGTGACTACGAGCAGCATTGGAGTTGATAGTGAAGACAACATCTCCAGTGGTGGGAGTCAGATTCGAGTGCTCGAGCATCCACCCTCTACAGAAAGTACGTATGTATGTGCGTGCTTATGGAATACTATCATGTGTTCATGCATGTACACATCTACCCACTTTGGTGTTGGTCTAACTAGGCAAGACTTGTTATATCGCCTGACACCATTTTGTATAATTTTGATTCCTTGAAAAGAAAAAAGTGCCAACTGTTATGTATGTATGTGTATACATATGTACATACGTATGTACGTACATCTGGTACACTTATGTATTGTTAACACATTCCTATGTAGATATGTACATATCACTTGTATGTACAGCATTACATGCTGTATGTATGTTGACATACATATGTACATATTACATTTGTACATACGTACATATGTACATACATTATCTATTGTACTTTGGTGTTTGCTTATGTGAAGGTGGAGAGGATGATGAGGATTCAGGTGATTTTGTTACAGACCCTCACAAACACAAGCATTCATTAGCAGGTGAGTGTACACAATGCGTTGTTAACACTTCAGTGTGTGTGTGTGTGTGTGTGTGTGTGTGTGTGTGTGTGTGTGTGTGTGTGTGTGTGTGTGTGTGCGTGCATGTGTGTGTGTGTGTGTGTGTGTGTGTGTGTGTGTGTGTGTGTGTGTGTGTGTGTGTGTGCGTGCATGTGTGTGTGTGTGTGTGTGTGTGTGTGTGTGTGTGTGTGTGTACTGTGTGTGTACTGTGTGTGTATACATGTACGTATGTGTGTGTGTGTGTGTGTGTGTGTGTGTGTGTGTGTGTGTGTGTGTGTGTGCGTGCATGCTTAGTAGACCACACAGTTGAATCCCACAGTCTAAACACCTTGGTACCTTGATTTCACATACAGTATATATGAATGTCCTTATTGTGGATTCTTCTGTACTTTGCAGTTTGTATATTGCAAACAGTGAGATACAGAGTAGTGTCCTCATTGAAGAGGTCTCCTAGTACAGTGAATACTTGTTAATCCGCCACAATTTGTTTTCAAAGAATATGGTAGATTAACAAGTGTGGCAGATTAACTGGATATTTATTGGTATTTGTGCATTATATTGGTAGTGGGAAATTGTGGCGGATTTAAAGGTTTGGCAGATAAAGTGGTGGCGGATTGACAAGAATTCAATGTACATATGTGGTAGAGAGGTCTCAATGTGCTAAAGTCCCAATGTATTCCACCTCCACAACCTGTAGTACACACTCGCCAACATGTACACTTAGAGGATGTAGTGGTGTGTAGTCGTGCTATAGTCCACACTCTACAGCTACGTACGTATCTGGTGGTAAATTGTCCATACCTGTTCCCTTCCGTTTTGAAAAACAGCAGTATTTTCAAGGAATGTACCATAGGGCAAACACACATGTATGTACACTTGGTGTAGTTGTGTATGGTTGTGCTATACTCTCCCTTCACGTAGTCCACACTCTGGGGCTAACTGCTGCTAACTAACTAACGGCCACGTATCTGCTGGTAACCCCCCATAGCTGTACATGTACGTACGTACGTATTTTTTGTAAAACGGCAGATTTTCCATGGAATGTACGTACCAAAGGGCACACTCGCTGATATGTACATACACTTGGTGTAGTTGTGCATGCTTGTGCTATACTCTCCCTTCACGTAGGACACACTCTACAACACATGGTTGTGCTATACTCTCCCTTCACGTAGGACACACTCTACAACACATGGTTGTGCTATACTCTCCCTTCACGTAGGACACACTCTACAACACATGGTTGTGCTATACTCTCCCTTCACGTAGGACACACTCTACAACACATGGTTGAGATCACTGGAGAGGGCAGCGAGGAAGTACCAGTTGAAGAGAACTATGAAGATGAGGACTTTGAGGTCAGCTTCTGTGCAAGTAGTGTACAGTACCGTATAGTGGGAAAAACTCGCAGAAGAAAATTTCGTGATTTTGCACTCAAACAAGCATTTCACAATGTTATACAACATTATATTATAAACCAATTATCACCCATATATGAGGGCGATAATAACCACTTACGTACATATGTATGTGTGCACTTAAGATATGTAAGTACGTATGTAGTATACTTAGGGTTACGTATGTATGTACGTGCTTGAATGTACGTAGGTATGTATGTAGTATACATACTTGTACCTGTGTACTTATGTACATGCTTGAATGTAGGTACGTATGTATGTGTGTGTATGTACGTATGTATCTCATCCTGTATGTAGGACTATGATGATGATTTTGAAGATGACCAAGGTGGTGCTGAGGACAAGAGTGACCAACAGGATGAAGACAGCCAGGACAGTGAAGGAGGACTGGAGCAATTTGGGGAGGTGTGTTGTGTGTGGCGGCCTGAAGGAGCAAGTCAGAGTGCATGCAACTGAGCTCGTTATTAGTATAATGGATGCTGAATTACTAGCTTCAAATGTATGGATGTGTGTTTGTGTGTTTGTGTGTGTGTGTGTGTGTGTGTGTGTGTGTGTGTGTGTATGTGTGTGTGTGTGTGTGTGTGCGTGTGCATTGTGTATTTCTAATGTACCCTATGTACGTATATTCCATACAATGCACATACGTACATACATATGTACTGTATGTATGGTGTGTTGGTTCACGTTTGTGCTTGCTTGTATCCTCCAGCTCGCAGTGGCTATAGATGCTGAGAATCGTCGCCTATCGTCGCCAGGTTGGATGGACCAGGACAAGCAACGAGCCGAAGAAACAGAAGAAACTCTCGCAGACGATGGACCACATCAGAAGACAGCTTGGTCTCCAAGGCATAGAGTTTTTCTCGACTTCTCTTCTGTCAAATCTGTCCGTACTGATAGAGAGACTGTTAGGAAGATGAAGACGAGAGGGAAGGTGTGTACCGGGTGGGGGTTTGTTTGTAACAAAACAGGGACAATTAGGCAAAAATCAGATATAGAGGGATATGGGGAGTCAATGTACATATTAACCAGTTGTTTAATGGGCCTGTCTAGTTGTACATCAATATGTATGTATGTGCATACATACATACATATGTACGTATATCATAGTTGTAATACGTATGTATATGGGTTGACCGTAGTGAATTCAGTGCTGTTATTACAAATCTTTCATGTGTAGTGCATACAGTCTGTAGGGTATGTACAGTGTACATATACAGTTTGTCCAGTGTATACAGTGAGTGTACATGGGCGTGGGGGTTCGTTTGGTCATCCATGAGAACATACAGCAGCTACAGTATGTTACATCTTCTTTTTCTCCTGTAGGACCTTCTTGATATGATTGAGTTTGACATTGTCAGCTTTGACATGTTGGACCTGCCACCAGTCTCTGAGTACGAGGTTTACATGAGGAGTTTCGGACAGAATGACTGCAGCCAGGTGGCCATACAGACAGGGGAGGACACAGTGGATGTAGATGCACAGACAGAGGACATCGTACTGCGTGGTGCGTGGACCCAGCATCCTCAGGAGGGTGCTACAGCGGTAGGAGGAGATGTGTGTGTCGATGGTTCGGAGTCCACCAGTGAAGCGGATATTCTTACTTCAACTGTTGATGTGCTCAG
>OZ026558.1:4091468-4108968 GCA_964020155.1 Chondrilla cf. caribensis | reverse complement strand
AGAGGTCAAACTCATAAAGAGTGCCAGTGCTGACGTATGTGACCCGAATGTCCGCTCTGTGGGCGTGTCCAGCATCATGAGAGTACACTGCATGACCTTCCATCCGAGGGACATCAACCACTACTACGTAGGGACTGACATGGTGAGTTGTAGGTCACGTGTGTCACATGTTAATGAGCATATGTATGTACATGTGTACTCTGATTCATGGTAATGTTAAAAGTCCTGATTACACTGTAGTGCAAAAGTGCTTTATTTAATATTAACATTATATATAATATGTATGTACATTATTAATATTACCTGAAGCTCAAGAGACTGACAGGGATACGTACATACATAGTACACACTTGTCCTATTTATTGTGAGATCCCCAGATGTGACAATTGATTAATCAATTACCTACCAAAAGGTCAACAAGTAGCTACATGTTATTTATCACCTGTAGGAAGGATCCATTTACAGTGGATCCTTCCTACAGGTGGTACAGATGATATAGCGTATACGTACGTATGTACGTATATGTGTACATGTAATGCCATATAATATACTTACTTGTGTATGTACATGGATTAGAATGGGACTCTGTATACCAGTAGTTGAGGTGTGAGCTTTTAATTTTATCCATACTGTTGCTTTGTACATACAAGTGGTGATGTGTGAGCCCATCTCAAGTGTGTAATGTTGTTCAAATGTTCCCACAGGGCACTGTGCTCCACTGCCAGCGATATGGCAAACGACCTATTCCTAGACTGTATCAAAAGGACAGTGGTGAGTGTTTGTGTTGGTGGTTTCACTGTTCACCTCCTCGAAATATGTACATACTGTGTGAATGCTATTGATCCATCACAATTCATTTGACAAGCATGGTGAATAATTGAATTTAGTGTATTCTTAACATTCCTTTTATTGTTATTGCTGATTCCCACTTATACTAAGGTCATTCCACTGATGTTACCGCCATTGTCTTCTCGCCATGGCAACCCGATCACTTTCTTGTCGGTTGTGGTGACGGCACTATCAGTCTCTATCACAACAAGAAGGAATCTCCCCTCATGAGCTGGACCAGGTCAACACGAGGTAGAGGCATACAACAGATATTATGGTCTCACCATCGCCCCAGTGTGTTCGTGGTCCTGGACGAAGCTTCCACTGTACATCTGTGGTATGTTGGCACACTGGGTATTTTTACGAGTATCTGATATCTGTAGGGTCAGTCTTTAAAACTCATTTTGAGGATCACGGTACAGTCTGGTCTATCTGTGTGTATACATATGTACGTACATACATGTATGTACGTACATCTAGCCAACAAGCTCTCTCATTTCTGCAGAGGTGATGGTCATTTGTGTATTAATTGCACATTCACACACACATGCACACATGTACACACACACACGTACACACACACACACACACACACACACACACACACATGCATACACACAGCCTCACTCCTCCCTCAGCTTCAGCACGACACATACAGTATAAACAAAAATACTTAACATGTCCTGGTGTGCATGCTCACTGACGTAATATGAGGAGTTGCATGTAGAGTACTGTTCATGTTTCAGTATGCTGTAGTATACATTGGTCACTCAGTATGGACTCATGTACGTATATACATACACCACATTGCAGGGATCTCCTGGAGTGCGATGCTGCACCAGTCAACAAGGCCGAAGCTCAGAACATGAAGATAGCACGAATCTCACTTTCTCCACAAGTTAGAGATGCCAACAAGCAGAGAAGTTTACTGGTATGTTCCTACCATAGTGAGGTGTACACAGGAATGCACTCCCAATGTGTACTACATACATACATGTCGTGTGTATGATATGTACTATACTGTGTATGTGGACATTCTTTCACACACACACACACACACACACACACACACACACACACACACACACACACACACACACACAGTACATCACATACAAACACACACGCTTATTCACACACACACACACACACAAGCACGGATGCTTGCATGCACGCACACACACACACACACACACACACATACACACACACACACTGTTCATTGATCTACTTTCAGGTCTTATCATTTGAGGATGGTTCAGTGGAGATACACCAGTTCTCAGAACAGTACACAGTACTCAAGGAGAATGAACAGGAACTATTTAGTGGATACCTTTTTAGCCTGGTCATGTGATTATCATGTGATACATACACTGTATATACTGTACTGTAACACATAATAATGTTTATGTATTGTTGGTATCTTGTAATAAGAATAAAATATATGGGGAAATACTGCAACTGCATTGAATACGTAACATAGCACTACGTTAGCAATCACAGATTATTATTATAAAATATTTTAAATAATAATTGAAATTACACAATGTGCCGATATCAACAGTAGAGTCCTATAGCATAGCGTTCGATTCCGTGAAGTGATGTTGACAGTTCAAGATCCACTGTAATGAAAAAAAAAAACGAAAAAAGAGATAACAAAGGACAGGAGACGTTGAGCAATTCGAAGTGAAGGGCGCCTATGTACAGTAAAATGTAACACACGAGCCAATCAAAATACACACACCAATAGTCCCATATGTCAGCCTAAACAGCCTAAATATGTATGATATTTGCTGCCTATCATGTGACCATGACCGGAGCCAATTAAATATTAAACGTACACAAAGTTAGTGCATAATACATGGCACACAACACACTTGACAAAGGAATGTTGGATGAATGAAGATTCAGACAAACCAGGTATGACTGTTTGTATGATATATGGATGCTCATCAAAGAGTAGCATGATACACAGACACACCCATTATTCACATAAATCATACACATATCACCAACTCAAGACAACAACAATACCATTGCTAGTACAATAGATTGTGCTTACATACACACATCATGTATATATGAACACACACACGCACACACACTAGACTAGCATACGGATTATATCCCCACTTGGCTTCGAGTCACATACCAGAAAACCCCATTGCATGTCCCATACATATGCACATCTACATATGTAGGTATGAAACTTATCAGATAGTTCAAACCAACATGAAACCAACTGAAATTTCTGGTTACAGATCAAAGGTAACCACTGTTAGCACATAAAGCTGTTAATAAGAGGTACTATGTGCTATTGGCTTCCATTATTATAGCTAGCCTCAACATGGAATAGGTGTTAGAAAGTCTAGTGGACTGGCTGTGCATGACATACAGTGAATCCCTGTTAACCTGACACTGCTTTACCGCCCACATTTTTTTCCATTACTATAATATATATAATATACGTATATATATAATATATATACAAGTATTACTGAACATCCAGCTCATCCACCAAAATCATTGATGCACCATAATTTGGGAAACATTAATGAAAATTCACTGTATAGGGTGGAGTGGGGTACCTTGGAATGGAGCTTGTATGCATTAGGCTACAAACAAGTGTGTTTGAATATTTCATCGGCTCAGTCTCCATGGAGTCCACCAACATGAACTCACGCACATTAGAAAGAGGGTCACCGTCAGCGATAAAAGCTCTCAAGACCATCAATTGCAAGTTACCCTGGTGTTAGTAATTATGGTACCACAATCCTCCACTTTACTCAGTTACAATATTGTGTGAGGAATAGACACGACATTACACTTCACCATGCACAGGTATACAACACATAAATAAATCCTACACCATATGACACTATCCACAGCATTGACACACATACATACATGGACATATATTTGCACACATGCACACGAACACACACACACACACACACACACACACACACACACACACACACACACACACACACAACTTACACTATAATGTTGTTGATGGGGATATGTATCAACTTCACAAAGAATCCAATGAATCCCATTATGAAGAATCCGATAGCAGTTGCAAAAGCAATCTTCTGAAATTCTAGAAACAAGTATAAAGACACATTCTTGCATATTGCTTCATCGTGTATGATCATGGGAGATCCAACTGTTCCCCCATATGTGAATTGCATTAATTCGCATCGTTAGTGAAACAAAGAGGGTGTTCACCGAAGGACCACTACAGTACAGTCTAGGAGAGTAACTGTTGTACACTACAAAATTAACAGGATAAAAAAAGGACTCATACACAAGATCCCATTACTGATTGGTCTAACGGAAGGTTCAGCGCAATTTTTCACACAAATAAAAGTTCCAAAAATTGTACACTGCCTACACTTTTAGTTCAAACATTATCTATAGTTCAAACACAATGACGGGCAGTAAGAGAGTAAACTCACCTTTCAAGTCCGGTTTATTGCATCTCTTTACCAATCTCATGGAGTCCTTTACAAACTGCTTAACAGGCTCGATATAAAGGTTTATCTGGTCCATGGTAGTCTTTTATCCGTGTTCTGTGCGATTTCTTTGTTATCGACCACAATTCCCTTGAGCTCGGAAGGGTACAACCCTATAATTAGGCAGAATTATGTTCGCTGACGGCGTGGTACATCACGTGATACTCGCATGACTACAGCAAACCTAAAAATGGAGTTTCGTCTGCAAATTTTGTTTGTTTGCGCTGTGCTCTTGCCGAACATTTCAACAGCCAAGAAGGCGAATATTGTCTTGCTTCTGAACGACGACCAGGACGACATACTCGGAGGAGAAACCCCCATGAAGTTTACATCCAACTTCTTTGACACTCGCGGTGCGCACTTGAAGAACTTCCACGTAAACACGCCCGTGTGTTGCCCCTCGCGGGCTACTCTCATTAGTGGCCGTTATCCGCACAACTTCCTCGCGGAACCCCACGTTGAAGCGTGTATGGGGATGGACGTGTTATCCGACCACTTTGGGAACACCTCCATTGGGATCTATATGTCCAAGCTTGGATACAATAGCGGGCATTTTGGCAAATATTTTAACACTGGACCAGGTGGAATGGGACGATATTGCACTAATCATGAAAATCTTCCTGGATTCGACTACTGGTTTACAATGTGTAATACGGCACGCTTTTTCCGCAACGAATTTGTTACCAACATGAAAGTAAACGACAGTTCAACTGCAAAAGGAGTCTATAATTGGCAATCCGGGACTTCCCCAAATGATTATCTCACTTCTTTGATTGGTAATATGTCGGTCAGTTTCATCAAAGATTCTGTCAAGAGTGGGCGGCCTTTCTTCGCCTACATAGCCCCCCACGCTCCCCATGTTCCGGCCACCCCTGCTCCGTGGTACCAAGATAGATTTGAGGACCTACAAGCACCGAGGACGCCAAACTACAACTACACGGCCACAGACCACCACTATGTTATTCGTCAGCAACAACATCTCGACGAAAAAGTTGCATCAATGTCTGATGAACTGTTTCGAAATCGATGGAGATCACTCCTTTCGGTTGATGACATCATTCAGGAAGTTGTGAAGGTCCTCACAGAGCTAAATGAATTGGATAACACCTACTTCCTGTGGACCAGTGACCACGGGTACCAACTGGGGCAGTTTAATCTGCCCAGTTGTAAGCTGCAGCCGTACGAACACGACATCCACATTCCTTTCCACATTGCCGGGCCTGGTATCAAACCTGGATCGCAATTCGGACAAGTTGTTTCAATGGTTGATGTTGCCCCCACGCTCATAGAGCTCGGAGGTGGAGTACCTCCTGACTCTATGGATGGACAATCTTTTGTAGATGTGGTCACTGGGAGGGCATTCAGCCATGAAGCAAGTACTTTACCAGATATAGCCTCCAGAGACAGGTCCATGATAGAGTATTGGAGTTTGGGCAATGTTGTTCGCTATGAGCACCTCATTGATGGACCAAATAACACCTACATAGGTGTTCGGGTTGTCAACGACACACACAACGTTCTCTATGTTGAATTTTACCAGAATAAGGATCCCATCACCAAGGATCGTCCACGGAATTTCACAGAGCCTGCTGCCGAGTTTGAACTCTTCGACTTGAGTAAGGATTTCTACCAGATGACCAACTTGTATGGGAAGAGTGAGTACCAAGACCTTGTCAGGGAACTGCGTACATTCATCCACAGCACTGTGCTTTGTAGTGGGAAGTCTTGTCGATTGACAGGCCAGAGGTAAAAGTATATCATCATTAGCTAAAAGGCTGTGATGATATTATGATGTATATTTTGTAATAATTTCTTATCTTATCCTTTTCTATTAGTTTTAATTGTATACACTAATTATTGATAATATGTTTTCCTATATATATTACATATTAAGTATATTATGTGATGATTCGATTTCGTTTCGTTGTCCAGTTTGCAATTGCATGAATTTAATTCAAGAAGGTGCGATATAATAGCTTGCTATTTGTTCCGCGCCAGAATTCAATCTCGTTTGATGTGCTGGAATCTCATTGGCTGCAGCGTATAGGGAGGTTCCCTAAATAATGTCCTGATTTAGACCCTAGAATATTCAACTATTGTTGGATTCCAAGTATGTACATAGTGCTTGAGTTTTGTCAATAGTGATGTTTTCAAGATGATTCTCAGAACCAACTGACGGAGGAAGTGATTTTCTTTCGAATTAGCAAGCCTGTCGCTAAATTTAAAGGATTTGCTTCAGTGAGAACTAGACTATTAACTTATAGTGATTTTCGTAGAAAAATAACCACCTGAACGTTCCGTACTGGACTCTCAGTAGCTCTCTTCCGTCGTGAAAGAATCTATTGACATGGCCGTGAAGGCGGAATCCGGCGCAAAGCATTTTCTTGTCACCTTTCCACCGGAGATCACCAGGCTAATTTTCGATCACGTCCCGCCGAAAAAGATCATCTGTGACTGTCGGCTTGTATCCAAGGACTGGAGGTCCTTCTTGGATGAACCTTACTTCTGGCAACGTATGATGTCTCGAAGGGGAAATTTTAGCCAGAAACTCCTGAGTTTGAAGGGTATTCACTGGTCTATGTTGTATATGAACACGGTGTACCGACCTAACCTCCTAAGGGTGGTCCACAACCAGCAACTGACCCTCGATGGCGACGTTTGGAACGTTTCGTATCAAGACTGGGATACATTCAAAAAAGGTCGACATTTGGGTGATCGAGCTGTTGTTAGTGTGCACAGGTATCATG
This sequence comes from Chondrilla cf. caribensis, assembly GCA_964020155.1. Classification (NCBI taxonomy): domain Eukaryota; kingdom Metazoa; phylum Porifera; class Demospongiae; order Chondrillida; family Chondrillidae; genus Chondrilla; species Chondrilla cf. caribensis. The sequence continues at coordinate 4,101,875 of OZ026558.1, read as the reverse complement.
TGGGTAGAGGGTCTTCGTGGGATATTGAGAGTGGCTGTATCGGGGAAGATCTGGTGCGTTTGAGGGAAGAGAATGAAGGAAGCAAGCAAAACTATGTCACATCGTACTCGTGGTGTTGCAAGGAAAGGATTATTGATCTACACAGCATGGGCTTCACTCAAAAATTGTTGGACGAGGTGCAGCCATCGATTGTTGTATCGGAGTGGTTTGCTGCGCGTTTCGATTGTGGTTCTCTCTACAATTTACATGTAGCCCTCTTGGACCACAAGTACCAAGTAGTCGAAACGTACGATTTCCAAGAGACAACTCCCCAGTGGCTGGGTGGTGCTCTTGGTTGGCGGAGAGTGGAGCACGCATTCGCTGACTATGGGAAAGGAGTGATGTACGTCAGGTTTGCCCATGGTGGGAAGGACACCCAGTTCTGGGCAGGTCACTATGGTAGTAAGATGGCCGGCTCTCAAGTTAAAATTGTTTTCTGACACAATTTTTGTCTTGAGGTACTTTATAGTTGTTGACACGCATAATATTATATTACTTTATATTCATTTTCATTATTATATGATCAATTCAGAGTCCCATTGTGGCCATTGTCAATTTATTATAATATTGTGCTTTCCCTTGTAATTTCTGTGTGGCCGATGTGAAGTTTGGAGCTAAATATGGGGTCAAGTTTTAGTTAGCACATCTACCTTTATAATATTATATAGGCCAGGAGTTACAGACTGACATTCTTCAAAAGTGTACATCTAAATGCACAGTGGAAACCTGTTAGGACGAACTGTAGAATTTAATACGTTCTTGTTGCAAAATTGATACAGTCAATTCTCATTAATCCGCCACCGCTTTATCTGCCAACCCTTAAAATCTGCCACAATTTCCTAATACCAATATAATGTACAAGTACCAATGAATATCCAGTTACGTAATCCACCGTATTCTTTGAAACAAATTGCAGCAGATTGACAAGTATTCACTTTATATAGATTGATACTCTTATACCTGGATTAGCTCACTTTGGTATGTATGTACACCTAGCTGGTCTACTACAGCACGCCAAATGATGCTCAAATTTGGTTTGTTATATGGGAATTATATTAATTTTGTCTTTAGATTGTTTTTAATTTATTTATGTGGTTCACTGTATCGCACCTTATCACATATATACTAGGGCTGGGAATCGGCTGAAATTTTCAAATCGATAATCAATACACAGTAACTGATTGATTAATTGATTAATCACCGGAAGTAATTAAGTGGACATAACCGGAAACCACTCCCACTTTATTAGACTGAGTAGTCATCCAATAGACATGAAGTGAAGTCCACGGAGTCCTTTTCACAATTCAGGTACTCTTGAAGTACAAAATTGAACCCATGGAGTGAAGGTTTTGGGTAATAAGGTGGGAGTGGCTTCCTGGTCTACTCACTTAATTGCTTCCTGTGATTAATCGATTTGCATGCACTATTAATGATAATCAGATTTGAAATGAATATTGATTGATTAATTGTTTAATCGATTAATCGTCCCAGCACTAATATCATTCACACAGCTCATATGAATACATTATGTAATTCTATAACTACGCATATTTTGAGTAATTAACAACATTAAGATAACCAAGTGCTCGATACGAAATATTGAAATTCCATATTTGGCTAACCACCCTATACACCCCTGCAACTGTACATGCATTTATAAGCAATGCTAAATGCATGCATGTTGTAACATTAATATATTCAATTTATTAAAGGCATAATATATAATAACCAAGGCCATATTATGCATCATTAATTTTGGTCTAAAAACTATAATGCATACATGTAGCACCATGCATTTGTTATAGTCCCCACCGCAAGCAGTGTAAAATGTGCATACTATTAGGGCATATGCCAGATTGCAGCCATGCAAGGACCCCAATCTGATTGTTCAGCACTGTCTTTCCTTGCCATGCATGCACACTCACAAAAAACACAAAAATTTAATACAATAGTGCAACTTATTTCTCTGCAATCGATCGTTCGTTTAAACTTACCCTTGATTGATTAGTTACTTGTTTTTTTATGGCCATTCTCTAATCTTGTTCTTGTTTATATTAATTTTATATATCTTGTATTTAAAGTATTGTTCTTCATATACCAACCATAATATTGTATGTACTGTGGAGATCTGTTAAAATAATTTGAATATTAACTTGAACCTAAGGAACAGATATCATTGAGATGTTCAGCATATCGACAATGTTAGTTGCAATCATATGTAATCACACACTTTGCTAGTAATAATAATAATACTTTACTGTAATTTATTGTTATAATAGTTGAAATTAATATATAACCACACACTTAAAAACGGCTTTACATAAAAAACACAAATCAGAATATCAGTAAAGCATATTATAATTCAGTAACAAATCACTGTGTATGCAAGTATGCATATAATAATTGAGGTATAATATTTGTGCCATGCAGATCGCCATTCGATTTAGCAAGTTAATATTTTATTGATTCTTTTTCCATAGCAGACAGAATTGCATCGTATGTTTTGCCTGTTGCCCACTCCAATCCTTTCTTGATGATGAAGGCAGCTATCGATATCACTGCCCCAACTCCAAATCCGACTGCACCTCCCAAAGGACCTCCAATGAGAAAACCGATAATGGTGCTTAGTACAGAGGAACCAATTACACCTGCGCAAGTTGTCAACAGCCCAATTGTTTTCACTGCTACATAACGACCAAATTCCCGTTTGAAATTTCGTGTTCCTTTGAGTTGCCCATACTTCTTGTAGATGTCAAGTGCAAATCGGCCAATTTCTATCAAGCATCCCGCCACAGCTCCAACTCCTCCGATGATGGCACCACACGCCACTGCTAGTTTTGGTGCTAACTTTGTACTTGTACTCTCAACGGCAGAAAGTAAAAAGCCAGCAAACTCATCAGCTGATTCTCCTGCAACATACTTAACGATACTCTTGAATAAAAACATCACGGTCTTCTTCAGCCCCATTTTTGCTATCCCGTCTCGTAAGGCCTCCACCCCATATTGTGGTAACTTCTTGCCATGCTTCATGAGAGTTGGTATAAGCCGTTCGATACATTTAATGGCAGTTTCTTCCTTGCTTTGGCCAAATACATCCATTTGTCCCCACGAGTCCCAGGAATGGTTGTGTCCATAACTGGAAGGAAACAACATTGGTATTGTCCCAAAAGGGCTATGGGTTATAAAATCCTCGTCACTTCCAAATGGGTCGAACAAATTTGACGAAACTGTGTGGGACTGGTATGTATGGCCGCTGTATTCACTCAAACTGCTAGACTCATAATGTTCAAATGATGTGCAGCTGCTGAATGCTGTGCCAGAAAAAGATACCTTGTGACTGTGTTGGAACCAGGTTCCTCCAGTGCCACCAATCATTAGGGTGTTCTCAACATAGAATTCGTCATCCATACTTGTGCACCAGTCCTAAAGATTGGATAAGTAGTTAAATGCACTCATCATTATCAATCATGCTGTTAATTTACCTTGAATAAAATTGATCACTCGGTGTGTACAGGCCAGAAATTTCTCTCCGTGTTCTGTTCCAGGCCAAGGAACGTACTAGCCAATCCTCCCACGATGGGGTGACTCAGCATTTCTGTGTCTAGAATAATGGCATTACTAAGTACCTGTGTGTGGCATAACATTTTTGTGTCCTAATATGGTTTTGTATACTCAACTGGGTTATCCCATGGTGTCTGCTTGTGTATATCAATGAATTCTGTTAGCTGTGCCTTTGCTCCCTTGTTGTCCTTGACTACCAAAAAGTCCCAAAGTGTAATGAATATCATTAGGATAGGATAGGATAGGATATCTTATTTTAACTGGAGAGGCCACTAGCCCAATGGACTACTACTAAGGCACCCAGTGAATAAATACAAAAAAGACATGTTATGCATAATAATAATAGTAATAATAATAATAAAATAAAAATAATAATAACAGTTTCATTACACAACATTACAATCATTACACAAACTGATTCAACTAAACTTCACCTGTAAATATATATCGGGTACTTCGAATTTTAACGGTCATTGCACGATAACTGGAATTTCGATATAATATGCCAACTATCTCTCTTCATCATGACATGTTTGGATTATACACTGTGTACATATACGGTGGAAACCATATTATTGTTCCGGATACGCGAGACTAACTCATTCCTTTCAATCGGCCACGAGAAGAAAATGGCTACAAAGAGGGTAACCGGACATCTGCTTGCCGCTTTGAGGGACCACATGCGGTCCAAGAAGCACTTCCAGGAAGTGATACACGCTTACATCGTCCCGACTTGTGATGCCCATCAGGTTAGCGAGCCGCAATTACCTACAGGCGGTTCTGTGCATGGCGCAGGGTCATGTTATGATACGGGTGTTTAATCAAAGATAACTAGAATTGAAAAAAAAAACGTGAAAAGTCAATCGATATCAGACCAACGTTCGTACGTATACTCCATGTACAAGGCTATATAAATGGGGCAATAAACAAGAAAATTCTGCGATAATATGCGCGTTCTCGTTATGTGATATGCGTACGTAGATTGAGCTGCATTACTCCCAGCAATAATCAACCTACACCATCAACTATGTACCTTACGTGCATTAACCTGTCATGGAGTTGACCGAACCATTTATGTCCTCAGAGTGAGTATGTGGCGGAGTGCGACAAGAGGAGGGAGTTCATTTCTGGATTCACTGGTTCAGCCGGCACCGCTGTTGTCACCCCCACCAAGGCACTGCTGTGGACGGACGGTCGCTATCACCTCCAAGCGTCTCAGCAGCTGGATGAGAATTGGACGGTGATGAAGGATGGCCTACCAAATGTACCCAAACTAGAGGAATGGCTCTCCAAAGTGAGTCCTCCACACTGGTGCTCTGAAGTGTGTTTTCACTCCTCAAAGTGGTGGGTGTTCATACCTGTACTACTCCTGCTGCCTGCTGTGGTAGTGTACAGCAGAAGTAGTACACAGTTGTACGTCCACATTAGTACTGGGACAGCCTGTCCGTTTTTTTTTTCAAATCTGTCAAATCTGATTATCATGGGTATTACAAGCAAATCAGTTAATTGAGTGTGTTTAATTAATCAACAGCAAGCTATCCCCATTTTATGTTAGTAACTTTCACTGGATATGTTTCATTTTGTACTTTGAGAGTACCTGAAATGTGGAATGTAAGAATGATCTGTAAGACTTCACAACAAGTGTAAGGTTGACTCCTCACTCTGATAAAATGGGAGGGACTTCTGGTTACACCCATTGAATTCCTTCCAATTGATTAATTGATTGTTCAGTAGATCAATATGCACTGATAATCAATTTGAATTTCAGAGTCAATTCTCAGCCCCACTCCTCCCCCCTCCCTTGTAGGAGTTACCTGGGGAATCTTGTGTGGGGATTGACCCATTTCTGATGTTGGCCGAACAGTACCAGAAGATAGAGGAGTCGATGTCTTCTTCAAACAAGAAGCTGGTGCCCGTGACAACCAACTTGGTGGACCTGGTGTGGCAGGCAGAGGGAACAAAACCACCACGACCTTTGACCCCTGTTTTCGTTCATCCTGTGAAGTATGCAGGTGTGTGTATGCATATCTTTATGTGTGCATGTGTGTAATGCTAGTGTATGTATGTGTGCATGTGTATAATGCTAGTGTATGTATGTGTGCATGCATATGCAGATGTGTGGAACATATGTACTTTAGATGTACACATGTACATACGTATGTGTGTGAACGTATATCAAAGGTTTGTTTAGAGTTTAATTCAAGTTGAAAAGACTCATGGGCTGTCACCCTGCACTCAAGTTACTTGGGCGTCTCCTTCAGGTTTGAAAGAACCTTCGCTGAAGATATTACGATCGTCAAAAGTGCTTCTGCTGAACTCTAGCTCTATTTCTCATGCTCAGTGTTTTGAAATTGGCCGTCTTCTTTTGTGCAATATAAATTATAATATGAATTCACCTGAGAGATAATTTCATTACCTATGTAAGGGTAGGAACACATATAATATATTAATATGTATCGAATGTTATATATTGGAAATCAAATGAAATTATCTCTCAGGTCATCATGAGGTCTGTAGCACCTTGGGAGGGTGTACAGTGGAACCTCTCTATTAAGGACACTTTGGGACCTTAATTTTAGTCCTTATTACAGAGTTTTCCTCAATTCAGAGGTCATTTAGTACACTACTGTACTACACTGGGACACAGAATGGTGTCCTTGTTACAGAGGTTTCCACATTTCAGAGATTTATAATAGAGAGGTTCCACTGTATATGCATTAGTATTGGTGTTACTACGTACATGGGTATGTGTTACTATAACTGTATGCGTTGATGTATGTTGTGTGTTCTTTTGCAGGCAAGACATGGTCAGCAAAGGTATCTGATATTAGAAAGAAGATGAAGGAGAAAGACTGCAAAGGGCTTGTTGCAACTGCATTGGATGAAATTGCTTGTGAGTTGCTCCAATAAAACCTCTTTTCATCCAAGGTCCCTCTTCCAAGGTCCCTCTTCTAAGGTCCCTCTTCCAAGGTCCCTCTTCCCAACTGTATGTACTGTTTTAGGGAGTTAGTCTTTCTGGTCTCACCGTAATATTTCCAATGTCTACATGGTTAAACGCATGCAAATCAAAGATTTGAAGTATGCAGTTATTGTATTTTGCAGTATCTTCCAAATGGACAAAAGTGGATTTGGAATGGGATTTTGCAATATAAACTTTCTTGACTGCTATTTAATCTGCAGAAGCATAGACAATCACATGTGTGAATGTGTATGTATACTATACTGTGGTTACACACTCTTGTGTGTATGTTTGAGCGAAAATGTGCGTATTCAATTCATGAAACCTAAGAGCTGTACGTGTGTGTGTGTGCATGTGTGTGTGTGCATGCGTGTGTGTGTGTGCGTGTGCGTGTGTGTGTGCGTGTGCATGTGTGTGTGCACGTGTGTGTGTGACCATTGGAAGGTCCACTTCCCCCACTCTTCCCATGCAGGGCTGCTCAATCTCAGAGGGAGAGACGTTGAATACAACCCAGTATTCTTCTCATATGTTCTCATCACCATGGATACAGTAAGGTGAGGATTGTTTGTACCGGCATCATTCACATGTCAATATCAAACTCTACTACATTGATTCTTCCACACGAATGCGGGTATATTCTGCAGTTTATACTTATTGTTCCCTTTTTATCGACTCTGTTTACATGTCATGTTTGCTCCTACCAGTATACACATTAAATCGTTATAAGTATGCAATAAAAGTATTACATACCACAATCCAAAGTATTACACACTACACAATTAAACGTGTTACGCACTACACAATTAAAAGTGTTACACACTACACAATTATAAGTATTACACACTACATAATTATAAGTTTACACGCACACATTACACAATTATAAGTATTACACACTACACAATTATAAGTTTACACACTACACAATTATAAGTTTCACACACTACACAATTAAAAGTGTTACACATTACACAATTATAAGTTCACACACTGTACTGTTAAAAGTATTATTATTTCAGCAGCAGGTGATGTTAGTCTCTTAGGAGACTTCGGAGTTCAGGGCTTCATCAAATTTCTCCCTTTCTGCCTTCTCAATTTCCTTCCATTTTATTGCATGTTTGTCAGAGCCCAATAGCTTGTCACAGACTGCATCAAAGCCTATGCCTGTAGCCTTTTCCACTATCTTTCTGAGTACAAAAAACCCAATCCCAAGTCCAACTCCGGTTCCAATGCCAGCTGCAATTCCTCCTGGTCCTCCAACAAGGAAACCAATAATACTGCACACGATGGATGAAGTTACAATACCTGCTGTAGATGTCATAAAGCCAGCAGCTTCCTTTACCAGGTACTTCAATAATTCTTTCTTTGTCAAGCGCTTTTTCTTCCGTCGATAGATTGCGCGTGCAATCTTGAATGCGAAAAATCCTGTTTCAACTGCAATCCCAACAACCGCTCCCACTCCTCCCATGATTGCCCCACATGCTGCAGCCATCTTTGGCCCCAGTTTCGCAGCAAACGTACTACTAAGACGTAGAAGGTTGAGGGTTAATTCTTCAGTGGCTTCTCTGCACGTTATGGTTATGATCTTCTGTATTGTAAAGTTCACAGCTTTGGGCAAACCTATGCTCATAGCCTTGTGTGTGAGAAAAGAGATCACTTCTCCTCCCTTGGAACATACAGATCGGACTAGTTGCATATTTGTTGCCTTCTGAGGTTTGTTGCGTTTGTTTCTGTCCTCTCGATCATCTGCCATGCTTCCTGTTTTCAGAAGGGTACAATACACGTGACTGTCACAAATATCATTGTACAGCTGTAAGAGGATCAACACAAACCTGAAGTTTGAGCCTCAATATTTCCTTTCTCCGAACTTGCAACTTTCCAGCTAATGGTTCAACACAAACCTGAAGTTTGAGCTTGAATATTTCCTTTCTCCAAACTTGCAACTTTCCAGCTAATGGTTTGAGACTGTCCTAGCACCTTCCAGTGTGCCTTTTATACACATGTTAGAATGGACATTACAACATTATTTGGTGTCCATAAATAGTACAGTACTCTTTATTTATCTATGATGTAATAAATGTGGTTTTGGAGACAGTATACTAACCATTTTGCAACAAGTGGTCCGGACATTACATCACTCTTTACCACCTATGAATTGCATTAGTACTATTTATATTTATCTATGATGTAATGAATGTGGCTTCGGAGACAGTGTGGTCCAGACATTACATCACTCTTTTGCGCCTATGAATTGCATTAGTACCATTTATAGTCCAAAGTATCTAAGATACGCCTGTTTTTGTGGGGCCCTTGGTTTGTGCATTAGATAGCTATAGTAGTGAATGATGATATTCATAGTTTTTGGGATAGTAACAGCAGACAGTCTGTCTGCGAATGTATTTTGACACATACAATTCCTGCTGTTCATGTGGGGTGTTGCACAGTGTAACTTTCTCAATATATGTATGCTCTGGGTGGTACACACTCCTGGTTAGTACATGCACTTCACTCAGTCCCTAGCTCATAAGCACTATGTAAACCAGTACATGTATGAAAATATTCAAGTCTATGGCTAATGTGAAGAAATTTGTTTATATACAGTGCAAGTGGGTGCTTATTTCATACGGTGCAACTTGATTAGTAAGTACCTGGGTTAGTACATGCTCCTGGTTAATACACACTCCTGGTTAGCACACACTCCTGGTTAGTACACACTCCTGGTTAGTACACACTCCTGGTTAGTACACGCTCCTGGTTAGTACACACTCCTGGTTAGTACATGCTCCTGGCTAGTACACTCTCCTGGTTAGTACACACTCCTGGTTAGTACACACTCCTGGTTAGTACACACTCCTAGTTAGTACATGCTCCTGACTAGTACACTCTCCTGGCTAGTGAGTACACTTCACTCAGTCTCTAGCTTATGTACACCATGTCATCCAGTACTGACAGTAAGCACCTCTGATAAGAAGTACAGATTTGGTATTTCCTTCAAGGTACTTACTAAGCAACTTGGACTGTATTCCAATATGTGGTCTGCTCAACTGTTTGCCCACTCTAACCCGTCTTGTTCCTATGTACCCGTTCTGTTAAAATTGTCTCAAGATTCCTTAGGATTATCATTGTATTACATGTGATGTGTTTTCAAATTGCCCGAGTATCTACTGTCACACTCTTGCTGAATTCACGGGTTTTGAGATTTCCAACTGTTGCTGCCACTGCTTACCCATTGGGGTACTCATTGAGCAAGTTGTTCATGATATGTGTGAAGTGTTTTGGGACCTTTGCAGTGATATTACTCTGTCCTCCGCAGGTTCTTCATAAACCAGGAGAAGTTGACTGATGATGTGAGAAGACACTTGACAACAGGAGAAAGTGGTGAAGTTGTGGATGTGTACAATTACGAGGACATTGTGGACCATGTGAAGCAGCTGGTGGCAGAGCAGACCGAGGGGAAGATATGGGTGTGTTGTGTGGGTGTGTCCGTACCCTGTATATGATGTCAGTGTGCGCTGTGTGTGTGTGTGTGTGTGTGTGTGTGTGCGTGTGTGTGTGTGTGTGTGTGGGTGTGGGTGTGGGTGTGTGTGTGTGTGTGTGTGTGTGCATGTGTGTGTGTGTGTGTGTGTGTGTGTGTGTGTGTGTGTGTGTGTGTGTGTGTGTGTGTCATATTACCTACATGTCGTTAACAATCAATCTCACCACTTCAGATCAGTAAGAGCTCAAGTCAAGCCCTTGTCGGACTGGTACCAAAGGTAGTAACTCCTCAATACTGTGCTGGTTGTGTTATGCACACATCCTCCTAATGCACCCTTTGAACACCCCCATGAACACACCCATACCCACACATC
>OZ026558.1:4078968-4088968 GCA_964020155.1 Chondrilla cf. caribensis | reverse complement strand
GTCCACGAAGGTCCATGTGGTATCAACTCAAGACCGTCTAAAGGGCCATTGGAAGCAGGAATGTTCCTATCTGATGGTGTGTGTGTGTGTGTGTGTGTGTTTGTCTGTGTGCCTGTGTGCGTGTGTGTGTGTGTGTGTGTGTGTGTGTGTGTGTGTGTGTGTGTGTGTGTGTGCGTGTGTGTGTGTGTGTGTTGTGTGTGTGTGTGTGTGTGTGTGTGTGTGTTGTGTGTGTGTGTGTGTGTGTGTGTGTGTGTGTGTGTGTGTGTGTGTGTGTGTGTTGTGTGTGTGTGTGTGTTGTGTGTGTGTGTGTGTGTGTGTGTGTGTGTGTGTGTGTGTGTGTGTGTGTGTGTGCTCTTGTGTGTGTGCATGTGTGTATTTACTGTATATGTGTGTATGTACGTATGTATATGTGAGGTTGTGTGTGTGTGCGTGCATGCGTGCGTGTGTGCGTGCGTGCGTGCATGCGTGCATGTTCATTAAGTTAAAAAAAACTCAAGAGAACTAACTTTAGAAGGAGAAGGAATCTGTTCTCAGACTTCCAGAATTCTGTGTAATCCCCTGTGTCCGTCTATCAGTCATAGTATTGTATGCCACACCTCTGTTAACAAGTGCATGTACCTTATGCACTACCTCCTGCTTTGCAGAACCGGGATACTACGAGGATGGGCAGTTTGGTATTCGCACTGAGAACATCGTTCAGATTGTTGAAGCTACAACTGAGCACAGGTTCAAGAACAAACAGTTCCTCACCATGGAGACCATCACACTGGTCCCAATACAGCAGAAGATGATCGTACCCAGTCTGTTGACAACACAAGAAGTGAGCCATTCATAACATGACATATACCTGTATGTACGTACATTCCACCTGTACTTAAGGGTTACCTTATGATAAAACCACTCTGGTACATATAGGACCACCTCAGTAATGAGACCACCTCAGTAATAGAACCACCTCAGTTATGAGACCACCTCAGTAATAGGACCACCTCAGTAATAGTACCACCTCAGTAATAGACCCACCTCAGTAATAAGGTTCTCTGATAATCTCAGTTATAACTTCCTGTGCTATAATACTATTGCTTACAAAGGTTCCGTCTTCAAATGCTATTATGGTCATTATTAGCCTGTTTTACCCCTTTCTTTTTAACCCAACACACACGTGCGCGCTCGCATATGCACACACACACACAAACAAACACACACATGTGCATGCACGCACACGCACATGCACACCCACACCCACACCCACACACACACACACACACACACACACACACACACGCACACAACATACACCAACACACACACACACACACACACACACACACACACACACACACACACACACTCATTACAGTGAAATTAATCCCAAACTTTTCAATATCATCCACAGGTATCCTGGTTGAATGACTACCACACAAGGTGTCTTGAGGTGGTTGGGCCACTACTAAAGGAGGGAGGAAAGCTGGACACCTACAGGTGGTTGAAGGAGCAGACCGCACTCATTGGCTAATGTTGCAACACCCCCCTATCTTCCAAAGTTCATGATGGGAGAACAAGAATTATTCTTCATCCAGTTCCCAACATACATAGTAGTACTGATTAGCGGATGTTAGTTTTGTAAGCAATGTGTAACTAGTCTAATTATGTTACTGTTATCTGTCCAAAGAGACGAGTTTGATCAGTACTCTCAAGAGCTTCTCAGTGTCCATAATAATATGTGCCACACAACAATACATAATATTATTATGCGTAATGGATGCATGTATCTAATATGGCACATACACACATGTTAATACACAATTCGAATAATATATACATGTATTTCAAACATATAAACATAAGAGCAAGGTGTGTTGTTATGTATAACTTCCAAAACAATTTTCAAATCCTTTTGTAGTGAGTCTGCAGAGCGGGTTAACACATCTTTGATTTCCTCTGAAATGTCCCTCAAGTTGTCGGGAAGGGTGAGTTTACCTTCCTTCACCACACAGGGCAAGGATAGAAACACCTTTGGCGGTAGGACATCTGGACATAAGCTACATGATTCTCCGATGTACATGGCATGTACATAATTTAGAGGCTGACACACCAATACTTGCCATACAAACAGTAGAAGTCATAGATCAGCTGCTTCTTGCCCTTATCACTAGAACAAGATTAATGTCCAATTAAACTGATTTTGGATTGGTCAATTTGCATGGGTCCTCATGCATAAAATGACTGATGGCTGACTGCATTTCTGTGTGTCACTGACTGTACTACTACTGTATATAAGCCAATCTTTTATCATTATGTATTTAGATATTATTTAGTTTGCAGTCAATGCAATGGAGATAGGAGAGTACACCATTGTAATTGAAACAAAATACAGTATATTGTTGTTATGATAACAGTGTATGTGATACAAAACCACACCACAGGCCTATAACAATAAGTAATTACAATACATTATATATCATAATACTACATATATATGATAATATACAGAATAATACATAATACTACATATATATAATAATAATAATTTATTTGTATAACAATAATATTAAAACAAATTTAACTCAACTGCAGCTAAATTATACAGGATTATTATTACTATTATTATTGAATTAATATTAATTGGTTCACTCCATATAATGAATAATAATAGCAACAATAATAATAATCAGAAAGATAATAAGGTATAATAATAGTAGTTATAATTACAGATAAATATAGAGATAGATATAATAATAATATGCAGATCGTAGATCAGTTATTAGCCCTGTTCGACCCGACCCTCTGTCACGGCAAGGTCTGCGGCTCCCACATCAATTCGTCTTGGGTGACGAATTGACGACCTGCTGCTGCGGAGACACATGATGGAGGATCTCAGCAGGGCGAAGCTAATGCGGACCCGCAGGAGCTCCATGACTGTGCTGTAGTTTGAATGGTGTTTCTCGGTTAATAATGCTGCAAGTCTCCTGAGGAACACAGTTGCCCACCTGTACATGACATCACTAGGGGTACAAAGGAGGCATGTTCTACTTCACGCACTCGCTGCTCATACTTGCGCCTCTTCTCACGCTCGTGGTTTCGGTAGCAAGTGTTCATCTGAGGTGTCCGGTTTGAAGGGGCGAGGGGGTTAAATACCCTTACGTCAAATAATGCTCTTTCAAAACTTCCTCCTCAGAATCCACATGCTGCAATGTCTAGCCTCGAGTTGTCTTCTGTTCCGGTGCTGCGGGTGGTAAAAGTTTCACCTGAAAGGTGTTGCAAGTGGGGCTCTATGGTGACGTCATGACAAACATCCGTGAGGAGATTGGCCAAGAGGTCGCGAACCTCGTTGTGTCGACATATTGTAACTCCCCCAGTGGGGCATGACAACGCATGTTCCACAGTGAAAGTGTTACCGCATACACAATCTTTGGGGAGGTTAGGAGGTTTCCAGTTGTATCTGAGGCATAGCGCGTCACGAAAGGTGCCTTTGTGCAAAGCGAATCCGTGGGTTGTGATGGGTAGTGTTGTCACCCAGCTATAGGCACCCTTTTCACTGCCCACTTCAGCGGCTCTTTGTAGGTGTTTGGGTAGTCGGGCCTTCACCTCAGTTGCAGCTTCTTCCCGTCTTCTACGTCTTTCTGCTTTCAGGGTTGTCTTGATAAGTTGCTGCTGTTGCCCGGTGTCACCCATGGCTAGTTTGTTATTCTGCTGCATTATACGCACGGTCAGCGGTGCTGTCAAACGCAGTGAGGAGGTGTATTCTTCATCCATGGTTGTTGGATTCACTATTCCCTGGCCTCCATGGCGTGCTGGCAGAGCTAACAGCTCACGCTCCATATCTGATGGGATATCTCGTCCGGTCAGAGCTGGCAGTAATTGTTGGCGGATGGTATCCTCTAGGGGCTGCATCAGTGGTGAGATATCTTCAATAGTTCTCAAAAAATACATCCAGTGGCCAAATAAATGAATAAATGAATAAATAAATAAATAAATAAATAAATAAATAAATAAATGAGTGTGTAGCTGCTCATAACAATACTTCAAAATTAATGTTTGTCAATTCACACACTGTCAAACGCAAAACTACAATGTCACAACAAAATCAATTGATAACCAAACCAACTGTTGCAACAGTGTTTATATAATTATAGATACAACACTTGACATAATACTAGCAGTCTTAGATTACGCTGCAAACTTAGTTGACTGTACTATAATGTTTGGTTTATGTACTAACTTGAAGGTACACAACAAGTATTAACTTTTAATAACATAGACATTAAATAACTCCTTTCATTGTTCATGTGGGTGCTCTGTTATTTCTGCCATGCCTTCAATAAATTCACTTTCTTCGTGACGGTCTTTGGGGTCTCGTTCTCTAGGGCCATCATTTACATCAGCTGTCTCAACTGCCGTTTCAACTTCCTTGAATTCCTCAGGACCCATCAGCTTATCAAAGGTCACTCCTGTGATTTTCTGGGCGAAAAGTCTAAAAAGGAAGAAAGCTCCGCCAATTCCAAATCCTATTCCAATGCCGGCTCCAATTCCCGCACCGCCTCCAATGAGTGCACCTACTATGGCACAAACAAATGACGAGGTCACAACTCCAGCCGCAGATGTCATGAATCCAATGAATTCCTTTGCCAAGTACTTCAGAAGTTGTCTCTTTGTCCACTTTTTCTTCTTCCACTTGTAGATTGCTCGGGCAATCTTGAATGCAAAAAATCCCGTTTCAACCACTATGCCAATGGCTGCTCCCACTCCTCCCATGATTGCCCCACATGCGGCTGCCATCTTTGGCACCAATTTTGTGATTACGCCTTCTCCCATCTTAACTAGGTTCATGACAACTTCTTCTGTTGCTTCTTTGCATGTAACAGCAATAACCTTGCTAATGATGGTTTTTATAGCAAATGGTAAACCTATTGTTGCCAATTTTTCGCCAAGGAAAATACCTACTTCTTTTATCGTGGAACCACAATTTTGTCT
Organism: Chondrilla cf. caribensis; assembly: GCA_964020155.1. Taxonomy (NCBI): domain Eukaryota; kingdom Metazoa; phylum Porifera; class Demospongiae; order Chondrillida; family Chondrillidae; genus Chondrilla; species Chondrilla cf. caribensis. Next base: position 4,083,994 of record OZ026558.1, on the reverse strand, counting down.
GGTGAACGATTTGACTAGTTGCAATTTTGTTGCCCTCTTACGTATGAATTCTTGTTTGGTGGCAGCGTAGAATGCGAATTCCTCTGAGGTATACTTCATGCCATTCCATTTTCTGCTGGTATCCCCAACCATGTCTTCGGCATTCCTGGCTACAGCATCAGGCTCTATCCCACCTTCATGCTTGTACAGGTACATTGCTTCAAAATCGCATATCCTGACTTCAGCTTGCTGGATTGTAAATTTCACTTCATCTGCAGTCTTCAGATCTAGACGTGCTCCATATAATGATACCCTGATGCAGTCACTTTCAAACACATAGTCCCGCGTAACTGGTTTCTTCTCCTGGCCCAGCACACACTTACAAAAAGTGATAAATTTGATCATACCTCCGCCTTTTTCAAGAACAATTGCATGATTCCAAAATTGATTGTCCTCATGAAATTCTACTTCTGGGCCAGGTTCAAACCGAAATGCCACATGATCGCCTCTCTTGACATCTTCAGGCTTCACTTTGTTTGTTTTCACTTTGTTACAGCCTTTGGAATCTTTCATAGATGCATTTCGAGGATGCCTGCTGTAGACAGTGCGCAAGTTGCTGTCTTTGGCTTTAGCTAACTGCGATTTTTCATCCACAGCCTGAGCCATTGCTATGTGTGTACCTACAGTATTTTGAGGGATCTCTGTCATAGTTATTGCTAACAGGTAACATGAAGGTGACACTGTACAATCACTACAAACCTTGAATTTCGAGTTCAAGTGCTATGAATTCTGGTTAAGTCCAAAACTACCAACTGCTTGGGGACTGGTTATGTGGAATTGTATGTACATACATGTATATATACCACCTGTTAGCCTACACTGGGCCACACACAGTGTATTTCTTGGAATGCAGTACCCATATATGGTATGTGCTTTACTAGTGTGTACTAATACACTAGTGTGCATAGCTTTATAAAATACTATAGTGTCACTGGCCTCCCACATATGGTGTGTTGCTGGTGTTCTTGGAAAAGGGTCGTGTGTATTTAATGATATTCATAGTCATGAATAACATAAGCATTCCTCCACATCATGAATATCATCAAATTTGAACAAGTTATTTAAATTATAATAATTGTAGTTTACTTGCTGCATTTTAATGGATGTGTGTGTGTGTGTGTGTGTGTGTGTGTGTGTGTGTGTGTGTGTGTGTATGTTGGTATAGCTGAATATGTCTTACAAGTGTTGAGTTAAAGATGGCCTCTATGTTTCAGCACTAAAACGTAAAGATCAGCAGGTTTTTTCCACATACCCATAGCTTCCATCAAAAGTAGAGGTCATGGTGAAGACTAGAATAGCCATCAAATTTGTGATTTAACAGTAACAGATGTAAATTAAATGTTTTTTGTTATATATTATTTTGTTTTTGTGTGTAGTTACTTACTGGGTACCCTGCAAAGCAGCTCATTTGGTTGAATGGCTTTCTTGTACAATCAGAATCAGAATCCGAATTCGATTGAGAATTGGAATCAGAATTGGAGTTAAAGCTTGCTCATGCTATATAGGCATACAACTAATTTGTAAAACTGCTACATACTAAAGTAGCCCATAATTGGACACCTACAGGTGGTTGAAGGAGCAGACCGCACTCATCGGCTAATGTTGTAACAACCCCTTCCCTTCTGTTAATGGTGCAACAATATATTATGATCATTCTTCATCCAGTTCCAGCACAGTAGTACTGATTAGCCGATGTTAGTTTTGTAAGCAATGTGTAACTAGTCTTATTATGTTACTGTTATCTGTCCAAAGAGATGAGTTTTATCAGTGCTCACAAGAGCTTCTCAGTGTCCATACGTAATATACGACACCCCACCATACAAAATATGTGTAATATAGACACATACATAAATAGATGTATGTATCTAGTATGGCACATGTACACATGTTAATACACAATCCGATTTATATACATGTATTTCAAACATAATTATACGTATAAAGCAGACTATGCATATATATACAATTCACATGGGTAAGGGTGAAGACCACTACACTACACTGGTAATGCTGAGACATGCACACATGATATGGTCACAAATAATGTAAAAGACTGCTTTATGGAGAACAAGGTGCGTTGTTTTGTATAACTTCCAAAACAATTTTCAAATCCTTTTGTAGTGAGTCTGCAGACCGGGTTAACACATCTTTGATTTCCTCTGAAATGTCCCTCAAGTTGTCGGGAAGGGTGAGTTTACCTTCCTTCACCACACAGGGCAAGGATAGAACCATCTTTGGCAGTAGGACATCTGGGCATATGCTACATGATTCTCCGATGTACATGGCCGTGGAAAGAATCTCCTGGGTGCCTTCAGTCCACTGCTTGAGAAACTGGGCAAGAACGACAGCTTTAGACACCACAGGAGAGCCGTCTCTGTACCCATCACCACTGCGCCTTTGCCTCAGAATGGTGGGGAAATCGTGTTTGAGCCAGTCGTGGTCGAGAATACACTCTGTGATTGCACGCGAAAACCACGGAGGACCCAAAATTGACCCTGCGTAATTGTGGACCCTGGACTGGGTGAGATCTGCGTGAAGAGAATCAGCCCTGGTTGAACCCCACATGATAACGTTGTTCACATTGGCGGGGTTTATGCCCAACTTCATAGCAAGTATGGACTTGGCTTGCTGTGCTGCCAGATTTGATGGAGCCACAAAGTTTGAAGTTTCGAGCGATGCTGCTGTTTCTGCAAACACTGCCACTCCAATTTCGGCATAACGACCGGAAAATATGACACGAACAGATTTGTTGCCTCTGAAATCCAAGACCCTAGCATAATTGTGGAAACGTATAACTGCTTCCTTCAGCCGCAATTGTGAATCTTCACTATCTTCAGGTACACTATCATGATAATCCAACAGAAATACTATGTGCACATTCGTGAAAGCGTCCTTCACACCCGAACATAGTTTCACGGACTTGATGTGTGGCAAGGCAAGGTCTTCCACCTCCATGCAGACTCCTTCAGCAGCTTCAACATCCTCTGGTGAACTCAAGAGACGGAGTTCGATCCCCCCTTCATCCGAGTACAGGCCAGAACAACTGATCTGGTGAGCAAGATGATAAGCCAAAGGGTGCGAGGCATTGGTGATGCATATTATGGTGGGCGGGTCTTGCTGCTTCCGTTTCTCGTCGAACAGCCTCTGTTCCAGTGAACTGGTATTCTCCGAAACTATTTGAGTGTATATTTCCTCTGGCACGTCCAAAACAACATTATAGTAATGCTTAGCATATTCTTCGAACTCCTTTAGACCTCCTAGTATCAGGCCCTTCCCCCCTCTGTCGAGTAGTTCCCGCCAAATGAGCACAGGGCCTTCAAACTGCCATCCACGCTCCGAACATGCTTCCAACAACCAACTCGACCACTCCGAGGATTCGATGGGGATTTTATGAATGTCAAAATGCGCCAGTTTACTTCCAAGATGGTCTGCCAGCATTTCGGCGCGAGCATATTCGATACAATCCACCCGACCGGCCAGAACAAATTTCGCCATTTTTCCCAGTTTCTATGACAACTAATGAGATTCATCGATGCTTAACATTATTCATAGTGACTCCAAATCATGCTCACCAGAAGCTTCAACTATCCCGCGGTAGAGTGATGTTTATTTGAAGGTATGGTTTGACTAGCTGAACAAGATTGATAGATATCCCGGATCGGTTTCTTCATGGAGGCCAAACTTCTTAAAGGCGTTTTACAAACCAATACCACCGCAAGATTACAGGTAGCCGACGAATTGCTTAAATTTTTGTTGGATGAAGAATCATCTCTTGACGGGTTCGAGGATCTAGATCTGTTAATTGAAGGCTTAGTATCATGGCTTGGAAGTAGTCACTTTAAAGTGAGTTTATACCACTGTCAGTACACTAATATGCCGAAATGACCAATGTTTATTGAAGTAGCCATTTTTGTTTGTAATGACTATGATCGCTTGTTTCAATTTGCATTGTATTTGCAATTTCGTGAGATATTCACGTATTCGAGTCCCACAGCCTGTTTCTGTGTAGTGAGTACTCATCCCTGTACTGGTAGTACACACTCCCGGTTAGTACACACACCCGGTTAGTACACACTCCTGGTTAGTACACACTCCTGGTTAGCACACACTCTTGGTTAGTACGCACTCCTGGTTAGTACGCACTCTTGGTTAGTACACACTCCTAGTTGGTACCCATTCCTGGTTAGCACACACTCCTGGTTGGTGATTACACTTCACTCAGTCCCTAGCTCATGTACACTATCTCAACCAGTACTGATAGTAAGCACCTCTGATAAGAAGTACAAATTTGGTTTCCCTTTCAAGCTACTTACTAAGCACGTTGGACTATCCATGTGTACCTAATGTTGCGTATTGTGAGCAATAGCATATTGGCGAGGCCTTCTTTACTCTCTTAAGCAGAAAATGTGCCCCATACAGGAAGTTTTCAGCTCTCGACATTATTAATCGCTTTTAAAAAATTGATTGTATGAAATTACAGTATTTCTAACACTCTATACTCTCTGAGTGTTACGCACTGTCTGTGACCATGATAAGGTACATACGTATATACGTACATACACCTATATATCTACATACGTATATGTACACACATATACGTGCGTACGTATATTCACAGTTTAGCACAATTTCAGGCTAATGTTCCTTGTGAGCAGGTTATAACTAGCTCATTGTACATTTAACTGATGAAATTTTGGCAAAAACTTCGTAATTTCATTAAATTCAGCTACACAACTTTCTGATAAACAGCCATAGATAACCATGGTTCCAGCATAGTGTAGGTAGGTGCCTATATGATATCGTGTGTCAGTACGTGTATGAAGTGTATTTGGGTCTATGGATAATTTAAAAAATGTATTTACGTATGTGTATTATATGAATAGGTGCTTATTTGATGCAATGTAACTTACTTAGTAAGTACCTGGGTTAGCACATACTCTTGGTTAGTGAGTACACCTCACTCAGTCCCTAGCTCATGTACACTATG
>OZ026558.1:4053968-4073968 GCA_964020155.1 Chondrilla cf. caribensis | reverse complement strand
TTCAGGTACGCACGAAATCTGTAGAAACGCTAGTCGCCATATACAAGTCTGTTGGGGAGAAGGTGAGAGCTGATATCACGAAGCGGGGGATACCTCAGGCCAAACTGGCCCCTCTGTTGGCGAAGTTCGACGAAGTGCAAGAAAGTATGCAAGCACAGGAGGTGAGAGTGGTGACCAGCATGAGATGGTGGCGTGTGAACATGTGTACACACAGAGATACTTGCTTAGTTAGAACATGGAAATAGGTACATGTTCAGTAAATTCATGTTCGTATGTGGACAATGCATACAGTATATACAGTGTCTCTCTCTATTACGGACACTTTGGGACATTGATTTTAGTCCTTATTACAGAGGTATCGTCAATTCAGAGGTCATTTAGTACACCACAGTACTACACTGGGACACAGAATAGTGTCCTTATTATAGAGGTTTCTGCTATTCAGAGGTTTGTTATAGAGAGGTCCCACTGTATATATATAATGGGTTTCCCTCAAAGGGGGTACCAGGGTGCCCCCCCCTTTATTTTCTGTTCTGTGACAACAATTTTTTGTTAGAATGAAGATTTATAATATTATTGTGTGAAGTGTTAAAGCAATATTGATAATTATACATCAAAACATTCATAGTGACCCCTCCCCCCCTTTATTTTTTTTTCTGGGGGAAACACTGTATATGTATATGTTCTTAACAGAAATGCAGTCCAACTTGCTTAGTAAGTACCTTGAAGGGTACTCCAAATCTGTACTTCTTATCAGAGGTGTTTGCTATCAGTACTGGTTGACATAGTGTACATGAGCTAGGGACTGAGTGAAGTGTACTCTCTAACCAGGAGTGTGTAATAACCCAGGTTCTTACTAAGCAAAATTCTGTACCTCTTATCAGAGGTACTTACCATCAGTACTGGTTGACATGGTATACAGTAACAGTCTGACACCACTTTTTGTACACTACACATTACCTGCTGGCTCTCCATGGTGAGTTGTGAGTTCGGTGTGTTGCTCCTTGTCTGTAGCAAACTGACAGCTCTGATGTGTCCCTCTTTGGTACGCTACCGCGGAAGAAACAGGGACAGTCTAAAGCTACAGGTCCTTCAGGTGCTGTTGCCAAGGTGGAGGCATCGGGATCAGTCGGAGAAGATGCATTTCAGAAGGCCTTTCAAGACACACCATCTGTTGTTGTGAGTTGAGCTGTGCATTTGTATGCTTAAGCATGCAGGCAGACTGTGTGTGTGTGTGTGTGTGTGTGTGTGTGTGTGTGTGTGTGTGTGTGTGTGTGTGTGTGTGTGTTTGTGTATGTGTGTGTGTGTGTGTGTGTGTGTGTGTGTGTGTGTGTGTGTGTGTTGTGCATGTGTGTTTGTGTGTGTGTGTGTTTGTTTGTTTGTTTGTTTGTTTATGTGCGTGTGTGTGTTGTACATGTGTGTTTGTGTGTGTGTTTGTTTGTTTGTTTGTTTATGTGCGTGTGTGTGTGTTATACTCCACTATATCCCACCCTGTTACCTCCTTGTCAGGTGAGGAGCAGTAGAGACCTACAATCAGAGATAACCCAGATCCAGACCACACTGGAGGATGACAGGAAGAACTGGGAGGTACGGATGCAGGCCTTGAAGAAGCTAAGGGGGATCATCAAGGGAGGAGCGTTGGAGTTTGAGGAATTTCATCAACTCGTCCGAGGTCTCGACGTGGCTCTTATCTCCTCTGTGAAAGATCTCAGATCGCAGATATGCAGAGAAGCCTGCATAACCATCAGGTGAGCACTGTATGTACATACTGTATGTACATATACTGTAGATACTGTAGTACACACACGTATGTGTGTGCATACGCTCACACATACACCTGTCTGTGTGTACGTATGTACTCTTGTACATATACTTTCACACACACATCAATGTATGAATCTATGTACATATGTACGTATGTATGTACTTACATAATACATTACTGTATATACATAAATAGTAATATGTACATAAAGTACACTCTCATGCACACATCTGTATGTATGTACATACAGTATACTTACATACATATTCATACATACGTACACACAGTTATCCACCTGTATATTATGCGGGATGCTTTGTTCTACAGTTTCATGGCTCTCTACCTGAAGAGCAGTTTCGAGCACATTGCTGAGAAGCTCCTTACTCCCTTGATTCTTCTCTTACCCAATGCAGCCAAGGTCAGTGGGGGCTGTGCTCTGATTTCGCATGTTATAGGTACACTCATTCTCATTAGTCTGTCACAATTCATGCAGAAACAAGTAGTTTGAGTTTAAAAGCTCATGGGGCTGCTGCCCCCGCACTCAAATTACTTGGGCGTCTTTTTCTGGTTTGAATGAACCTTTGCTTGAGATGTTATAAACTCACTGTGCTGAACAATTGAAATTTGTCAATGGCCTTCAAGGTACAGTTGTAAGAATTTTCCAGCCATAGCACCACCTTGAATAACCCGGGTCACTGAACACATACAGAGTTCGGCAGTGTTTCAGAATTTAGTTCCTGACCAAAGCTAGATCTGAAACAAATATGACCTTGACATTCCCCCTCTGTCATGAGCTACGCCAAAAGGTGCTTAGCGTTTTCTCCCTGTTCTCTTCAACTGTCCTTCCACGCTCTGTTGTGTAGGTGATGGCTACGTCGGCCGATGTGTGCATAATCTTCCTGATCGACAACATTCACGGACCTCATCTTATCCCACCAATTACACAAGCAGCCAAAGAAGCTAAATCAGCCGTCTCAAGAAAGTACGTGGGTCTTTATTTTATTTCTCCACATTTAGATTTGCCCATGTATTATACGTATTATGTGTACTTACTGAATGGATGTATGTACATACAGTGAATTTTCGTTAATCCACCACTGCTTTATTCGCCAAACCTTTTAATCCACCACAATTTCCCAGTACCAATATAATGTTCTAGTACCAATGAATATCCAGTTAATCCGCTAAACTCGTTAATCTTTGACACGAATTGTGGTGTATTAATGAGGATTCACTGTATATGTATGCGTGTGAGTGTGCATGATAGGTAGAGTGTGTACCACTTGAAAACACATGGCAACGCTTTGCAACACTTAGCAACGCTTAGCAACACTCCTCCCCCTTACCACAGGCACTGTTGTCGGTACATTGACATAATAACTCATTCTTGGGATGTACACATATTGGAAAGGTTAGCTGCATGTACATGCATACATACAGTGTACATACGTTCCTATGTGTACATGCATACATACAGTGTACATACGTTCCTATGCGTACATGCATACATACAGTGTACATACGTTCGTATGTGTGCATGCACACATACAGTGAACGTACGTATGTTTGTATGTACGTATAGTGAATATTGAGAGTGTCTTGAAGTGCATACTACTGTGTACTGTTGTGAAATGTATTAATTGTATTGTATTATACTGTAATATTGTACTGTATTGTGCTGTACTAAAAATGTCAATTGTATTATAATCTTCTAGTGTACTGTATTGTACTGTACTGGGTATGTAAAACAGGCATATCTTATGTACTGTGTAATATAGGCATGCTAGTACACTGGAGACCACTATATCCAGAGGTATAGCAGACGCTGATGCTCAAGCAAGAATGTTTATGAGAAGGTATGTATGTACAGAACATTAATGTAGCATGTATATACGTACATGTATGTGTACACACACGGTACACGTCCATATATCTATACAACACATACGTACGTACATGCTGACCATGCACACACATGCATGCACACACACACATGCACACACGGACACAAACACACACACTGCACATGGCATGTGTGCCAACAGATTATATACAATATAGATTTGTTTACGGATTACTGTCTTGTTCTCGCGCATTTATTCCAAACAATGAAACCTGTCTGGTGACCTGTGCTGTATCACTGACCTGTGCTACATGGCTTATGTACGCACAGTTTTTCCTTTGATCCACCCCTCAACCAGGATACAAGTATAGTAAGAAGCTTCAAATGTGATTCATTTCCTGTTACTATGAATTTCTCAATTTACTCTTAGAGCATTCTGGGGATTTCATGGGAAATTCCCCTCAAGGGGCGAACACATGTTTCAGACATTCGACAGTCAACACCAGCGGCACCTGATGGACGAGAAGAACACTCATTTGGAGCCCGCCAACTTGGTCAAGAAGAACACAATGCCAGCACTGAAGAAACGCAGTATATCATCGGTGGCCAGCGAACCAGGTACCCTGTGTGATGTTTGTGTACATTATGCAGTCTGTATGTACAGTAGGTATACTGTGTATTTAGCTACTTTTTACAATACGTATGTGAGTGAGATTTTTATGTACTTACACTCACATGTACACACACCCACACACCCACACACACACACACACACACACTCACACACGCTCACACACGCTCACACACACACACACACACACACACACACACATACACACACACACGCACACACACACACACACACACACACACACACACACACACACACACATGCTCACACACACACACACACACACACATGCTCACACACACACACACACACACACACACACACACACACACACACACACACACACACACACATACACACACACACACATTTCATGTCACATTTTCCACATCAGATCTTATAAAGGCGGTCATTGGGGATGGTACAATGATGAATGGTCCAGTACAGAGGGGAGGACTCGGCTCCACTTCTTCCACCACTCTGACGGATGGAACCGGAGGTAGGTCAGTACAGAGGCAGAAAAGAGCAAAGACTCCACCCACATACACCGACAGGAGGATAATGGGACGGTCACAGGAGAATCTCCTGGAACCAAGGCCAAACAGCAAGCAGGAACACATCATACCGGGATTCAAGAGACCTTCCAGCTGTAAGTGGGCATTGCGTGTTACAGGTATTGCTGTGTAATTGCCATACCCACTGTGTGTACGTATGTCCAGTAGGAATATATGTATGTACTCACCACATATACGTATATGTACTAGACGTACTATACATATACATATACATATACAATCCCTACTCAAGGAGTATATACGTACCTATATTATATAGATATATATGCTCCTCAAGTAGGGACTTCCGACTGCTGTATTTCCAACTGTTATTGGGATAATCTGTACTGTACACGCATGTTATGTAAGTACTCTTGACACAAAATATTCGTAACATGAAATTTGTAGTCCATAGAGAGATTCGACTGTACGTACATACTTACATACTCACATACGCGTGTGTGTGTGCGTGTGTGTGTGTGTATGTGTGTGTGTGTGTGTGTGTACCTGTTCTGTACTCATCATATGATATTATTGTATTGTATTGTATGTCTGTGCAGCTCTGGGTGTACACTCTGTCAAGAGAACGGGAGGATCACGACTGAAGCCTCCTGGGCAGCACAAATCACGCAGTGTCAATCCGAGCCCATCTGTGAGGTCAGTACTTACGTACATATCCCATCTGTCGTGTTAGTACGTACATATCCCATCTGTCATGTCAGTACGTACGTACATATCCCATCTGTCATGTCAGTACATACATATCTGTCATGTCAGTACGTACGTAGTATGTAGATATCCCATCTGTCATGTCAGTACGTACATATCTGTCATGTTAGTACATACATATCCCATCTGTCATGTCAGTACATACATATCTGTCATGTCAGTACGTACGTACATATCCCATCTGTCATGTCAGTACATACGTATGTATCCCATCTGTCATGTCAGTACGTACGTATGTATCCCATCTGTCATGTCAGTACGTACATATCTGTCATGTTAGTACGTACATATCCCATCTGTCATGTCAGTACGTACACATCTGTCAGGTTGTACGTAGTATGTAGATATCCCCTGGCCTTTTGTTGGTCTCTGGCCTCTGTTGCGAGGTCCACTGCCAGTAGTGTGTATGCTACACCTATATACTGCGTACAGTCAGACCTCTCTACAACAGCACTTTTGACTAGGACAGTCTCTTTATGACAACATGTCTTGTGGGTAGTAGTAGCACTGGGTACATTGTGTCATTATGTAATTCTGTGCATATCTGTCAATGAACTATTCATATCATGTGTTGGGAACTAGTTAGTTTGCAAGTGTACCTGTGTGCCAGACTGCCCCATGCACCTGTAGGTCTGCAGTTGTTTGTGTAGTGGATGTTTCCAGTGTGTTTGTGGTGATATGGGAACGCACGTGGTCGCCTGGTGTACAAGAAGCTACAACGCCCACACGCGTGTGCTGTACTTGTGCAACTACAGTGTGCACGTGGAATGTACCTATTCCCTCAGTTGAATGTCTACCGATGTGATTTCTTGGGTTGTGTTGCCCAGCGTGGGACTGTTTTGTAATACACTTTTTACCTCTGAAGAGTATAAAACCTCTCCACAGTGGACAAGGTAGCTGGTTCCAATGTGTCATTTTTGTAGAGATGCCACTGTATTTTAATTATGACCTACAATTGAACCTTTATCAAAGACCACCTGTCCTAAGTGACCACTCTTGAACTATCCAATACATAATCTCAACTACACCGATACACCTCTATATGAAGACCACCTGTCTACAGAGACTGTCTTTTCCCAGTCTCCTGGCTGGGTGGTCTTTATAGACAGGTTACACTGTATGAGCTTAAGAAGAACACCCAATAACAAGAACATAGTTGAAACCACTTTTAATCTTTCATTAGTGAATCCACCTCTACACAAAGGCCATCTGTCCTAAGTGACCACTCTTGAACTACAGTAGAACCTGTCTATTGAGACCACCTGTCCTAAGTGACCACTCTTGAATTATCCAATACATAATCTCAACTACACTGGTACACCTCTATATGAAGACCACCTGTCTACAGAGACCACATTATCTTGGTCCCCTGGGTGGTCTTTATAGACAGGTTACACTGTGTTCTAGTATATGTTCCACGGTTGAAAGATAACTGTATATATTATCGTTGGGAATCGGCTGTAATTTTCAAATCGATCATCAGTGTATAGTAACTGATTGATCGATTGATTAATCACCATAATTAATTATGTGGGCCTAACTGAAAACCACTCCCACTTTATTTGACTGAGTGGTCATCCAATAGATGTGGTGTAGAGTCTTTAGAGTCCTTTCACAATTCAGGTACTCTTCAAGTACAAATTGAACCCTTGAAATTGAGTTCATTGGTTCAATTTTGTAAGGTTTACTCCTTTACTCACTTAAGTATGTACCGTATAGCAGGAAATTTTTGCAGATTTCGCGGTTGGTCTATCATCTGTGAAAATACGATCCACGAATTAGACATAATGGTGTTCTTGTTCTGCATTGTAAGCCAGCATCTGCAAAAATTTTATCCGGGAATTTTCATTTTTGGAGCCATCCGCAAAACTTTTGTCCTGTGAAAATTTCCCGCTATGGTACTTCTTGTGATTAATCAATTTGTTTGCTCTATTAATGATAGTCACATTTGAAGTGATACTTTATCGATTTATCAATTAATTGATGCATCGTCCAAGCACTAGTGAATACACACTATGTACACATGCACAACTCGACACATTCATGTGGTCTCAATCCATTACTACTTGAAGTACACTCAAAGACTACAACTGATAATATGATATAACTGATGTTGAGAGTGTGACGATACAGTATGATCAACATACTGTATGTTAACAATATGTGAGCTACTGGGTAAGATACTGTAATACATGATGCAAAAGATGAATGAGTGTATAACACTATAGCAAAAGGGCAAGTTCATAGATGTGTTACAAAGTAAATGAGATCAAGTGTGGATAGTATAGGAACTGCTTACAATGGTGAACTTGTCGGTGGTGGCGATCCAGAATCAGAATCACTATCGGTTGAGCCACCCGTTGGATCCTCGGTTGAACTACCCGTTGGATCCTCGGTTGAACTACCCGTTGGATCCTCGGTTGAACTACCCGTTGGATCCTCGCTCGATGACGGCATCGGTTCGAGTGTTGTGGTGACAGTCATGGTCTGTGTGACGTTCATAGTCATTGTGACGTTCATGGTTTGTGTGGCATTCATGGTCTTTGTGACATTCATGGTCCGTGTTGGCATTGTCATTGATCCCGAAGGCATAGGCGATGAAGAACAATATTCGCCCTTGAGTTCACACAGAAGTGCATATTTCAACCGATAGTACAGATCATTGAATAGTGACTCCCTCAAGATAGCAGTCACATTATGAAAGTACCTCTGAATCTGTTCAATGATTGAACTGTTGAATTCAAATCCAGGTGGAAATGGTCCTGGTGTGGGATATGGTCCCGGTCCTGATGTCGGATATGGTCCATTTCTGTCGCAGGAATCTCTCATGTGAACCAATACATCGGCAAGCAATTCTCTTCTCAACGCTGCATAGTCGCTAAAGGAGAATGTAGCTGGGGATCCGTCACGTCCTGGTGGTCCAGGTGGTCCCGCACGACCAGGGGCACCCTCACGACCGGATGGTCCCGGAACGTACTGAAAGGAGGGCGAACACGAGCCGGTTTGTCCCAGCCCTTGTAGAGCGAGAGACAAGAGAACAAGGCAGTACAGATACACACTCGGACCTTCCATATCGTATCTACTTTTGTGCGAGACTGTTCACCCTTCAGAGTACTGCGTCTTATATCAGCTGTGTTATCAGATGATCATGCCCAAATTTGTACACACCTTGTAGTTACCTCCGTAGGAGGATCCGGAACACTCATACCACTGGAACCATGTGACTGGTCACATTACAACATATCAAAGTGTGCCGCATTTGTTGACTGTAGTGCGCTGGGTGGAAGTAGGTAATTCCTTGTCTTGACCATCTGGTGTGAAGTTGTTTAGTGTATTCAGCCTAAAGTAGTTTGTGTGTATTGTCTTTGTAAGGCCCTACGGTTCAGCCCTTTATCACAATCTGATACAATGCACCTTCTCCAGTGATTACAATGTACTGGCTAGGAGTAGGTACTGCCTAGTCTTAAACATGTTGTATACAGTAAACCCTGTATATAAAGACCACCCAGGGGACCAGTAAAATGTGATCTCTGAAGACAGGTGGTCTTTTTGTACTGAGATGTTCTACTGTAGTTAAGCGGGTATTGTGGGTGGTTTGGTAATGATCACTTAGGAGAGATGGTCTTTGTGTAGAGGTGGTCTTTATGGACAGGTGGCTTTGTGTACAGGTGGTCTTATGGACAGGTGGCTTTGTGTACAGGTGGTCTTATGGACAGGTGGCTTTGAGTAGAGGTGGTCTTTATAGCAGGTTCCATACTCTCATACACTTCATATGACGGAGACCTATGTGTGTAGGAGTAGATGCTCCCCCAGATTTTGGGGCCATAAGCATTGATTGGTTGAAAGTCACATGCCCTAGGTGTGATCTAATCGCTATGTTTGCTAGACTGTCTCTTTCCCTCTCTTTCCTGGCCACCCAATAGGGAGGCATACTTCATTTCTTGTTCTACATACGTACATGGCACCATGCTTTACATCTCCGTAGGTGAGACTCTATTTACCAGAGTTAGTGTTGGCGTGTGGGTGTGGGAATCAAAATGTGTAAGAAACTTGATGTTTGAACAGCCATTGAGCAACTGCTGTAATGCAGTAGAACATTGATAGTCCCACACTCTGTGAACAACTAATGCGTTAGAATCTCGATAATCCGACATTATATGAACAAATACAATACAGTGGAACCGCAATAATCTGACATTGTATCAACAGCTAATATGGTAGAATTTTGATAATCTGGCATTATATGAACAACCAAACCAGTAGAATCTCGATAATCCAACATTATGTCAACAAGTACAATACAGTAGAACCTCAATAATCAGACACTTTGAACAACGAAACCTACTGTACGTACATACATATTATGTTATTATTATTATTATTATTATTATTATTATGTTATACATATTATGTATGTACATATTATGTATGCACACATTGCTGTACATACATATTATGTATGTACAGCAATGTGTACAAAGGTGTGTGTATTTTATAGCATTTACAACAACAGTCATCTACATGCGTGCAGTATGTACAGTATGTATGTGCGTGTACTAACTGTTAGTCGCATGTCATGTGGAGGAGTACAATCTGTATTTCCATAGATTGTACCTCGTGATCTGACTGTGCTAATCTGACTTCCAGGAGGTGTTCTGCACCTCGGTGTTGACCCTCAATGTGTGTACATAAGATACACTATGATATGCACACTACTGTGTGTGGCTATGACATACACACCTCTGTGTGTGCCTATGACATACATACCACTGTGTGTGCCTATGATATACACACTACTGTGTGTGCCTATGACACGCCTGTCATATAGACTACTACACATACGTATGAGTATACATAAATATTGAGTATAATATGTATCATGTATAAATGTCATATTATTCACAAAAGACATATTGTGTGAATGTTCAATTGTGCATAAGTGTTCAATTGTGTATAAATGTCATATTGTATGAATGTTTAATGATGTGTACATCTTCAATTGTGTGTAAATGTCATATTTGTATGAATGTTTAATCGTGTGTAAATGTTCATTTATTAGGATGAGACTACATATCTCTCTTTCTCTCTCTCTCTTTTTTTTTTTTTCATGTCACCATTCATTATTAACAACAAAGGAAACCAGTACTGAGGACTGGTAGCTAGCATGCATACATAGAAATAAAATGGATAAAAAGGGAAGAAAAAAAAAGGGTAATGGGACATGTGGGTTGACTAGCACTGCCAATTGTTCTGAAGAAGAAACAAGCACAGTATAGCTAAGACAACCGAATATGAACTGTAGACCTATGTGTATAACACTGAAGTTGTTGAAAGAACACAGACATGCAAAGATACATTTACAAGTAGACAAAAGAGTTCAACAAGGAGTTCAACCCATCCAGTTGCGCTTGCACCAGATGTCGTACGATCCACCTCTCTCTCTCTCTCTCTCTCTCTCTCTCTCTCTCTCTCTCTCTCTCTCTCTCTCTCTCTCTCTCTCTCTCTCTCTCTCTCTCTCTCTCTCTCTCTCTCTCTCTCTCTCTCCTCCCTCCCTCCCTCCCTCCCTCCCTCCCTCCCTCCCTCCCTCCCTCTCTCTCTCTCTCTCTCTCTCTCTCTCTCTGTGTGTGTGTGTGAGTGTGAGTGTATGTGTTGTCTTGTGTGTTGAATGTACCTATCTCCACCCACCTCGTGTGAACCATGTTAACTACAGAGTAGCAGTCTGAGTCATGCTCTGATGGAACGTGATAATAAAATGAACAATACAGCCACATCCGTTAACATGTACTCGTGTTAACTGTGTTGTCGGTATAGGTAACATGAGGGAGTAGCTAGCAGTTGTGTTAGTTACTGTTACATCCTCCTCTGCTTGAATGGATATGCGCCTGCATGTGACGTTTTAGTGAGCTGGGGTTATTCTTGGATTACAGTAGACTCACTTTTGTGTGAGTGGATTGGAATTAACCTGGTATACACCTACAGACCTGAGGATGGTCAAGTTGTAGGGAACATTGCATTGTTGGGTTGCCATCAGGATGCTATGGAATCATGTATGAGCAGCCACCTCAATGTAGCGGGGTCTCTGAGCAGGACAGTACGTATCAGACAGGCTTTTACATACATACATTCATGTATGTTTTCAATCTTGATAGTTCTCAACCATCTCACTCATTCAGTCAAGGAAATGTGGTGTGTGTGTGTGTGTGTGCGTGTGTGTGTGTGTGTGTGTGTGTGTGTGTGTGTGTGTGTGTGCGCGTGTGTGTGTGCGTGTGTGTGCGTGCGTGTTTGTGTGTGTGTGTGTGTGTGTGTGTGTGTGTGTGTGTGTGTGTGTGTGTGTGTGTCCATGTTTGTGTGTGTCTGTGTCCGTGTGTATGTGTGTGTGTGTGTGTGTGTGTGTGTGTGTGTGTGTGTGTGTGTACTGGATGTTCATATGTGAGACATGCACACAAGTGCAGAAATGGTACACATGCGTAACTTGTGAAAAATACATTTCCAACAACATTGTACTATGTACTGTGTGTATGCATGTATCAACTGCTAATCACATGTCTTGTGTAGGAGTACATCCTGGATTTACATAGTCTGTACCTCGTGATTATGCCGTTATTGCTGCCACATTCCGCACCTCGGTGTTGACCCGCCTGGAAGAGGCTGGTATTAGGGACACCCTTAACGTAATAAACTGCAGTGGGACCCACCCATCACCAACACGCATGAGATAAAATGTCGTTTATCTCAAAGTTGTTATAATTTTAAATGAAATACATGTCGAATGTTCTGGATAACACGAAACCGGATGCCATGAAGTTTTAGATAGTACAAAAGAAACTGTCTGGTCCAAAGTGTGACTTGCATATGTGTCCTCTACATACAGCAGAACTTGTATCATTATGTATAATATATACATGACATACGTACATATGTATGTATAGTTGACATTCTATTTGAGACCTACAGCAGAACCTGTAGATCAGCCAAGTACTGTGTGCTTATGCGGCAGTGAGGAATTTACTGATCTTAGCTAGTCCTGAGGACGAGGGTAGTGAATTCATGCCTCGTGGTTGAGCATATGCTAACTATTGCATACAGTACATCTACAGAACGTGGTACAGTGTTGGTGTGTCCCCAGTGCAGTGTGGTCGCTATCACGAATTCCCACATCTTGGTGGAGTAGTGATCCCCACATCTTGGTGGAGTAGTGATCTCCACATCCTGGTGGAGTAGTGATCTCCACATCCTGGTGGAGTAGTGATCCCCACATCCTGGTGGAGTAGTGATCCCCACATCCTGGTGGAGTAATGATCCCCACATCCTGGTGGAGTAGTGATCCCCACACCCTGGTGGAGTAGTGATCCCCACATCCTGGTGGAGTAGTGATCCCCACATCCTGGTGGAGTAGTGATCCCCACATCCTGGTGGAGTAAGTAATGTGATACTGTGTGTACTTGCATATCACAATATTGGCGTGTCCCCAGTGATATGTGGTCGCTATCATGAATTCCCACATCCTGGTTGTTAATGGGATACCCTGTGTACTGTGTTCAGTTGCTACCGGTGGATTCCAATCAAGCCCTCAATCTCTCCAATGGGGAGTGGGATGTGTCATGTTACTGTCTAACCATTTTGCATGTTGTTGGTCTGCAATGCTGTGTTTCTTATGTAAACACCACATTTGTGTGGAAAAGTAGTTAGTACAGGTCACTGTACACTGACTAGTATATTCTGACACACTGACTAGTATATTATGACATACTGACTAGTATATTCTGACACACTGACTAGTATATTATTACATACTGACTAGTATATTATGACATACTGACTAGTTTTGCTATGACACACCTACTAGTATACTATGACACACCTACTAGTATACTATGACACACCTACTAGTATACTATGACACACCGATTAGTATACTATGACACACCTACTAGTATACTATGACACACCTACTAGTATACTATGACACACTGACTACTATACTATGACATACTGACTAGTTTACTATGACACACCTTCCTCAGGGCACCAGTAATTCTGCCATCTCCAAGGGGGGAGGGGTTTCTCAGGGCATCAATTATGAACTGATGTGTTTGTGTCATCTAGTCCAGGGGATGTGGGTGGAGGAGTCCTCTGGGCACCAGTGAGTCTGCCATCTATCCCAAAGGGGTCCTCAAGTCACCAGTAATGGACTGACATGTTTCTTTCCTCTCTCCCTGGGTTCTTTGCTGCTCTCTCGGAACTGCCAAAGTGCACAGTAATATCCTCAACCTGATATTGGAATACCTCATAGCAAGACACGCATGTAGTATATATAGTACATACATATGCGTCAAAACACACACACACATGTAGTATATATAGTACGTACATATGCGTCCTGAAATCAATCCTTGCAAATCCATCAACACCAAGTGGAGCACCCTGACTGCTAATAATAGCAAGATTAAGATATACCATGTTGACTTTCTATAGGCACATTCTGTCTGCACTGCTGCTTTGACAGTGCTGTAATGTTAGCAACTGTTAATCACTAGCCAACTGAGTTGACAGAGGAAGTAGTGGTCATTTGGGGAGCTTGTGTGTGTGTATAAAAGATCATAACTGAAAGCTCCTCTCGACCAGCCCAGCCTTGTCAATGCTGAAGAATTCGAGGATAACAGAGATGAGGTCCTATTTTCTCGTTGTACTTCTTGTGACCTTGAAAGGACTTCACGCCACAACCTCTTGCCCTTCTTCTGGTCAGTATCTTCCGGGTCCTCCGGGACGTGACGGGAGAGACGGTATCCCTGGGCAACCGGGTAAAGACGGCAAGGATGGGAGAGACGGAACTGGCCCTGGCTCGACTCTCTCTTACCGGGAGTTCTTCGAACTGAGGGAGGCAATATTTCGCAGCTTAAACTTTGAAGAACATCTGAGAAACGTTAAAGATGTGATAAAGTCTGAGTTGTACAATCAGCTGAAGCAGGAGATTGTCCATGAGCTGAGAGATGGTCTGTGTAGCGGTCCGCCAACCAGTCCCCCACCTCCTACTCCCCCACCCATCAACCCCAACGTGTCGGTCCACTCCTCCTGTGACGAGATCTACCGGATGAACCCCTCCTCTCCTTCGGGCAACTACTACATCCGCTTCAACAACTCTGTTGTTGAGGTATATTGTGAGATGGGCGTGCGTCATGGCAACAGCAGTGGAGGTTGGATGAGAGTGGCCTACATCAACACATCCAACCCCAGTCCCTATGCTGCCTGTCCTCCCAGCACTGCACAGTACAGTGTGGGAGATAAGACCCTGTGTGGCCCTGTGCAGGGTGTTAGCTGTTCCTCGGTGGTCATCCCAACATATGATGTACCTTACAGTAACGTGTGGGGCAGGGCTAGGGGACACGCCTTCGGTTTTCCCTGCGCCTTCTCCTACAACACTCGTCCTCTTCGCGACGGATACTTTTCCGGACTTTCCATCACACAAGGACCCCTTCATGACAGCAGCAGTCACGTTTGGACCTACGCCATAGGATTCAGTGAGGTGCAGGACACCAGGTGTAACTGCCCCTGCACCAGAGTGCGCGGGAACCCTCCACCAGATTATGTCGGAGACGATTTTTATTGTGACACGCCCACCTTTGGTGCCGGCCAGAATTGGGACACTCAGAATGTACTTTGGGATGGGAATGACTGTTACCGTGGTGACAATATTGATTGTTGTGCCAATACCCACCAACCGTGGTTCCTAAAAGCTCTCAGTAACACAACCACGAATGACATCGCTGTCCGCTGGTGTTCCCCTCATTCCCTGGATTATTCCAATTTTGGTACAGATTTGCTGGAACTTTATGTTCGCTGAGTGTCAATTCTTTGAAACTGTAAAGACAGCATTAGTGTAGTTAGCTGTGCATTCATTTGTATCCGTATCAATACACACTGTGTACAAATGTTATGGGCGACTTATTTGTACCTTGAGATAAGATGGTCTCCCTAGTACATATCTAGTATACACAGTAGATCATACTTTATCATCACACTCTCAACATCAGTTATATCATATTATCAGTTGTAGTCTTTAAGTGTACTTCAAGTAATAATGGAATGTTACTATGTGAATTGTTTTATATGCAAAAATGATTTTTAGAGTTATATGCATGTATCCAAACGCACACACGCACGCACACACACGCACACACACACACACACACACAACACACACACACCCACATGCATGCATGCATGCATAGTTTCATCACATGTATGCACCTGTACATGATGTTTGACTGATATATTTGTCAATTTTTGTGCTTATGTTTGGATACTGAGAGTGTACGTATATAATGTACTTAACATGTAGCTTCCTGAAGCCCCACTCTGCCTTTGTGTATCAATGTCCTCATGTCAACATGAATGTCAATTATGTAGTAAACTTTCATTTTTTGATCACACCATACATCAAAGGGTGCCAGTGTGCAGTAAATTACTTATTGCACACAGACACTGACCGCAAAGCCTCGAGCATTGAATACACCCTAACTGTTTCATAGGAGAAAATTGTACCTGATGACTTACATAGCTAAGACTTTTAATAGAAATGATAGTGAATATTCCAATTTTAGAGCTTTTTGAATTTAATAAAATTCTTTTTGAAATGATAGTGCAGTTTTGATTTACATCACTATGTTGTATTTCTTCCAGTCGAGAGAGCAGTCCCACACGATATGGAGGGATCGGAGGATTGCAGTCCTACTCCAGACCAGGTAGCAGGACCCCCTCCCACACTAGGGGGATGGAACTCACCACTGAAGCATTACTCAGTATAACGGTCAGTAAAACTATCAGTATAGCTTTGGATAACCAACACCACCTGCACATGCATTACATTGCATTTGAGTTATCACTACTATGCCATAAGTGCTAGAACTGCTTGAACAAATTGTAGTAAATGGGAGGGTAGAAATTGGAATGGAAATCAGATTGTGGGTAGAAATTGGAATAGAAATCAAAATTTCGAATACCCTCCCCTGAATCAGAATCATAGTTAAGGGAGTAGTTATGTGTGTGGGTGGATTGGGGGCACTGTTGGACTCAGAATGCTCCTCCTCTAATTGTGGACTTCACCAGTGGAGTTTCAATTGACCTTTCAACCCATTGGGTCAACAGTGACAGTGATTACCGTATAGTGGGAAATTTTCACTGGGCAAAATTTTCCTGGATTTCACGATTAGCCTAACATCCACGAAAATTTTATCTGTGAATTCTCATTTTTGGAGCCATCTGTGAAAATTTTGTCCTGCGAAAATTTCCCACTATACGGTATGTGGTCTACTGAAGGTTTTTTCAACTATTTTTGATATTGTTCTTTTACAGTCTCAGTATGGATCTCTGACACGTAATCGTGATGACGAAGACGAAACTGGTAGCGTTGCTTCGGTCGGATCCTCGTTCTCTATGAGCTCAGAGATGTCCACTTTCAGTCCACACGCCAAGTACTCCAACCCAGTCCAAGTGAGTCACCTTGTGAACATGTACACGGTATGGATGCCATCAAATTGGTGTTAGCTATCCATACATACATAGATGGTTGTAACCCCTGAACACTGTGGTACTTGTACCTTGGTAATATTCCAGTAGTTTTAACTGTCTCCTGGCAGCTCCTTGTGGTCTTGAAGCGGAGAGCAGTATGCAGTGTGCACTGTGCAATGGAATTTCATTGTTGCAGCTGTTATTTCTCCCTGACAGAAAGCACACCTGTAACTTTCTCCCTGACAGAAAGCACACCTGTAACATTTATGCAGTACAGCATTCCACCATCTCCTGTTAATGCAACCCTTTTGGTGTGCTGGTATACAATTTATCAACAATTTTGAACTCTGTGTTTGTAAACAAAACATTAGAAATGCAAAAGTGTGATATTGTTGATGGACTGAGTTGTTTTGTGTACAAAGAAGACCTATAGGTGCACCCAGCTCTGTTGTTTATTGTCGCCTTCTTTTGTAAGGTTTCTTTATCAATCATGCTAATTATCACCTCTGCTGTACCCTTGTGTGGCACCTTAGCAACTCGCATGCTTTCAATCAACACAGGAGCTCTTTACAAGCCAACATACCTTCTGGAGGTGTGATAGTACCAGTGTAGTTTTAGGCTGAAGTGTACGAAGTTAGAACTTGGGACAAACTACTAGAGTTTCTCCAACAAACTGTAGGAAGTAGTGCATTCATGACATTTCAGAGATAGAGTAATTTAGTAGTTTTTTTGTGGTACAGTTTACTCTGGATTTAGTGAGCAAACTGAACAATATTTTTCATCTCTTTCAACTCTTGTTGGTGTTGTATCCTGTCAGAGCTTTGAATGATGCCTTTTTTCACCACAATGCGCCGTTGGTTGTCTGTGGGTACTGTATTCCCTCTCAGTAAGGATAAAAGTGCCTCTTTAGACTCCATAACACAATACTTTGGATCTCTGGACATTAGTTTGGATGATATAGTCAGTAGTAGATATTGCACACTTTAATCTGTGCATGTTTAGTTGTTGGAAGGACTTGTTTCTCTCTCTCTCTCTCTCTCTCTCCCTCTGTGTGTGTTGTTGTTGTTGTTGTTGTTGTTGTGTGTGTGTGTGTGTGTGTGTGTGTGTGTGTGTGTGTGTGTGTGTGTGTGATTTGATTTTTGTGTATCTATATTTCTCCTACATGTTATTAAGAAGTTCAACTCTCCCCGCTGTCTTTCTTACTATTCTACATAGAGTGTCAGTGAATTGTTAGTCTTGTGTTCAAGTCCGCAGTGGTCCGAGAGGAGGGATGGGATTGCTCAGGTTCAGTTGCTTCTAGAAGGAGAAAGACCTTTAACGTGAGCTCTATGGACATGCGTATATAAGTAGTATTTTATATTCTCTATTAAGAGGTGTTGTACAAGAATATAATGTCATGTTTATTTAGGCATGTACATATTTACATTGTTCTTCCTTTGTAATTGTTTTTACCAGCTTTTTTCAGTTATTCTAATGTTGTTCTTCAACTGTTTCTTTTTAAGCTAATTGTTCTCATTCAGCTTGTTGTTTATTCGTTTCTTGCTTGTTTACATTTCCTTCCAATTTTCTTGCTACAGGGGTGCAGAGAGAAACTTGATAAAGGAGGCATTTAGGAGGATGTTGGTGGAGACTCACATCAAAGTATTCAGTGTCTTCCTGGATGTTTTAGGTCTCTTCATAACTCAGTACAAGGAGGAGATGGAGGACTGGCTGTTCAAGATCCTCCTGCGTTTGTTGCACAAGAAGGGGACAGACATGTTATCCTCTGTGCATAAGAAGTTGAACCATGTGTTGGAAGTTGTGAGGTGAGGGCATTCTGTTGTACTGTTGTATTTACTTGAGTATATGAATGTGCATGTATGTACATATTGTGTGTTTGTGTTTGTGTGTGTGTGTGTGTGTGTGTGTGTGGTGTGCCTATGTGTGTTTGTGTGTGTGTGTGTGTGTGTGTGTGTGTGTGTGTGTGTGTGTGTGTGTGTGTGTGTGTGTGTGTGCCTATGTGTGTGTGTGTGTGTGTGTATGTGTGCCTATGTGTGTGTGCGCGCGCGTGTGTGTGTTGTACGTATGTACATGCACACGTACGTATTTAGTATATAATACGTATATCTAATAGGTATATATACCTGTGTACTTATGTATTTGGTTGTATGTACGTGTGTATACAAATGTATTGCTAATTTTGTGTATATGTATGTATGTACGTGTTGGGTTATTTTTACCAGTGCTGTCTGAGCTGTAAGGCACATTTTCATTCCCATTCCAAATCCACAGAACCACATTCAATACATCAAGCCAGCTGCATGTGATGTGCCAGATCATTGTTGACAAGGCACAGCCAATGAGCAACAAGGTATGTGCGTGCACCTCTGCATGTACATACGTATGTATGGGGGTCAAATACATGCATACATTTGTGCATGATATCGTGGGAAATATTGGGAAATTGGGAATTTAAAGTGCTTCCTGCGATATACGTATGTACATATTTTCCAGCATATTTCACTTTGTGTGTGCTGATGACATTGGCATTAGTGGGGAATCGAAATATTATAATATGTACGTATTTTTATAAGTTTTTGGTAATATGCGTACGTATGTGGAAGTGAGGAACCAAGGGTGTTGTTGTGAAGAGGTTCGACTGTATACTAGTGTATAGGAACACTACCAAGGGTGATGTTTTGAAGAGGTTCGACTGTATACTAGTGTATGGGAGCACTAGCAAGGGTGATGTTGTGAAGAGATCCGACTGTATACCAGTGTATGGGAGCACTACCAAGGGTGATGTTGTAAAGAGGCCTTACTGTATACTAGTGTATGGGGTCTGACTGTATACTAGTGTATGGGAGCACTACCAAGGGTGATGTGAAGAGGTCCAACTGTACTACATATGTATGTGTGTATATTTGCTATATACATGTACGTATGTACGTAAGTACGTACGTATTTGTACGTACGTATGTAACACATTAG
>OZ026558.1:4043968-4048968 GCA_964020155.1 Chondrilla cf. caribensis | reverse complement strand
TTTTACAAATTCAGTCATGTACCACATGACATGCTGTGTGCATGCTGACTCTCTCTCTCTTTCTCTCAATCCACATAGTTGTTTGGCCACGCAGAAAGTACTGTTCGCAAGTCCAGTGTGTTCTGTTTAGTGGCAGTACACAAGGTCGTTCGGGAAGACACGGATCCCTACCTCTCGACACTCACAACCTCACAAAGAAAGCTTCTTGACATTTATATCAAGAAATCTCAGTCTTCATCTTCATCCTCTAGCTCAGCAAGTTGATGCCATTGTATATCAGTGTAGTACCCCCTCATCGATTGCTCATCCCTTCAAGCTGTACATTTTTCGACATTTCACGTTTCACCTTGTAGCTATGGAGCACCAATCTCACCTCGAAGTATTGGTGTGTCCTTCAGCATTGCAAGTTGTATTATGTTGTTCTGTTTCAAGGTGTACCGGCAAACTAGTGCATGATGGTATTATATTGTAACTATATGTACGTATGTATGTATGTTTGTATCATATTATATGCATTATTACTGTATGTATGGTTATTATTGAAACGTATCGGGATATACATTACATACATACTGTACACATAAGCTATTGTTGCAGTGGGGAACCAGACTGCAGCCAGCAAAGCTTGTATCTGGAGGGCAACCCTCCCATGTATTACCGTATAGCGGGAAAGTTTCGCGGGACAAAACTTTCGCGAATCACTCAATTTCGCAGATTTCGCGAAAAAAAAGTTTCGCGTTTTTAATGCCCATCGCGTTAATTGATTGTCAGACGATTACGTCATTGAGTGTTCACGAATAAAACTTTCGCAGATACCAGTTTCTTCGCGAAATTTGCGAAACTTTTAGTCCGCGAAACTTTCCCGCTATACGGTATTTCAGTACATGTATTCGATTTTGGTTTGCAACCCAAGATCGAATACATGTACTGAAATACTCCATATAACTGAATGTCATTTTGCAATGTATACTTACATACAAGGACTGCATGAAACATAGTTTTCCAGTGTATTCCCTTATACATACCATGCACAAATGCATATACAGTATAATAATATTATAATCTTACATTATCAATCATGTATGTGCATGACCATGAGTTGTATATACGTATATAATAGTTACGTATACGATATTGTACATATAATATATACCTGTACATAAAAACTATTGTACCAACTGCATGGATTGCATGTGTTTGCTTGCTGGTACAATTAATTTGTGGTCAATCATGTATGTGCATGGGAGAAGCATGCACATTTATAATAATATGTTGTTTATATTATACAGTATTTTTAGTTGATTATGATATATATATGACTATATTATATAATAATACATTGTGATTGCATTTTATACTTGATTAATTATGTACGTGATCTGGTTTTGGAGTATAATATTATATACATATCTACATAGTGTTTACAACACTCATTGACACACATGTACACTTACACTGTACAGGCTTCAATGTGAAATTAAATTATCCCTCCATGCATGGACTGTGATAATAAATTAATAATTATGCCCCATCTAATAACATTTTATCCACTCTGGTCTGTGACCACGCCTGAAGGCGGGACTATGCAGTCTTTTAATTGTATTCATGACCGTATGTTCATGTTTCCCGGGTGATTGAGTGCATGTTTCATTAGCTGAGTACGCGGTCGGGGTTAATGAATATAACTAGGTGTGCACATTGTGCAGAACCTCGCTATGAAGAAAAGTATGGTCTAGTCTACATATACGTACATACCTTCATTTGAACAATTGTATTGTAATATTAGGCAGTTTTAAAAGAAAAAAAAGAAAAAAACAGTCACACGCATGCCTACAAGCAAATGCCATGACGTCATATTTTATTTGCAAATGGCTGACAAGATGGACGTCATCATGGCCGGCCAATTCTAGGTCCCGAACGACGTTACGGCATACCCTACTTACGCCGAAAGGAAAGTCAAAAATCGTTACGCAAAATTTTTAGATAACTTGCTTGTTCACGTTTTAAGAGGTCTGCTAATCGCATAACAAGAAGAGTGCCGCCGTGAAGGAAAGAAATGTGAGTTGCCTTTTCTTAAGCGTTGCGCAAACTCCAGGTTGTCTGTACAAACGTTCGTTACTTTATTCTGTACCACGCCGATGCCCGCTCACACCAGCATCGACCAATATCGAATTTCGTTCACGAGCACTTTGAAACTCTCGGCGAAAGAAAGCACAAATGGGACAAAATCTTAGAATTTTTAACCCGGAAACTAATCAAATGAGTGGGCGCCAACTCTGGGCACCCCTATGCGACGGAAACAGATAACCTCGCGGTATAAACCGCTCGGTAATTATTATTCTGACGTAAACAATAATTTACAGTGTCCCCAATAAAGTGACCCAAATCTGGTGAAGATGATCAGAAGTAGGTCTTCGGACAGTATCAGCTCCGTGGGATCCGCGACACAGTTCTTTCAAACCCTGGACATGAGCGAAGAAGACATTGTGAGTTGTCGAGTCTTCTTCAGTTAGCATTTTTGGCGCCAACACCTTGCCACTAATGTTCATTGCAAACTTGACGTTATATCAGATATCGAACTTCAAAAGCTACAAGGAAGTTATATGTGAGGGTGTGTAATAGTCACCGTCTGTATGAGCGTGCTTCGGTTCGAATTAGATTAACTCTTCGCCGTCCCTTCTAGGTTTATGGTACAAGAAGAGATAGTTCGCGATCCTTTCGATCCTTTAGGCTAGGATGGTTCGGATAGGTCGTTCACGAACACAGGCTCACCTTGAACGATAGGAGAAGGTTATGATCCAAGTTTATCTTCACGTTCTACCTACGAGCCCCACTTCGCCAAAATGTATCACTATCTTTGTACCGTATTGGCACCGTTAACATACGGGATGTTCAGGGTTATGCCATAGTGTAGTATACAGTATTATGTGTTTTTGTGAAGGCGCTCAATACCGGACGGTGCTTACTACACCTGGTCATTCCACTTTCTGGCCAGCCCAGTACAGTAGACCACAGTTTGGTTTGCCTTGCCCCATGTGGGTGCAATAACAGATATCCATAGTCATTACATGAGTCACAATGCGTTCAATGTATGTTTACGATATGCTACACAACAGGGACTATTGTTAGAATGAATGACGGATGGAATTTGTAATGTGTTGTACTGTATTCTGGGCCAATACTTCACACAGTGTATGCATCTGTACGTTTGTGACAACAATTAGTACATCAATCTTAGGCTGTTAATATCGAACATCTTTATGATTTGGTCCGTGTGCGACATTGTTGTAGTTACAATTATAATTACTTGTTGAAAGAAAAAACAGCAAAATGACAATATTAATGTGCATAATATGTCTGTACGTATGCAGGTAGGTACTATAATGTACTCACTTACATATGTGCATTTGAATATCGTGTTACAAGTGGATACGTACGTTTTTCAATTTCCATTTCTACTTGGTTTAATGTCACTTAGTTGAATTCAGAGAAATTCAAATCCGTTTTTGTGTAGTGTAAGTACAGTACAACTTGCTTAGTAAGCACCCTGGTTAGTACATAGCTCTGTTAATACATACACCTCACTCAGTCCCTAGCTCATGTACACTATGTCAACCAGTACTGATAGTAAGTACCTCTGATAGAAGTACAGATTTGGTGTGCTATTCAAGGTACTTACTAAGCACGTTTGACTGTAGTTAAGTATATGTACACAATACATTATGACGTCTTAGGCTGAGATGCCAGTGTGGGGTGTCTGTGTAATGTCTGTATACAGGACCACTCCTAACTACTGTTTATGTACGTCACAGGGGAAATTGCCATGACAACTGTCACAATGGGAACTGGACACTCCCTGTCACTGTTACCGTGGTGATTTTGTATAGATTTACGAAATGTTATCGTTACTTAACGTCCCTGTTTGATATGACATCATAGAGTCTGGAACGAATATTGACTGACTGTTCGAGTCAAGATGTTGCTTGTAGGAAAGAGGGAGTCACCTTACTACAGTGGTTAGTGGAAAGAAGGAGGGATTTCAGGTAAACTGGTTAAATTGTATGTGAAGTAGCGAACATGCAAGAGATTAGACACACATGCACACACACACACACGCGCGCGCGCACACACACACACACACACACACACACACACACACACACACACACATACACGCACAAACGTATGTACACACACATCACGTGCACACCTGCACACAATTTAGGACTATGCATGCAAATACATACATAATAATGTATGCATGTATACATATATGTGTGTACGTATGTAGAAATGCCTATTCTTTTTGCACTCTTATATTGATGATAATGTTGTAACTTATGATTGATCTATCACTGTAATTCATATTGTCTCACTTCTTCTTTGTAGCGATGATGAACTTGCTACAGTGAAGGAGATATTCAAGCGATTGTTGGTTGAGCAAAATATAAAAGTGTTCGGTATCTTCCTGGAGGTGTTGGTTCTCTTCCTGCCCCGACATGGGAAGAGGGTGAAGGACTGGGTGTTTGTGATGGTGCTCCGACTGCTTCACAGGCAAAGCAGTGAACTGCCAGAGACAGTTCTGTGCAAGATCCAGCCTGTGTTGGAGCGAATAAGGTGTGTGTGTGTGTGCGTGTGTGTGTGTGTGTGTGTGTGTGTGTGTGTGTGTGTGTGTGTGTGTGTGTGTGTGCGTGTGTGTGTGTGTGTGTGTGTGTGTGTGTGTGTGTGTGTGTGTGTGTTTGCATGCAAGTGCAGAAGTGCACATATGCAAGCATTCGGGTGGTTCATCCTCTTATGTGTTTGCTACTTTTCATATGGTTTCTACCATATAGTGGTGTGTGTTAAAAAGCAAGTACTGAATAGTATTCTCTTTCAGGTATACATACTGTATGTGTAGTAATAAGTATGTATGTACATAAAGCACTGCAAAATGTATACAGATAATTTATGTCCTATTATCAGATTTATGTATGATTCTGCCTTTCAAGTCACGATGTTGT
>OZ026558.1:3988968-4038968 GCA_964020155.1 Chondrilla cf. caribensis | reverse complement strand
TGTGTGTGTGTGTGTGTGTGTGTGTGTGTGTGTGTGTGTGTATGTGTGTGTTTGTGTGTGCTGCGTACATGTAAAAATGTACAAACGTGTGTAAAACTGTCAAGAAACTACTGTACAGTAGTTGTGTTCATGTAAATTGAATTTATCCTATCCCTATGTGTATCTTGATACAATATATTATTCTTTGGGTGCATGAGACTTTACCCGTATCTCTCTCTTGTTAGATGGAAGAAGTATTCTGTGAGGAAGTGCTACCTGTCCTTGCACCAGTCCTCAGTCCCTCCCACGTCCTTCCTCTGCTTGTTGACCTCTCACAATCTAACTCTTACCCATTATTTTACCTTGCACTAAAGATGTTGACCGTTGTGAGTGTTATGTCTGTTCCACACTTGTCTGTGATGTCTGTACTTGAGTTTTATGCTTGTCTTTGAATGTGTCGTCTGTTCGTCACATGAGTGTGATGTCTGTTGCACATGGGGGTTAGTGTGATATTGGTGTATGAGTGTGATGTCTGTACTCGAGTGTGATGTCTGTACTTGAGTGTGATGTCTGTACTTGAGTGTGATGTTTGTACTTCAGTGTGATGTCTGCACTTCTAGATCCTTCCACTGTGTGATGAGGAGACTATATCACCACATATCAGCTCCCTACTATATACAGTTGATAAGGTGTGTGTGTGTGTGTGCGTGCGTGCGTGCGTGCGTGTGTGCACATGGTTGCTAACCCTATTAGGAGTATTATGTGTATGCATGTTTTATCCTTAATCAGTTCATACTCTTTACATTGCACTCCACATACCTTATTAGGAGTATTATGTATATGTTTGTTTTATCCTTAATCAGTTCATACCCCTTACATTACCCTCCACATACCGCATTAGACTCATAAAGTGATGTTCTCTTCTCTCCAGCACTTCAGCCACAAGCAAGGCACTGTTCGCATGGCCACAGTAGGATGTATTGTTGCCATGCTGCAAGTTTCAGAGGATGCAGTTAGGCCTCACTTATCCTCGCTGTGCCCCACTCAGTACCAGCTTGTAGAGCACTACCTGAAGGGAACTGGGGGTAATGTGAAGCATTTGCACAGTACTACAGAGAGTACAGGAAGCACGGGTATGTTGCACAATACAGGAAGTATAGGAGACACTGGTATATTGCACAATACAGGGAGCACCGGAAACGTGGCCATGGCTGAAATCATCTGATCATTGTTCTGTTATGCAGTTGCTATTAACCTGGTCCAATATTTCCTTGTATCGGTTATAAGTTTACATTTAAACATGTTTAACAACACATTAGATTTTTGTTGCTTTTACCTTCTTCATGTTCTTTCTGTAAGTCTTGGACTTTTATGTATGACACATAGCTTTTTTATTATGGTGTCAAAATTTTGTACATCAGAATTAATTG
This sequence comes from Chondrilla cf. caribensis, assembly GCA_964020155.1. NCBI lineage: Eukaryota > Metazoa > Porifera > Demospongiae > Chondrillida > Chondrillidae > Chondrilla > Chondrilla cf. caribensis. The sequence continues at coordinate 4,037,559 of OZ026558.1, read as the reverse complement.
TGCATGTAACTTCAGACACATGCAAAAGTAGCAGCAATCAAAGTGATAATGAAACAGGTATAACTACAGGTACTTACTAAGTGTCAGAGATGGTGTGACTATACATCGGTAATCATCAGAACCAGGCAGGACACACAGCTAATAGCAGCACACTGACAAGAATCTCCCCAAAAGGGCCCAAAAACCTATAATTGTGCATGATGATGATAATGATTCTGATCTCCAAAGGAAATAATTATAATAATTTTATATAATAATGAATAATAATCATAACAATATTGTTACGATAATATACATGTATATAATATACATTTATTTTAATTTTATCAAAATACATTAATATACATATCTCTTTTAGCAGCTTTGGTTCCTACACCCCTTCAAGATTAACTTGCAATTGTCCGAATTGAAGGAATGATTATCAGTCATTAAATCTTTTTTGTAATTGTTGAGTGATGCAACCTGCAGACCATTATTTGAATTCATTAAAAGCATAATATTATCTGGTCATCCTTATACACACATTGAAGCAGTATATGATGCTGGTTATAAGTTAATATATACATTAGTATTATATTATGAACATATTTTAGGCCTATATGCAAGGAGCACCTGCAGTGCCCGTTTTGGACTACATACGTCTGCATACGTACTGCATCATGTATATATAGTGCTATACTCCAGATCCTTCCATATATATCCTAACAGCTTCTGGTGTGATGTACTTTGATAATATTGATTAATGTTGATATACTATTATGTATTATACAAGCTAGCTATAGTTATGTTAACGTTATTATTATCATGTGATATGTTATTGAACTGCTACATTATGCTGCAACTTGCAATTAGTTTAGATATAATAGCATGCAAATTTTTTTTTAATTATTGTATTATAATACTACAATTAAAAGATATAACAAGTAATAATACGATAAATCAACAATTTTATGCAATTATAATAAACAAAAGAAACGTAATACATCTATAGAAAATGTATACATTATTAAAGTCTGATAAGTTGCATCTTGACGATCTCCAATTAAAATTTACACCTCTCTCTGCCACACTTTACGTGTGCCCAGGGCATCCGACGTGGACGGGGAGGTGCTTCATGCCCCGTGGCCAAGGAGAACATGCCACTTGCCACCACACCTCAGCTGCTGATGTCATCGCGCGTGTAGTCAACATCAAGCCTTCATCCGATGGTATAGGGTGGTGGACTGGCTTCTCGGGAGGTCCAGATTTCAGAGCCGTGATCTTTTACGTCTGGCACACCGAGTATCACGGGCGCCAGTCACCGACGTTGTCCTTTGTGACTTGATAGCTTCATGGACCCGGAGACCCAAGAATCACGGATTTACCACCAATCCACGGACCAAAAGACAGATGAACTGACTTCACATCGGTAATCATCAGAGTCAGGCCGGCAGGACACACATCAAACAGCGCAGCAGCTTCCTCAGCACGATGACAAGAGACTCCCCGGTAGGGCCCAAATCCTAAACTAATGTAGCATGTCTGGACCCTACTATAGCCGCATGCGCATACTGTATGCATTGGAGGGTGTGTGCAAGGCGCAGTGTATGCATAGTAAAGTGTATGCAACGTAAAGGTAGTGCAGCACGGCCTAACTTACGTGTGCCCGAAGGCAATAAAAAAGAAAAGGGGTGGTGAGTAGAGAGCCGCGTGGTTCCGACAACATAGCCTTCGTAGGAATCTACTTACAGGACCCCTAGGGGAGACTAGCCGACCATGATCCCAGGCACCGCCCGCCTCCGAAGAGGACGGACGCCCAGACCCCGTCCGAGAACACTCGAGAGACCCGACGACTTACAGGAGACCGGGACGTGTGAACTCCATGCGTGATCAAACAGCGAACCGAAGAAGGAATGGGTAGAACAGCTAACCACGCTTGCGCTCGGGGCACCCCCTCCAATTCGAATCCTCCAGCATCTGCAGCTTTCCCAACACGGATCTACTCACAAGGAAAATGGACGCGACGGGAGGTTTTATAGAGATTCGGACTTGCGTTTTTCAAAATATGAGCACTGATTGGCCGGTCTGCGTAGCTATGGCAACTGTTTGAACAGGTGCGTTAAGCTTTATTTTTGTTGTGTATTCCACCAGTCATAATATTTATTGTTATTAGCATGTCGAGTGATGTTGTGAGAAACCTTATAGGCGCATAACAATAGTAAACACAGGGCCTTCTCAATAGATGATCCAGACCTGGTGTCTAGAACTGGGTATAAACAATAACATTATTGTAGACCTGGTGGCTAGAACTAGTTATAAACAATTATTATTATAGACTTGGAGACTGTTATATCTGTGTATAGCTATATGCCCCTCATTATATAATGTAAATTGTAGGGATATCCTCATTCATCCATCATACACTTTCATGGAATTGAACATCAGGCATGAGTGGTAAAATGAAGGGATGATTCTCATCTATAGCTGTACTGATTTTGAGGAATGGTAGGTACTGTCATCTTGCATAATGTCAAATGTTGTTAAAAACACTTTGATTCTAGATGTCTATTCTCCATAAGGCCTCCCCATTGTCCATATAATGTATAACACATATACTTTTGTATATAGATTCTCCTGGAGTCCATGGGTATAGACCTATGGTGGTGATCATGTCACTGATTTAAATGTTCATGCTGGTCATCACAGCCTTCTCAGTGGCCATATGACGCATACAACACTCCCCTGAAGGTGCTATAGACATTGTGGTGACGTGCAAAATAATTTTCAAATTTATTAATGGTCACCATGGTCTCTCTTATATATGTCCCAGAACACATTAATGATGCTGTACATATATATATATATGGGTAAACCAGACCACTGCACATTCAGTGGCTATGGACCTGGAGGTGTTACAGACCCCAATATGGCAGCAAGATCAGCTTTGCCAGTTAACACCACTTTCAAGTGACTATGCATGTGACACATGTTATATAACACAAATACTCACGCGTGCACACTCCTATGGAGGCGCTAAAGGCATCGAGGTGACCGGTGGAATAATTTTCCTTTTTATTACTGATCAGTGCAGCATGCTGAAAACTGATGTATGTACACATTGATATCCCTGGAAATGTTACAGACTGCTTGGTGACCAACGAGATCAATTTTGTTGCCAGTTATCACATATACTTTTGTATATAGATTCTCCTGGAGTCCATGGGTATAGACCTATGGTGGTGATCATGTCACTGATTTAAATGTTCATGCTGGTCATCACAGCCTTCTTAGTGGCCATATGACACATACAACACTCCCCTGAAGGTGCTATAGACATTGTGGTGACCTGCAAAATAAATTTCAAATTTATTAATGGTCACCATGGTCTCTCTTATGTCCCAGAACACATTAATGATGCTGTACATATATATATATATATATATATATATATATATGGGTAAACCAGACCACTGCACATTCAGTGGCTATGGACCTGGAGGTGTTACAGACCTCAATATGGCAGCAAGATCAGTTTTAATTTGCCAGTTAACACCACTTTCAAGTGACTATGTGACACATGCTATATAACACAAATACTCACGCATGCACACTCCCGTGGAGGAGCTAAAGGCATCGAGGTGACCGGCGGAATAATTTCCTTTTTATTACTGATCAGTGCAGCATGCTGAAAGCTGATGTATGTACACATTGATATCTCTGGAAATGTTACAGACTGCTTGGTGACCAACGAGATCAATTTTGTTGCCAGTTATCACAGTCTCCCCAGTGTCTATATGTATGAACATATTATATGTACTTTTGTATCAATGCTTCCCTGGAGGTGATATGGACCTCATGGTGGGCAATAAATTGCACTGATTTAAATTTCAGTCCTGATTATTACGGCTCACCAAGGGACCATCATCAAATCCGCTATAGAAGTGTAGGAATAATAAATTAGGGGATTCCCTGTAGATATCGTCATATCCTCTCCATGAGGTTAAAATGGCGGAATGCGAGACGCAGTTCGTGTACGAGTTTCAGACCCCGAGCGGGAGAAAGTCTTCGGTATCCATGGGAGTTGGTACGTTCCAGTTGCAACGATAACAATTATGTGTGGTAATGCCGTATTCGCGACAAATCTCTTCATCGCCAAAGCACACAGTGTATACGGTTCTCCAAACAGTATGTAGTGTATGATTGTGACATACACACGTATATTGTGAGTGTACATACCTATCAGCATGCACCCCACCCCACCCCTCACAAGTAATAGAGAGAATAGCGGCAGTTTGTCGGTTGATATTTTTCCCGAGGGGTGAGAGGTTAGTAGCTTTTTGTATACACAGTGCGTGCGTGCGTTAATATTATGGCACAAATACTACTACTCGGGTGTGAACCAACACTATACCTGTATCACAGAGGGGGGGGGGGGGAGATCATGTGGAAATGGTAATCTGAATCACCCCTCCAACCGTATTTGGTGTGATGGTGCAGTCTAGATCTTTCACATCATTACTTTTAGCATTTATAGTTATTTGTCGTTTTTCTTTTACTTTTTGTTGGATGACATTGGTATGTATGCTGCTCTTAGCCCATGGGTGGTGGGGTGGGATGACATTGGTATGTATGCTGCTCTTAGCCCATGGGTGGTAGGGTGGGGTGGCATTGGTATGTATACACATGAAACCCGTTCAAGTTCACACTTTGTATGTTTGGTCTTACTGTAATGCGACCTTGTTCCCTCCAGAAATCCCTTTCGAGAGAGATGTGAAGGAGTTCTGTCTGGCTGAGATGAAGGTACACCATATACCAGTTTACCTGGAGGATGATATGATGGAGAAGCTATCTCGTGTAAGTGTGATGTAAACACGTACAAAAAGGCCACTACCCCTGGGGGGGGGGGGGTGAAGTGTCACTGTTTTGAATTTTGAGCCTGTAGACATACGTATAGGCAGTTATAGATGGACCTGTAGGTGGCACTGTACGTATGTATAGTTAGGTATGTGCTGTATGTACGTAGATGTGTATGTAGGTAGCCACTAGCCCAAGTTGCCACTATTATGTATATTCACATGTAGTGGAAACCTATGGAAGAGTCCATGTCTCTGTGTCTGTGTATGTACATATATACGTACCTACATATGTACGTATGTACATAGGTATGTATGTGTATGCACACATACGTACATTATGTACTATGTGTATGTATGTAAGTAAATATGTATGTATGTATATATGTATGTACGTATGTATGCATGCATATACGTATATATATATACATTATGTACAAGTATACGTATGTGTGTAGTTTATTGAGTTTATAATATAGTATATACTTGCGTAAATATTATGTATGTATATTATGCATACGTATTAGTATAAGTGTGTATGTACATACATAGTTCATTGAGGAGAATACAAAGTGTTTGCTGGATTTTGAGGCCACTCAACAGCTGTCATCGTATTTTTCAAACGAAGGGAGCCAAAAGGACAAGATGGAGGAATGGGCGTCCTCGTACCAGAGCGAGTGGATAATGTACTCCAGGTAATCCATGTACATTGCACATATTATTATTATACTTAATATGCAGTACATACAGTATGTATATACACATTATATGTCTGTACAGTGTATGTACCGTGTATATGTACTCTACATATGTAGTATGTACAGTCTATATATTGTGTTCATTACCCATAATATGTACGGTATATGTATATGTATGTATATGTAGGTCCATAAAAGCATAAAGCACACACAGCCACACACGCACACACACACACACACACACACACACACACACACACACACACACACACACACACTACTGTACATATTCGTACATTTCTTTGGTCAAGATTTGGTGAGAAGAAGGACAGTGTTCAGTTTCACGACATTTACCACTCTCTCATACACTCACCGGCCTTTGAAACTCTAATTCATCTTGAGCGCAAATACGGTCACTCTGTCCGTCAGAACATGGAAGCACAGAAAGTTCAACTGGAGTTACAGGCACACAAGTACGTATGTATGTACGTATGTATGTATGTACAGTGTGCATGTGTTTCTATGTTGTTCTTGTGTGTGTGTGTGTGTGTGTGTGTGTGTGTGTGTGTGTGTGTGTGTGTGTGTGTGTGTGTGTGTGTGTGTGTAAAGAAGGTGTGTAGCAGGTAAAGAAGGGCTGTAACAGGTAAAGAAGGGTTGTAGCAAGTAAAGAAGGTGTGCATCTGGTGGAGGAAGTGTGTCATGTCTTTATGGAGTGAGAAAATTAATCTTAATTCGGAACATTTTCCCATCATTTGTGGGCCACAAAAGCAGGAGAAAATCTGAAATTGAGACTAGAAGAACATGTGTTTAGGGTATAAAGTGAAATGAAGGTAAAATTGTGGCTGTATTGTTATGATCGTTTGTCTCTTCCTGGAATTCAGGCATGCTAAAGAGTTGCAGGAGGCAATGGATGGTCTGGGAGTATCCCATAGCAACAGTGACATCAACAGAATGACAAGAATACATCTTAGGGAACAAGAGGTATAATATTATATTCATGTGCTCATGGTTGTGTGTGTGTGTGTATGTGTGTGTCTGTGTGTGTCTGTGTGTGTGTGTGTGTGTGTGTGTGTGCGTGTGTGTGTGTGCGTATGTGTGTGTGTGTGTGTGTGTGTGTGTGTGTGTGTGTGTGTGTGTGTGTGTGTGTGTGTATGTGTGTGTGTGTGTATGTGTGCACGCGTGTGTGTGTGTGCCCATGTGTGTGTGTGCGCGTGTGTGTGCGTGTGTGTACATGTGTGTGTGTGTGTGTGTGTGTGTGTGTGTGTGTGTGTCTGTAGTTGAAACATACCAGAGTTTCCACATGTATGAAATAGGCTTTGGTACGTACCCTCTTCAATTCCCAACAGTGGAAATGAAAGCCATACAAATCACGCAATACTGTATATGTACGTAGCTGGATAGGTATTGTTGATATCACTTGTGTTTGTGTCAACCCTAGCTCCTCGGCACCCTGCTGCTATTTTATCCTTTGGAAATAGTGCATAATATTATGTGCATATGTATGTACCGAAGAAAAATGCCGAAATGAGAAAAATAACTCATAATGACAGTAATATGATATTAATAATAGTAATAATTGATGATGATTTAATTTTTAGTGTTATTATTGTTATTGTATTTCTTTTGTCATAGTTGGATGAAAATCACTATCAGGTTGTTTATTGTTATTTTTCACTACATACACATGTGTTAAGTCCCATCACGCTCGTACACATGTGTTAAGTCCCATCACGCTCGTACACATGTGTTAAGTCCCATCACGCTCGTACACATGTGTTAAGTCCCATCACGCTCGTACACATGTGTGCTAAGTTCTGTCACGCTCATCTGCTCTCATCACCTGAAGGACCTAGAACGCAAGTTTTCAGAAGAACTCAAACGTTTGCAGGAATCTCAGAGGAGGGACTACAGGGAATGGCTAACGAAACTGTACGAAGATCAACAAAATGGTGAGATCAATCAGTGTACAATGTACACGTTGTACGGTATATTCCTGTACAGTGTACTCGTACGTACTATTCATTCCTGTACAGTGTACATTGTCAAGTCATACCATATTTTCCTGTACAGTGTACAATTTGTCCTTTACATTCCTGTACAGTGTACAATTTGTCCTTTACATTCCTGTACAGTGTACAAGCTGTCCTTTACATTCCTGTACAGTGTACAAGCTGTCCTTTACATTCCTGTACAGTGTACAATTTGTCCTTTACATTCCTGTACAGTGTACAAATTTGTCCTTTACATTCCTGTACAGTGTACAATTTGTCCTTTACATTCATGTACAGTGTACAAGTTCTACCATACATTTGTGTACAGTGTACAAGTTGTACCATACGTACGTTCCTGTACAGTGTACATCTTGTACTGCACATTCTTATACGCTGTTACTGTACTCATTGCAGTGTATTGACAATGTACATCATTGTACTGTGTGCACATATTATACGTAGGAACAGATTTGACTGATTTTGTGTAATTGTGTAGGTATTGTCGTTAAGCCCTTCGCTAAAGCAGATGATGAGTGAGTGGTGTGCAGATTGTACCCTATGTAATATGTATGAGATATACGTACGTACGTACTGTATATATGGTACCCCATATAATAGTGTACACATTGTGCACTAGGTAACCCTGAACATAATATATACCACGTATATGTATACTATACAAATTGTACCCTAAGTATGAGGTATGTTGTACACCCTATGTAATAGTGTACGTACACATTATACACTATGTAATACTGTACAAATTGTACCCTATGTAATACCATGTGTATTGTACTGTGCTACATATGTTTATGGCAAGGTGCCCTAATTTCGAACATTGATTGTGATGCTCAGTTAAATCTACCTGGAGTTTTTACACGTTAGTACATGTGGATGCTTCGTGGTTTGTGAATCAGTTCGATACAGTACCAAACTTAATCAGAATGACAGTTTGCGAAGAGAAATATCAACACTACAATCTAGAGGGTTTGATATTAGGAAGCTTCCAGAATTAGGACACCTTACCATATATAATACTGTACATATTGTACTGCACTACACCTATGTAATACTGTATGTATTATACTGCACTGTACATATGTAATACTGTATGCATTGTACTGCACTGAGCATATGTAGTACTGTACATGAGTATTACATCCACATGACTGGAGTGTTCTATCTTAACAAAACCCAGTGTAGAATCCTATGTATCAGTGCGATATCGATATTGATGATACGGTATCCTGAGTGTCGATACAATATCGATATTGATGATACGATATCAATACACTCTCAAAACCCAGTGTAGAGTCCAGTGTATCAGCACCTGCTAACATTCTCTCATGCTGTCTTCTCCACTCATGTAGCTCTGACAGTCCCCCTATGCTTGCAGACAGTTCACTGGACCAGAGAAGAGAAGAGAGCTTCACCATCCACCTGGGTGAGACATGTGTGAGTGGGTTCCTCCAATTCAAGCTGTGCACACGAATAAAACACCCTGGAAGTCTATGCATTCGAATCTCATAATGCGAATTTGCACAGCATGATTATCATTTATTGTGAAACTTTGTCAACTCCCTACATTTACTGCTAATGTACATACACATCGGGTAAGTACTGTTAACACAAAAATTTAATACTGTTGACATAAGATACGTATGATATAACCATCTTACGTATATCGGAGAGTGCATTATAATCTTTACTGAACCAAACCACTTACATATCTGAGACAATGTTGTATTCTTCACAGAACACCCTGTCTCATTATGATGTGCTAGTGAGTGGGCTTGTTATTATTTGGTGTATTTTTCACGGGTTCCTGTGTTCAGGTTCGCAGCTGAAGACGATGCACAATTTGAGAATGATCTGCTGCAATGCCTTCGATCTCCTCAAACATGGTCTGAACAGGTGATTCTTTGGGTCATTCGCTGTGTAGAGTATTGCTGGCACCAGGGAGACACTGTTGGACAACTATGTCCAGCTGATGTTAACTTTGGCCAATCATAATCCTCATTATTTTGCTGAATGTAATAGATGCACACACACACGCGCACACACACACACACACACACACACACACACACACACACACAATTGTACTGTACTATAATATACTGTACTGTACTGTAGTGTACTGTGTTGTACTATACTATAGTGTGTAGTACTGTACTATATTATGATGTACTGTACTGTATTGTTCTATACCATACTGTACTGTACCATGCTGTATTATTCCATACTAATCCGTGTTGTGTCTCTGCTGCAGTGGGTCATCTGCTATCTCTCCCCACCACCTGCAAACATCTCTCTCCCTGTACTCGGGTACACTGTCTGCTATCGTGCTAATGGTGGACGGCAAAGTCAACTCGCACACTGGAAATAAGGAAAGTGAGTGATCCTCTCCATGGGAGATTCTAGCGTTTGTGAACAATGTTCTCCCAGGACTGTGTTTGTGAACAATGTACGTACGTAGGTACTGGCATTGTTTGTAAATATTGTTTTTCCAGCTGGTATTGTAATTAGTGTCCAACAAGGTGAAATGTACTATCATTGTATTATGTCTGTGGTCAGTAGTAATCACTTCCTATTCCTTGAATGTACACCGAACATTTCCTGTTTGCTTTACCATCAACTACATATTCCCATTCATAGTACACCAAGCACTTCCTGTTTCTCATACGCTAAACATTTCCTCTTCCTTGTACATCAACACTTCCTGTTCCTTATTCACATAACATTTCCTGTTCCTCATACACCAACTACCACTTTGTACATTCAATATGTATTAATGACTGTCGCATTCTACATTCCTTAATTGAATAAGGAGGGGGCATCCTATTATCTTACCATAACTAATTAGCTTGTAGTATTACTCCTAAACTTCTCTTTCTAACCCATTGCCTCAACTAAATCCTGAAGTTATCTAATACTTGCTGCTGGAGAGTATTCTTCATAATATTGAGAATGTCTCCTTAATTGGCGTAAGGGAAGCAAGCTGCCCCCCAACCATGATTATGTTATTGGATACTTATTATCTGAAGGGTTGCGACCCCTGACCTCTGACCTCGTGTCTAAGGCGTTATAATGTTATAAAACCTGGGGGACAGCCTGTAACCCTTTCACGTCATCACAAGATGACGGAGAAAAAGAAAAAGAAGAAAAAAAGAAAAAAAAAATAGCTAGGCAGTGTTATCGTCGATCTGCGAACACGAGGCAATGAACTGCGCATGCTCCGTAACCTGTGTACCGCCAGTGCACACGATAATCACGAGCACTGGACATTAACTACAATGAACCGCGCATGCTCAGTTACCTGCGTAACAGCGGTGGGCGCGGTCATTACAAATGCTGGTCATTAACTACGATCAACTACATTAATCTACATTTAATGACTGTCGCATTCTACATTCCTTAATTGAATAAGGAGGGGGCATCCTATTATCTTACCATAACTAATTAGCTTGTAGTATTACTCCTAAACTTCTCTTTCTAACCCATTGCCTCAACTAAATCCTGAAGTTATCTAATACTTGCTGCTGGAGAGTATTCTTCATAATATTGAGAATGTCTCCTTAATTGGCGTAAGGGAAGCAAGCTGCCCCCCAACCATGATTATGTTATTGGATACTTATTATCTGAAGGGTTGCGACCCCTGACCTCTGACCTCGTGTCTAAGGCGTTATAAGGTTATAAAACCTGGGGGACAGCCCAAATGGACTGAGATTGAAGACAAGCGAAGGACCCCCAGGTGAGATAACCTTGAATTACTGAGGAATTGTAAATTGAGTAGAATTGAAAAAAAAAAAAAAAAAAAAAAAAAAAAAAAAAAAAAAAAAATCAGGAGTGTAGTCATCTCATTGACCCAGCACAGAGGATGCCAACTGGCATGATACTTGGGCAAGAGCAACAGGAGGTGTTTGAATGTATGATTGATAGGCTGAACTGCGCCATCTGCCAAGTTGCTTGATGGTTGTCTCTGGAACTCCGACTGCACTAGCAGTAGTTGCTGCACCTATGCGGAAACTGTGGCTATTAAACATGGAGCCATCGAAACCAGCTGCAGATAATGCCTGCTGAACCTTGACTGAGAAGGTACGTCTGCGGAGGGGAGACTTGTCTTCCAGCTGAAACAACGGGCCCTCACTGCTACCACGAAGTGACAGATAGTCAAACAAGGCTGCTACGGGACAGAGGTCTGAACCTGTGCTTCCCAAGGCAACAGTGGAGCCCTGTCTGAACTGGTCGGTTTTTGAAACTTTAATGTTGAGCAAGAGAGTCTCCTGAGAACCCGTCTTGCTCAAAGAGACATCGGCAATGGATAAATGAACCATGGGGTCAAAGGTGACTCCATCGGGAACCAGGAACTCTCCACACCTGAGAAAGCCAAAGAACCCTACACAACAAGCCGCCCAAATGAGTACGTTTTCAAAGGCTTTGGGGTTACTTCCTAAGCTGAGCTTGATGCGACGCATCAAAGTTGATGTGATGGGCAATCTGATGCGACGAGGACCCTGTAATGCCTGAGATCGACGGATCCCACGAAGTAATACTGACATGTGGGGAGAATGAAAGGATGGGGAGGTGTTACTTGGATCCATTCGGAGTTGGAAATGCCGGAGTGCAGCTAGATAAGACTCAATTGTAGACACGGCCAGGCCCTGGGAGCCCAAGAATGCCACAAATAAGGTGACATTCTCAGTGGATATTGGTAGTAATGCCAAGTGAAAAGACTGAGTGAACCTTTGGTAGCGGTTCCAGCCAGCAGCATATACTTTTTTTGTGGAAGCTGCTAGGCCTGCATCCAGAAATTGGTGAAGAGCTGTCTCCACTGAGGTGATGTCCAGTCCAGGCGATGTTGTGATAGAAGCAGGTCTAGAGACCACGGAGGTACCTGGGTGGGGAATGGAGAGAAAGTAGGATGACTGGCTAGAAACTGTTGAGCCCTGTTGCGGGAAAGATCATCCGCACCCACATTTAGGTGCCCGGAAATATGGATAGCTCGTATCCGAAAGTCGAAGAGGGCCTGAAAGAAAGCTAGACATCGGAGAAAATGGGCTGCGAAAGGGTCACGAGCATGAAGACTATTAATCTGAGAGACCACTGCCTGGTTGTCCGAGTGGCACAAAATGTAGAGTCCCCGCCACTGGTTGCCCCAGATTGAGCAAGCCAACACTACTGGAAACAACTCCTTTAGGGCGATGGATTGAAGGGTGGGGAGTCCCTGCCAAGCTAAGTTGAACCAAAATGGGGAAACCCAGGCTCCACAGCCCCAGGACCCCGAAGCGTCCGTGTACAGATGATGAGAGGGGTCTTGCAGAAGCAAAAATTGCTGGGAAGAGATGCCGGACCACTTCTCACAGAGAGAGGACCACCACAAGATGTCAGCACGTGCCTCAGCATTGAGACGTCGCATCTGGCCAGGACGCAGTTCCCTCGAGAGAGGAAAGAGGCGGTTGAGGAATGCCTTTCCCAGTGGGACAACCTGAGTGGCATGCACGAGGTGCCCTATCAAAGACTGAAATTGGTGGGAGTCCCTGATACAACGTAAATCGGACCAATGGGAAAGAAGAAGGCGGAGCTCTGCTATTTTCTGAGGAGGAAGGCTCACAGTCATTGTAGTGGAATTGAGCTGAATTCCAAGGAAGGTAATGCAAGTGGAGGGGCCCTCAATCTTATCGAGAGCTAGGGGAATGCCAAGTTCCAAGCATGTGCTGCGCGTTATCTGAAGGGCATGCTCACACTCTTGTGTACCAGGGGACCCTAAAAGAAGAAAATCATCAAGGTAGTGCATGATGCCTCGGACCCCCCGGGAGCGAAGAATCCATTCCAAAGCCTCCGCTACTGCACAGAAAATAGCTGGGGAAGAAGCCAGCCCGAATGGGAGCTGACAGTCAACGTAGACCTGGTTCTGCCATGATATGCCTAAGCAGTATCGGTCCTGGGGGTGGACTGGGATCAGGCGATATGCATTTTGGATGTCAATCTTGGCCATGAGACACTGACGGCCGAGGTGGTGCATGAGTAGGACAGCATCATCAACGGTGGAGTATGCCACGTGGGTGAGCTCCCGATGGATATTGTCGTTGACACTGAAAGATTCAGGGGCAGAGAGGTTGACGATGACCCTAAACTTACCCAGAGTCTTTTTGGGGACCACAGCCATGCGAGCCTGAGAGATGTGTGAGCATGCGTCTGGAGGGAGGGGGCCCACCATGAAGCCAGCCTCAACCTGCTGCTGCAGGAAGGCTGAAATGACCTGGGGATGAGCTGTTGCTGAAAGGGAGTTGCCCCTAGATGAGTGAATGATAGGACCTGCTCGGAGCCCAATGCGGAAACCATTATGCAGTCCAGCGATGAGGTGATCTACCCATTCCCTATCAGGGTGACAGCAGAGAGCTCTCTGCCAGGCTGATACATGCAAAGGGGTGGATACTGGAGTGTTAAGCACCAGCGGTGGAACGTCCAGGGGTGGGTGGTGATGAGCCCCCAAGGACTGCAGGCGGCAGAATTGTCTGGCCAAGAGAGGACTGACTGACGAGTACGAGGTGGCAGGGTAGCTGTTCTGAGGGGCTGCATATGTGGAGGGAATGAAAGGGGCATATTTGATGGAGGCCTTCTATGGTGATGGACCCAAATCACGTGTAGGTACGAGAACAACATTATAGGCTGTAATGGAAACTTGCGCACATGTAACTGAAATAAATTGAGATATGGTGTGAGGGGGAGGATCAAAAGGAACAAAGATAAACATGATAAGAAATCAACAAAATGGATGAAACCTATAAAGACAAAATGAAAATCGTCAAGTCAGGGTCAGATTGAACAAAAGCGTCTGTATCCAAGTGAGACCTGGCGGGGAATCATGTGCCGGCCAGGTTAGGAGTAGTACTGACCAAATGGCCAGTTAGTTACGTAGGTTTCCTTGAGTCCCCACCTGTACGAGGGGGGATGGAACGGGGAGGGAACCTCCACCCACTTGGACGCAGAATAGGACAATCACGGGCGGTGTGCGTGGTTCCATGGCAGATGAGGCAATCGTGCATGTATTTGCACGTACGAGAGGAGCACTCCCCTCGGTTCCATCGAAAGCATGACTCAGTAGCAGAGGGGGCCCGTTTCAGCGGGGGAGGAGCAGGTAACTGCTCCTTGAGCGGCGCGGCGGGTGTCGGGCCCATGGATGAGGAGTGGCCTGTGAGGGAGGCCAACCAGATGTCAGGTTGGCGTTGATCCCACCTCAAAGCAGGATTGATGGCAGCAGCCTGGCGAAAAGCCTTGTCGTACCGAAGCCATGTGAGGCCCTCCACCTCGCGAGCTAGGCGCAGGATTATGCCAGTATAGGTGATCAACTTGGGGGCCATCTCTGGATGATAGTGTGAACAGGCTGCGGCAAAAGTTGCGAAAGCCAAACCCCAGTCCAAAGCGTTGGAAATAACAAAGCGCTTCTTGGGTGCCTGGTCATCCTTCCCATCTTTTGGGGGAGGGCGGTCAAAGGCATCAGCTAGAGCCTCAGGCAACAGCTCTGTCAGGTCAGTGTAAGACCCTGTCTGAATTGACTTTAATATTCTTGGTGGAATAGGTGGAAGGCTAGGATTGCAGAACGGGTGTAATGGAGTTGGTGACTGGTTACCTGCAGGAGGCACCATGTTATCCTGTTGTGTGATAGCTTGTGGTGGACTGTCGCTGGTTGGCTGCAACCAGTTTGGGCGTGTAGGGGGTTGCCCTGAAAGAGTCCCGGCAGTCTGTGTTGCCTGAGCTGGCAACTCTGAGTGGAGAAAGGGGAGGAGGAGCCTAACATTTATGAGGTGGAGGGTAGGTGATGGGCAGCGGCCATCAAGGGGCAGTTGATGCAGCAGGAAAAAAAAAAAAAAAAAAAAAAAAAAAAAAAAAAAAAAAAAAAAAACAACCTACAATGCGTGGTGCAAGGTTGGATCCCGCTGGGGTCCAGAGTATGTGAATTTCGGTGCGACTAAGGGGGGAGCGTCCACCCCGCTTGATACAGGGTCCGAGAACCAGAACAGTTACTATCATGGCGGGAGGAAGGCACGCAATGTACCAAGCTCCAAGGGAGCAGGTCACGAACTAATAAAGGCGCGTCTCGCGGAGCGGCCGACACAGGATATACGGCGAGCGGTTGCGAACCGGCTGCACACAAGCGAAAAAATAATCGTACATAAAGTCTCACCTGAATTAGGGACAGATTGCGAATTAGGGGACGAAGATGGTAAGTCGCTAGAGGCCATTCGAACGAGAAAACAGATAAAAGATCGTTCTAGAGGGTATGTTGGAACACCGAGTAGAAATCGCGAGACGGTAGCAGAAATAGCTTGTCAAAGACACCAGAAACAACAGCAGCCAAAAAAAAATAGCTAGGCAGTGTTATCGTCGATCTGCGAACACGAGGCAATGAACTGCGCATGCTCCGTAACCTGTGTACCGCCAGTGCACACGATAATCACGAGCACTGGACATTAACTACAATGAACCGCGCATGCTCAGTTACCTGCGTAACAGCGGTGGGCGCGGTCATTACAAATGCTGGTCATTAACTACGATCAACTACATTAATCTACATTTAGTGGTGCTGAGTGTCCAAGGGCCTTCTGTAAATGATTACTAGGAAGAGATTATGGGATGGAATGAGCTTGATCTCCTGGACCGGCTGTGTTTTAGTGTTTTTTTCTCAAACACCCCCTACCACCAACCAGAGAATAACTGCAAACAGACTGATTAAAACTAATTAATTTGTGTTGTGTAACACTAGTATTGTATGTACTTATCAGTACATATCCTGAAAAGTAGCTTCTTAGCTATAAGTGTTCCCTCTCTAAATACCCACAGAAGGACAATGATGATTATTACGTACTATGTAGCTAGGTATTTTCAACTGAGATGAGCTTAATGCGCTGTTTCCACATACCCATCTTGGTGTACAGGATTGGCTAATGTTTGTCGCCAGTCAACGGACTTCCACTTTCAGAGCATTGACGCCCAACTTGATTCCGTGAGAGAGCAAGCAGCTGCCGCAAAGGAGCGCAGGGAGAGGTTTGGAAACCAAGGTCCCAACTCTCCTGACGACAGTCTACCTAGTCCATCTGGTGTGATCCCGAGACAGACTTCCAGTAGCGGAATATCTGAATCCGGAATGGGTCCCATTTTAGACTTCTCGTTGAACTTGGATTCCCCATTGTCTGGATCACAGTCCCTCACGATGACCCCTACGCCCACGCAACCCAGTGATCTTAATTGGCCACAGAAAGCATCGATATTCAACAACGGACACTCTTCAGATGGTGACAATGAAGATGTCTCCTTTACTTTACAACAAGGTATTTTTGTTATTAGTTTTTGTAATCTGTTGTGATGATAACCTTTACAATTAGGACCACCTACCCTAACCTAAATATTTCATAACTTGTATATTAGGATCATCTGGCTGGCCTGAATATACAAGTGTTTTGATGGTCACCTGTACATTAAGACTGCCTACCTGATGTTTGAGGCACTCAATTTTTTTCATGTTTTTTTCATCCAATCATGTCATCTTGTGTTGCGTTTTGCTTCCAACCAGGTGACTTCTACATCACCCAGCACTCCACACTTTCTGAGGTACATGTGGTGTTTCACTTGGTAGCCAATGAGCTGCCGAGTGAGGCCGTCATCTCCACCAGGCATCCGGTCATGACCGGATTGAGGAATTGTCTCCGGATTGCAGCACGACACAACATTGGAACACTGACTATACCACTGCTTCTTGTGGAGAAGATGACTGCTGTGGGTTATTTGTGTGGTGTGTGTGTGTGTGTGTGTGTGTGTGTGTGTGTGTGTGTGTGTGTGTGTGTGTGTGTGTGTGTGTGTGTGTGCATGAGTGTGCATGTGTGTATCATGTATAAATGGTTTAATGTACACATGTTGTTCAATCAATGGGTGATAGAGTGATAGAGTGAGAGACACTATTTGGATGCTAGACATGTTCAGTTTATGTCATTGTGTACATTGATAGTGGTTTGTTCTACTTGATACTAGGAAATGACTGTGAGTTGGTGTCTGAAGAGAGCAGAAGTTGTGTTCAAGTGTGTCAAAGGTGAGTTGTGTACATGTTGCTTGTACTGTACAGTATAAGCAGTGTATGCACATACGTATGCAGATACATGCTCATGGACACACACACACACATACATACACACACAACACACACACACACACACACACACACACACACACACACACATACACACACACACAACACACACACACACATACACACACACACGCACACACACACATACACACGCACACACACACGCACACACACACACACACGCACACACACACACACACACACACACACACACACACACACACACACACACATGCGCTCACACACACACACTGATGTTCTTCTCCCATACATTAGGATACATGCTTGAAACAACCAGTGGAACAGACACAGGATCAACAGTGATCCAATTTCTTGTGCCTCCTGTGAGCCTAATCTACATGTCTACCCAGTCTACATGTCTACCCAGCATCTATGACTGCATACCATGCTTGTCTACCCCAGCATGTATGTCAATGAGCCTCCATGGCTACTAAGCATGCCTGTCTGCATAGGTTTGGCAGACATGTACATCCAAGTATTTGTGTGTATGTATGCATATGTTGTTATATGCCTCTGTCAGCCTTGTTTCTATTCTTACTTTACAAAAATACGTTTGTGCACACCCCTTGCACACACACACACACACACACACACACACACACACACACACACACACACACACACACACACACACACATAAAATGCGCACAAAGTTAATTATTATGGATGTGATCCCATTAATTGTAGGCAATTACTGATGAAATGTTTTCTGAATTTTGCGATTTGCTGCCTAAAGTGTTCAGAATGACTACTGCTAGGAACCTGAAACCAACAGTGTCTCCAAAGAGAGTCAAGTCACCTAAGCAAACTTAAGTTACAATTTATTTATACTGTATAATTCGTGTATCTAATGGTAATTTATTAACAGTGTTTCAGTCTTGAGTACTGTAATTATTGTTATTATTATTATTATTATTATTAGAGTGCGTTGTAGGACAATCGTCCAAAATAGCACTAAAAAGCAAATTTTGATAAGTTCGTTATCCTCAATTTCCTAACTTTTATAATTCCCCTATTGCTTTCCACCTCTTTATCACATTTAGTAGTCTAGTAATAATTGAAACAATAATTATATATAAAGCAATAGAAAATGGGCATTTACTGTAATTATACTACATATCCCCACTCCCCCACCTCCGAAAATATCTATCTTTACTGATACGTACATACTGTATGTAGAGTCTATAATATGCTGCTATATACAGTGAATTGTCGTTAATCCACCACCACTTTATCCGCCAAACCTTTTAATCCACCACTTTATCCGCCAAACCTTTTAATCCACCACAATTTCCCAGTACCAATATTATAATGTACCAATGAATATCCAGTTAATCTACCAAACTCATTAATTCACCATATTCTTTGAAAGCCAATTGCAGCGGATTAATGAGCATTCACTGCACTGTCAAACCAGAGCCTATCAATACTAGTGGTTTCCTTACACCTGTGATGGTCTACTTCCTACCTCTGGGTCACTTATCTGGTGTGATAGTTATGGATATTATAGGATGAATGTATAAGATGTCTATAAATGATGCGACGTACATGCACGAATTAAGATTTTGTCCATTTTTGCGCCCCATAATCCATCCACCCTTACAGTATAGTAGATGCTATGCATACTGTGGGTCTAACGGGCGCTTATGATTGCGAGCGTGCCCAGTCACATCACGTGACCATTAGCAAACGTGGTCGCTATTGTGTGTCGTTCATTTGTGGAAGGAGAGTCACGTTGACCAGTTTGACGAGGTCTACCAGGTTTTCAAGGGGGAAGAAACGTTTAAATGCTATAATAAAACATATATCTGAAGGATCATGTGCTAACAGATACGGCGTGATGTCGTCATATTGAATTCACTGGCTAGACAAGTAGGGCGACCTTAGAAACTGACTTTTATAGCTTTGGCGGGAAGTTTAGGCCCTCGAACTCCGTTCAGAGTCACTACAGTACGTACGCAATGGTAAGTATATACCTCGTGTGTTCCCTACAGTACACTTTACACTATATAATCATAGATCTTTTATGTTGAGAAATAGGTATATTTGCAATTGTGTATCATACTAGTCTTATGTATAATATTATTATGGCCTATAATACCACGTTATGGTAGGAATGTGTACAATTTTAGACTGCATACCATACTGAAGGGACAGTATTGTATCAATACTGTAATACTAATGCTGTATTTGCACACATTAAAGTGTGTAATTGGTGCTGCCATATGTCAGTACTCATTGGACACTATAGCTATAGCAGACAGAATTCTGTGACAGATTTCAACAATACATGCCACCCTGTACTGACCTGACCCAACTTGTAGTCCTACATTCATTAACAATACACAGTGCAATCTACTTTCAAAGCCCACAATGTGACCATTACTCATATGTGATGTATGATTTTTTTTTCATGTTCCTTCTTCTTTCTTCAATCCTGATCTACACAGTTACACCATACACATACTCTACTTTCTGTGTGTTTGTATGTGAACCTGTATTAAAGGGGCCACTTATATATAGACCATGCCTCTGTTCATACTTATAATAGTGACTATCACTCTTGAATACACAGTGCAACTTGTCTAGTAAGTACCTGGGTTAGTACATACGTAATAGTTATTGTATGACCAATTGTGCATTGGCGCATTTATTGCTCGAGTCCCTCGGGCGCGAAGCGCTCAAGGGCGAGTACAATAAGGCGCCAATGCACAATTGGCCATACAATAACTTACTTGTTGTATGCGCCCTCTAGCGCTTAGTTTTCTGGCGGGAGGTTGGTATGTAGCTAGTCAGCACAGCACCTGTTTTTCAGTAGCTGCTATGGCTGAAATGACTTCGAAATGTGTTGTCATCTAGGCGTTTCAACTTCGATATCGACGATGACGACTTCGAGATTATGTCCAAACCTTTTCAACCCAAGAACACACAGCTATCTGCATCGTGTGGTCTCAAAACCTTCGCTGCATGGGTTGAAGAACGGAATAAACACAAGCCTCAAGCGAAGCGCCCTGAAACTGTGCTAATGACTGTAAATGAAGCCACTCTTGCGTATTGGCTTGGTTCAATTGTGACGGAGGCAAGGAAATAAGACGGCGCGACGACTTATTCTCCGAAAACCCTTCATGTTCTTTAATAGCTAGCAATTCAGCGGTGCATTGGAACCATGAAACCGAGCAAGCCTGTTAATGCCCATGTTATCATAACAATCTGAATCATTGTAACAATTGTGTTTATTCTGAAGGAGATGGAACTCCGGATCGGTGAAAAAATTAACAGGCTTGCTCGGTTTCATGGTTCTGATGCGCCGCTGAATTGCTATTAAAGAACTGTTGCCAATTCTTTCTGGTACTGTCAGGATTTGACTATTTCTCAATTCAGCACTTTCCATACTCCACACGGACATGTGTCATGTATATGCATATGTTTAATTTTATATGACAATATATCCACCAATCAACATGCTCTACATATTAACCCTGTAATACAAATGGAGGTATACTATTAGGCTTAAACAGACTGTCAGGGTACTATCATGTCCATAATTATTATAACATGACATGTTACCGTAATAACTGTACTACACTGAATGTACTATTACGATATTATTATAATAGTTGCTATAATACTGATATATGTTAATAGTAATTAATACATATCAGTATCATATGCATTATAGTATATATAATATATAAACTGAAAACTGGATACATAGCAATGTACTATCTGAGCCTCAGGGTTCTTCTGACTGTAGTGTATGTTCTATGGCTACTGTCAACCCATGTACATATTGTAGTTGTAGTCTCCAGTAAAGGACACTATCATAAAGGAGACCTTGGTCCTAATGCTACCTGTAGCAGTTGCTGTTTACAAGGTTCACCAGGTCCACCGAGTACTATATAATATGACGAGGGTTCCTTTGTAGTTTGTGCATTGACTACACTCAACCCATGTACATATGTACAGTATTAACACAAAGGAACAAAGGCACATGCATTGCTAGACATGCATTGTGGGTGTGTTGGACATGAAATTGTACATTGACTTCTGTCAACCCATGTACATCTGTACACATGACACGAAGGTCTAATGCACATGGCCAATAGCCAATGCTAGACTTGATGGCTGCATGAACTGTGGATCTTGGAAGAACAGAAAATGTGTGTTCTTAGAAAACATCAAGTTGTAGGGCTAGACCACAGATGAGGAAAGTACAGGGTAACATGTATTGTTGAAAGTTGTCACAGAAATTGGTGTGCTATAGGGTTGTAGCCTAAAACATGAACCGCACAACCAAACTTTATAATAGTATTCATAGCTTATCCTCTATGATGTCCTATAGTATGGAGTACTACTGTATAAATTATACCAAAGATGTGTGTGCTATAAAGTGTTAGTGAGTTAGGAGTAGACATCAGTTGTTGGTTAGTACAAGATGAATGTTAACCCAGTACTAGCTCTACTCTTCAGTATTGTAGTTGTAGTCTACAGTAAAGGACACTATGGTAAAGGAGACCTTGGTCCTAATGCTACCTGTAGCAGTTGCTGTTTACAAGGTCCACCAGGTCCACCTGGAGTGAACGGTCGTGATGGTACACCAGGAATAAACGGTGTCAATGGAGTGAATGGTCGTGACGGTCGCGATGGAGCAGTAGGTCCACCCGGACCACCAGGCCTGATTGGTAGTAATCTTGAACAACTTCATCAAATTATTCATTGCATGGTTATGGATGAAATCAAGAACATTCTATCCAGTATTCAACCATCAGTAACCATTCGACCATCGCCATCAGTGACAACCACTCCTTCCGCTGTCTTTCCTACTTATGTTTCAGAAACGCTTGAGCCAACTTTCATACCAACCCCTTCGCCACACCCCACAACTCAGCCACCTCCATGTCCCATTGGTCTAACAGAGGACAATCCAGCCTCCTCATGTCGTGAAATTCTTGCATGTAACCCAAATGCTTCATCTCAGAACTACTGGATTAGGACTGAATCAAATGTGAGTAAATCGATGTACTGTTACATGGAAGCAGACAAGTGTGGAGTGAGAGGAATGATGAGAGTGGCAAACATTGACATGACCAGTCCTGGAGAAACCTGTCCATCACCTCTGACACTCTACACAGCAAATGGGAAGAGACTCTGTGGAGGGAGTACTCAACGGAAATGCTCCTCTGTCACCTTCTCCACCTTCAACTACCAATACACTCATGTATGTGGTAGGGCTGTCGGGTTCTCCTATCGTCAACCCTGTGCTTTATACTACAGTAAGCCCGGTACTAGTTGGTATCAACCCTTTGATGGAGCTTACGTTGTAGGCCTCTCCATCACGCATGGTGCACCTGGTAACAGAACCCACATCTGGACCTACGCTGCTGGATATCGAGAA
Source organism: Chondrilla cf. caribensis (assembly GCA_964020155.1). Taxonomy (NCBI): domain Eukaryota; kingdom Metazoa; phylum Porifera; class Demospongiae; order Chondrillida; family Chondrillidae; genus Chondrilla; species Chondrilla cf. caribensis. Next base: position 4,014,478 of record OZ026558.1, on the reverse strand, counting down.
TCCCCTTCCAATCATTGCAACTGTCCTTGTGCTAAGAATCCGGGAACCAGTTCTCCATCCTATGTTGGTAATCACTACTATTGTGAGAGTGCCACACAATATACCCCTCAAGCACAATGGTACACTAACAACACCCTCTGGGACAATCAGGACTGCTTTCCAGGAAGCAATTGCTGCAATAACCCTCAGGCTCCTTGGTTTGTGAGGGAACTTGATGATGTAACACAAGACGATGTGGAAATTCGTTGGTGTATTGGACAGGATCTGGTATATGAAAAAGTCGGTACTGAACAAGTTGAAATTTATATTTACTAGACATCTCAAGTCCAGTACCACAGGAAATGTGTGTGTGTGTGTGTGTGTGTGTGTGTGTGTGTGTGTGTGTGTGTGTGTGTGTGTGTGTGTGTGTGGTGCAGACGGAACACGTGTGTGAGGGAATGAGAGTGCTAACTAATACTTATAATTTGATATGCAGTATGTACGTACGTGTTCACATTCAATTATGTCAATTGTGTAAGTTCATTGTCGATCGCTGATATGGGTGGTGCATGATACCGATGTAATTAATTCATGAATCATTATATAATATACGTACATATGTATGTGTAATTACACACGTGTACTATAGCTATCTTGGCTATGTTAGTGTCAATAATACAATATAGTTATTAGAATGTAAACATCAATAAAAAAGTGGCAATCTCAGATCAACATATGTAGTCTTCTTATTAGTGTACTGTGGATGCATGCACTATATGCCTGTGATCTGCAGTACACTTTGCTCTTTGGTGGAAATTTTGTACTACACATGTACGTATTATGTACACATATATTGTGGTCTACAGTGTGTACTATAATATTTATTCCTTCGTGTCATGTGTATGTACATCATAAGTTCTGGTTGTTACTATTCCGGAAGGAACCAAGTATAGATTAACACTAAACATCTTTGACAGTATGTTTGGATGGTCTTTATACGTACTAGACAGGTGCAGACAGTGTATGTACACATTTTATATAATATTCCTTTCTACAGGGACCTTTGTATTTGAGAGGATCCGGTTGTTTTCGGTACAATTCATGGAGTCATCACTTACGCTACACCTCTTGCCAACATGCAGTTAAAAATCGTACAAAATATTCCAGTGAAAGTGGTGTGTATATCATTGTGTTATGTCTTCCTTTATTGTAATGAAAGTGAAATAATACAGGTGTGTATGCATGTATTTCCATGGAATCCCAAAGTAATCTTGAATAAACAACAGTAATGTCCCGTGGTCTGGGTTGGGTTGAATTCTTGTATATGCAGAACGTGTCAATTCAAGTATATGATGAGGGTTCCTTTGTACGTAGTTTGTGCATTGACTACACTCAACCCATGTACATATGTACTTAACACAAGGGAACAAAGGCACATGCATTGCTAGGCTTGATGGCTGCATTGTGCGTGTTGGACATGAAATTGTACATTGACTACTGTCAACCCATGTACATCTGTACACATGACACAAGGGGATAATGTGCATGGCCAATACCAATGCTGGACTTGATGGCTGAACTGTGGGTCTTGGAAAAAACAGAAAACGTGTGTTGTTAGAAAACATCAAGTTGTAGGGCTAGACCACAGATGAGGAAAGTACAGGGTAACATGTATTGTTGAAAGTTGTCACAGAAATTGGTCTGCTTGCAACTTAAAGCGTGAACAACACAACCAACTTTATAATAGTATTCATAGCTTATCCTCTATAATATCCTGTAGTATGGAGTACTACTGTATAAATTATGTCAATGATGTGTGCATGCATGTGCTATGAAATGCTAGTGAGCTAGGAGTTGACATCAGTTGATGGTTAGTACAAGATGAATGTTAACCCAGTACTAGCCCTACTCTTCAGTATTGTAGTTGTGGTCTACAGTAAAGGACACTATCATAAAGGAGATCTTGGCTCTAATGCTACCTGTAGCAGTTGCTGTTTACAAGGTCCACCAGGTCCACCTGGAGTGAACGGTCGTGATGGTACACCAGGAATAAACGGTGTCAATGGAGTGAACGGTCGTGACGGTCGCGATGGAGCAGTAGGTCCACCAGGACCACCAGGCCTGATTGGTAGTAATCTGGAAATTATTCGTTGCATTGTTAGAGATGAAATCAAGAACATTCTATCAAGTATTCAATCATCAACAACCATTCGACCAACACCATCAGTGACAACCACTCCTTCATCCGTCTTTCCTACTTATGTACCAGAAACACTTGAGCCAACTTTCAAACCAACCCCTTCGCCACACCCCACAACTCAGCCACCTCCATGTCCCATTGGTCTAACAGAGGACAATCCAGCTTCCTCTTGTCGTGATATTCTCGCATGTGACCCGAATGCTTCATCTCAGAACTACTGGATTCAGACTGAATTAAATGTGAGTAAATCATTGTACTGTTACATGGAAGCAGACAAGTGTGGAGTGAGAGGAATGATGAGAGTGGTGAACATTGACATGACCAATCCTGGAGAGACCTGTCCATCTCCTCTGAGAAACTACACAGTAAATGGGAAGAAACTCTGTGTAGGGGGTACTCCTTATGGACGGACCTGTTCCTCTGTCACCTTCCCCACCTTCAACTACCAATACACTCACGTATGTGGTAGGGCTGTCGGGTTCTCCTATGGTCGACCCTGTGCTCTTTACTACAGTAAGCAGTACTACACTGGCTGGTATCAACCCTTTGATGGACATTACGTTGCAGGCCTCTCCATCACACATGGTGCACCTGGTAACAGAACCCACATCTGGACCTATGCAGCTGGAATTCAAGAGTCCCCTCCCAGTCTTTGCAACTGTCCTTGTGCTAAGAATCCGGGAACCAGTCCTCCATCCTATGTCGGTGATCACTATTATTGTGAAAGTGCCACACAATATTCTCCTCCAAAACCACCAAGACCACAACATTGGTACACTAACAACACCCTCTGGGACAATCAGGACTGCCATCCAGGAAGCAATTGCTGCAATAAACCCCGAGCTCCCTGGTTTGTGAGAGAACTCAATAATGTAACACAAAACGATGTGGAAATTCGTTGGTGTATTGGTCAAAATCTGGGAAATGAAAAAATTGGTACTGAACTTGTTGAAATTTATATCTACTAGACATCTCAAGTCCAGTACCACAGCAAATGTGTGTGTGTGTGTGTGTGTGTGTGTGTGTGTGTGTGTGTGTGTGTGTGTGTGTGTATGTGTGTGTGTGTGTGTGATGGAGATGGAACACGTGCGAGAGTAAATGAAAGTGCTAAGTAATACTCAATATTTGATAAGCTGTATGTACGTACGTGCTCACATTTAATAATGTCAATTGTGTGATGAAGTTCATTGTGGATCACTGATATGGGTGCATGATACCAATGTAATTAATTCACGAATCATTATATAATATACATATTTATGTGTATTTACACACACATAAGTACTACCTTGGCTATGTTAGTGTCGATACATAGTGTATATGGTTAATTATTACAATGTAAACATCAATAAAAATGTGCCAATCTTGGATCAGCGTGAACTCTAAGACTTCCTGTTAGTGTACTGTGGGTGAATTAAGAAACCTCTATGTTATGTTCACAGAGCACAATTTCCATATCCAAACTGTATTTCTCTAATCCACAACCATATAACATGTACAGTACATGTATTACTGTGTGTGTACTCAGTACTTCTGACCATGCAGTCACATAATAGTATAGGTTATGACAATTTACGTATTATTAAATGTAAACTACATTTCACATAATGCTGTACGTACATTATAGAACTAAAATTGATCTGCACAAGCCAATTACATGATTATATGAATATACAGTGTGATCCTGTACTATAATTATGTACCTTACAACTGACAACTGTGATTGAGTGTCCTCAGTATGGTATAGTACCTGTTCTAGTCAAAGCAGTTATGACTGTGCAACCTGGAGCTATGTATGTACATGTGCATGACACAGAGGAGACTACATTATGTACCTACATCCCTACATAGGATGTACAAGGATTGTTAGCAATACATACATTTGTTGTGGATTATAATAGATGTATATGTATGTGCATATACACGTGCATGTCACTGAGGAGACTGTATAGTGTACATGTCCACATAGGATGTACAAGGATTGACGGCTATACGTTGTGGGCTTTGACAGCACACGGAATTATGTATTGTTAAAAACCAGCAGCATGTAGGCTACAATGTAGGAAGGTCAGTACAGGGTAGCATGTAGTGTTGAAGTCTGTCACATAAATCATTCTGCCGGGGTATTGTTAGGGTATTGATGTGTGTGCTATAAAGTGCTAATGAGTTAGGAGTTGACATCAGTTGTTGGTTAGTACAAGATGACTGTTAACCCAGTACTAGCTCTACTCTTCAGTATTGTAGTTGTAGTCTACAGTAAAGGACACTATCATAAAGGAGACCTTGGTCCTAATGCTACCTGTAGCAGTTGCTGTTTACAAGGTCCACCAGGTCCACCTGGAGTGAACGGTCGTGATGGTACACCAGGAATAAACGGTGTCAATGGAGTGAACGGTCGTGACGGTCGCGATGGAGCAGTAGGTCCACCAGGACCACCAGGCCTGATCGGTAACAATCTTGAACAACTTCATCAAATTATTCATTGCATGGTTATGGATGAAATCAAGAACATTTTATCCGATATTCATCCGACACCAACTGTTCAACCATCACCATCAACTCAAAAGAGTACAGCTGCAACTTCAAAATCTACTACTGTTGCAATGACTCCTCGATCAACTGCTGCTTTTCAACCATCCCCCTCTGTGTCCAGCACTACTACTACACCTGCCTTTCCTACTACTGTTAGGGAACCTCTGGAATCAACTTCCACACCAATGCCTTCGCCCACATCCCAGCCACTCTCGTGTTCAATTGGTCTGACAAAGGACAATCCAGCCTCCTCCTGTCGTGAAATTCTTGCATGTGGAGGAAATCCTCCATCTCGGCACTACTTTATTCGAACCAAATCAAATGAGATCAGATCGATGTATTGTTACATGGAAGCAGACAAGTGTGGAGTGAGAGGAATGATGAGAGTGGTGAACATCGACATGACCAATCCTGGAGAGACCTGTCCATCTCCTCTGACAAACTACACAGCAAATGGAAAGAGGCTCTGTGGAGGGAGTGGACATGGTTCAATAGTTAGCACATGTTCCTCTGTCACCTTCCCCACCTTCAACTACCAATACACTCATGTATGTGGTAGGGCTGTAGGGTTCTCCTATCATCGTCCGTGTGCTTTTGTCTACAGTTTTAGAAATTCACTCAATGAAGCTTACGTCTCAGGTCTCTCCATCACACACGGTGCACCTGGTAACCGAACCCACATCTGGACCTACGCTGGTGGCTACCAGGAGGCAGTCCCAAATGATTGCAACTGTCCCTGTGCCAAGTCCCCAGGACGAATTCCCCCAGAATATCTCACTAATGCATATTATTGTGAGAGTGCTACGCGTTTCATGCCAATTGAAAGTCAAAAACAATGGTACACTAACAACACCCTCTGGGACAATCAGGACTGCTATCCAGGAAGCAATTGCTGCAATAACCCTCAAGCTCCTTGGTTTGTGAGAGACCTCGCTGCACCAACGCAAGATGATGTGGAAATTCGCTGGTGTACCATCCAGGGACTGCGTCGTGACAGAGTTGGCACTGAGCTAGTTGAGATATATGTGTACTAGCACATCCGAGGACCACAGATGAATATGCCCGACTAAATCATCCATATTTTGTGTGTGAGAGTTCTTTTATGTGTGAGTGGGAGAGTGCTTAGTATTACATTATTATAATATTATATGTATGATTGATTAAGCAGTATGTACATGGTTAGTATCAATGATTATGATGATTTAGAAATATTTGTTGAACATTAAGTGATTACCATTAGTGATATCTATAATATTGGATGCTCCGATAGTGGTCAATTTGGACATGTGGTCTTTATACAGAGGTGGTCTTTAATACGGGTTCTACTATACTTATAAATAAATGGATTGTATATATATACGTACTGTCCATATTACACATCAGATGTACGTACAATTGCAATACAACATTGTATCAATTTAAATATTGTGTTATTGATGAAGAGTATAGTATAACTGTTTATCCAATCGTTCTCATTTACTTCGACAAAAACTATTATGATATTAATAAGATTAATATTATTGTTACATTTTGAAGTGAATAATTATTAAATTGGATTATTATTATATAATGCATATGTACAAGTACATGTTATGTTCTATTCAACGTACAAAACACCTATACAGATACGCATATACAGGGTAATGTTTAACCATAGATAATACCGCGGTTTGTATTATCTATGGTTAAACCACCTCAACTTGTCCATCACACTTGCTACAAGTGAATTTTTATTGTGAATGAGTGCGTCATCCAATTTTGTGTATGCTACCAATGAAGCCTGACTGGTATAATTTGATTTTATGTATCAGTGCAGTTTCAATTACATTATACTGTTTACTGTTTATAAAGACATTTGCATGGCTGGCACATACTTCTACACATTAATATGCACACAAACAATATAGATAGTACGTAAACAGCATTAGGTTGCTATGGCAACAGGTTAACACCTTTGGCTTTTCCCATATCAGGATTATCAATTAGATTTACTACTTTATTTGGCTTCTCTGATTAAGTTAATAGTACCATCATCTTTGATACACATGTACAGTAGTATATATAAAGTATTATCCTTGTGTGTAATGTGTCAATTATTACAGTATTATTATTATAGTTGGTAGAGTCATATGTTATGTAGGTATTGTAGTAGAGAGTGAATACATTATATCAGCAATGTGTGCTATAAAATGCTAGTGAGTTAGGTCCTGACATCAGTTGTTGGTTAGAACAAGATGACTGTTAACCCAGTACTAGCTCTACTCTTCAGTATTGTAGTTGTAGTCCACGGTAAAGGTCACAATGATGACATTGCTCCTAATGCTACCTGTAGCAGTTGCTGTTTACAAGGTCCACCAGGTCCACCTGGAGTGAACGGTCGTGATGGTCGTGACGGTATGCATGGCCGTGATGGAGCTGTGGGAGAAAGGGGTCCAGCTGGAGAACCTGGTACACTTGATAGATTAGTACTTCGTGACATTGTACGCTCCCTCATCAAGGAAGAAGAGAACACTCAATGTGGTTCATGTACCATCGGACAGAGCCGTCTCAATCCTGCACCATCTTGTAGGAGTATAGTGAACTGTAACCCAAACGCCAAATCTCAGTACTACTGGATAGAGACAGCTAAAGAAGGATCGATTGTTAGTGTACCAAGAATAATGTACTGTTACATGGAAGCAGACAAGTGTGGAGTGAGAGGAATGATGAGAGTGGTGAACATTGACATGACCAATCCTGGAGAGACCTGTCCATCACCTCTGAGAAACTACACAGCAAATGGAAAGCGACTCTGTGTAGGGGGTAATTCTAGAAGCCAAACCTGTTCCTCTGTCACCTTCCCCACCTTCAACTACCAATACACTCATGTATGTGGTAGGGCTGTCGGGTTCTCCTACCGTCATCCCTGTGCTTTTTACTTTTCTCGACATGGTTCAAGGCAGTCAAGGACTTTGGATGGAGCTTACGTTGCAGGTCTCTCCATCACACATGGTGCACCTGGTAACAGAACCCACATCTGGACCTATGCTGGTGGCTACCAGGAATCCTTGTCGCATGATTGTAACTGTCCTTGTGCTAAGTTCCCAGGGAGAAGTCCTCCGTCATATGTTGGAGATAACTATTATTGTGAGAGTGCCACACAATATTCTCCTCCAGGACGTTGGTTCACTAACAACACGCTCTGGGACAATCAGGACTACTATCCAGGAAGTAATTGCTGTAATAACCCTCGGGCTCCTTGGTTTGTGAGAGCACTTGCTACACCAACACGTGATGATGTGGAAATTCGCTGGTGTACTGCACAGGGTGTATATAAAGATAGAGTTGGCACTGAGCTAGTTGAGATATATGTTTACTAAAGCATCTCCAGTTCATTATCACAATTATAATACAGTATACCTAACATACAGTGTGTGTGTGTGTGTGTGTGTATGTGTGTGCGCACTTATTGTAGTTTCAATATGCAATAATATTCGCATTGATCACATTTAATGATAGCAGTATTGTATGTTGAAGTTTATTGCACTTGATTTCTTAATTATGAATTATTATCTCTGACTGAAGCTAGTAGATTTTTCCTAATCTTGGGGACAGGAACAACGACCAGCATATCAATGGCTCCAGTATGTTATATTATATGTATAAAAGTCATAACTTTGGTACTAAATTATGTGTACACATCATGCACACTGTTATATCATCACATATACTGAGAGTCAGTATGTAGGTTAATGTTAGTAGCAGCATTGGTGTCCATTTTTTGATGTATTAGTGAACACCAATTCAATTTCAATTTGCACAATATTGTGATTGTCCAAAAGACCAAATTCATAGGCTATAGACCAACAATGTGAATGGTACAGAGTAAACATGTACTGTTAAAAAAATTTAGCCTGTAAAGCTACAATTTAGGACAAGACAGTACAGGGTATCATGTAGTATTGAAGTCTGTCACATAAATCATTCTGCCAGGGTATTGCTAGGGTATTGATGTGTGTGCTATAAAGTGCTAGTGAGTTAGGAGTTGACATCAGTTGTTGGTTAGTACAAGATGACTGTTAACCAAGTACTAGCTCTACTCTTCAGTATTGTAGTTGTAGTCTCCAGTAAAGGTCACTATGGACTACTCATGGACATTAATCCTAATGCTACCTGTAGCGGTTGCTGTTTACAAGGTCCCCCAGGTCCACCTGGAGTGAACGGTCATGATGGTGTACCAGGAATAGATGGCATTGACGGATTACATGGTATTGATGGTCACAATGGAGCAGTAGGTCCACCAGGACCACCAGGCCTGATTGGTAACAATCTGGAAGAAATTCGTCAAGTTATTCGTTGTATTGTTGAGGATCATGTCAAGGACATTATACCAAGCATTCGATCAACAACTATTTCACCATCGCCGTCTGTATCAACTACTTGTCCTCAACAGGTGACAGCCACCATCATTACGACAGTAACTGCTACAGTAACTCTGAAACTAACCTCCACACCAACTCCTTCACCACAACCCACTTCCCAGACACCTCCATGTACAGTTGGTCTCACAGAGGACAATCCGGCCTTCTCATGTCGGGATATTCTTGCATGTAACCTGAATGCTTCGTCTCAGAACTACTGGATTCAGGCTGAATCAAATGTGAGTGAATCGATGTATTGTTACATGGAAGCAGACAAGTGTGGAGTGAGAGGAATGATGAGAGTGGTGAACATCGACATGACCAATCCTGGAGGGACCTGTCCATCTCCTCTGAAACTCTACACAGCAAAGACGAAGAGATTCTGTGGAGGAAGTAACCCTCATGGACAAACCTGTTCCTCCGTCACCTTCCCCACCTTCAACTACCAATACACTCATGTATGTGGTAGGGCTGTCGGGTTCTCCTATCATCGTCCGTGTGCTTTTGTCTACAGCCTTGACCACTCACTTGATGGAGCTTACGTCTCAGGCCTCTCCATCACACATGGTGCACCTGGTAGCAGAACCCACATCTGGACCTACGCTGGTGGCTACCAGGAATTCGATTCTCATCCTTGTAACTGTCCCTGTGCCAAGCTCCCAGGAGAAAATCCTCCATTCTATGTCGGTAAAAACTACTATTGCGAGAGTGCCACACAATATAAACCCAATGAAACTCAAAGGCAGTGGTACACTAACAACACCCTCTGGGACAATCAGGACTGCTACCCAGGAAGCAATTGCTGCAAAAACCCTCAGGCTCCTTGGTTCACGAGAAAACTTGAGAAAGCAACACGTGATGATGTTGAAATTCGCTGGTGTGGTGCGCTAGGACTGCACCGCGACAAGGTTGCCACTGAAGTTGTTGAGATATACGTGTACTAGTACATTGAACTAACTGATGGTACAGTAATGTATATTTGACATATTTTATCCTTCACTTATGGGATCCGAGAATAACTATAATAGTTTAATCACGACTGCTGCCGAGGTTAAAGGGCTACTTTGGCGTTGACGACACATCACGTTCGTATCACGTGACTATTAAGTACAACATGGGGTCGATAGTGTCTCGTTTCAGGAAGAAGAGGAGTCGCGTTGACCAGCTTGACGAGGTCCACCAGGTTTGTAGGGGCGGCAAACATTCGTTCATCCTATCTGAGTATTACGTAAAGTGTATATAAGTTGCCAACAAACGCGCCCGAATCTCATAATATTTGATTTACTTAGTAGAGGGAAGGTGGGCGGTCTAAGAAAGAAAATTGTGTATCTGTGAGATTCATTGCGAAATAAGATGTGTGTGTGTGTGTGTGTGTGTGTGTGTGTGTGTGTGTGTGTGTGTGTGTGTGTGTGTGTGTGTGTCTTCACACTCAAAAATCATGTCTAGTTCACAAAGTCTTTGTTTCCATCACGTTTTCATCTTCGTTCCCTATACTATCACCACTACTATCATCATCGCCATCATCATCATCATCATCATCACCATCATCACCATCGCCATCATCATCATCCACATCATCTACTAATGTTGACCCTCCCTCACAATGATATTTCCACCCAGAGGTACAACCAAGGTGTGTGTGTACAGGTCTCATGAAATGACTGAGATTGATTTACAATTGGAAATCGAAAATCGTATTACTCCCTGCATCTATTTGTGTATTGTATCCATTGTATTGTTAATCTTGCATAGCCAGACCAAATCAGGCAAGGTTGACTGCCATCTAAAAATATGTTAGCCGGAGTGAGGGTCTTTTGTATCAGATTATTGTATTGCCCTATGCTCCTGCAGAATGTGAAGAAGTTGACGGAGGCTCGGAAACAGACCAAGAGCTATGAGAGGAGCTTCATAGCATATTTAGTGATTGTATCTTTCCTGCTCTACCTGGTTGGAGCTGGCATCCTGTATATGTACTTCAGACCAACAACAAAGATTGAAATTGCTGTGAAACTGATTCCCTTTGTGGTGTTCCCCATAATGTAGGTTCATGACCTTTGTAGTTGATGCAATATTATGCAGTGATGGCATCATTCTGTGTGTGTGTGTGTGTGTGTGTGTGTGTGTGTGTGTGTGTGTGTGGTGTGTTTGTGGGGTATGTGTGTATGTGTGTGTGTGTGTGTGTGTTGTGTGTGCAAGCGTGTGAGTGTGTACATTCTACTTTATATATACATTTGTGTCCATATTTGTGACTACAATAAAGTGGGAATGTGTGCACACACAAATACATACAATCATGTCCACCTGTTCATGTATTGACTCTCTGTTTGTCTATTCAGTGTCATTCTCATCAAGTGGTTGTTGAGTTCTTACTTTGACCGCTGTAGGAACAAGTATGGTAAGTTTTGTGTGAGCTGCTCACATGTAGTATGCTAACATTTCTGTTTGTGTGTGTGTGTGTGTGTGTATGTGTGTGTGTGTGTGTGTGTGTGTGTGTGTGTGTGTGTGTGTGTGTGTGTGTGTATTCGACGTGCGCATGTGCGTGTGAATGTAGGTGTGTACATGTATGCGTGTGTGTGTGTGTGCATGTATGTATACATGTGTGTACATGTATGTGTGTGTGTGTGTGCGTGTACATGTATGTATGTGCAAATGTGTGTGTACGTGTCTTTGTACGTATGTGTGTGGCCTGTATACATGCAATCAATGTATCTTTTATGGTTGGGGTGGATGACTGTAATACCTGTTACTCTAATTTGTACAACCTTGATAATCCAACCGATATTCAATGATATAGCCATATGCAGTACATTACTGTGTAAACCAACACGTCTGTAATCTGACCATGAACTGAAGCACAGCCAACCATCATCATAGATTGTACCATAATCCTATATATTACATGTTCCTATAATACCTATTCCGACATATGGAGAGTGTTGGATTATCAAGGTTCCACTGTGAAGACATTGTTGTCGTAATTCTCAATTTCGTTTCTGAAGATTTGCAAATCAAAGAGTTGACAGAAAAGAAGAAAACACTGGTTAGTTAGAAGTGTCATATGCACACCTGTGCATGGTGATGTGGCGTATCAATACAGCCGAACCTATTCATCATCCTGAATATAGGTTCACTGTATGTATGTATTAATTAGCATTCATTTTCCGTATATCCTTTTATGTCACATTGTGAGGTTTCCTTTATTTGAATCATGGGTGTGGTGCATGTTGGTGCTGTGTGCTTGTGTACATGAATGTTTGACAGTGTGTATGCATATGTGGTTTTGTGTACATGTGTGTGTGTGTGTGTGTGTGTGTGTGTGTGTGTGTGTGCGTGCGTGTGTGTGTGTGTGTGTGTGTGTGTGTGTGTGTGTGTGTGTGTGTGTGTGTGTGTGTGTGTGTTCGTGTGTGTATGTGTATGTACATGCATACATGTGTGTACACTTGGCTGTCTATGAGCATGTGTGAACATCCCTTTCCTTCCCATTCCACCACGTCAGCTACAGTGCATACAACAGTAACCTTTCACCACCAAACTGTTCATAAGGCGTCATTCCCACCATCACTATCTGTCATTCACTTGTTATTCCGACCATCACTCACTGCTGTTCACTATATTATTCCCCCCACCACTAGCTGCTGTTCACAACCACCAGCACAAACTGTTGTTCACTTGTGTTATTCCGACCATCACTTACTGCTGCTCACTATATTATTCCCACCACCACTAGCTGTCGTTCACTTGTTATTCCCCCCACTACTAGCTGCTGTTCACTATGTTATTCCCCCCACCACTAGCTGCTGTTCTCTATAATATTCCTCCCACCACTAGCTGCTGTTCACTATGTTATCCCTCCCACTACTAGCTGCTGTTCTCTATGTTATTCCCCCCACCAGCTTGCAGAAATCAAGGAGGTGGAGCCATACAATGTGGTCCGTCAGATATTGGAGAAGTACGAACCAGCCTCTCTACCTCGGGCTCCACCACCAAACAGAGGACCTGGAGGTGAGTATCTGATACACACAGAGAGCGGAACAGTGTATGTTTGCATGGTTACTTTGGTATAATGTGCACCACTTGTATGTACATGCACACGTGCACACACATACACATGCACACGCACGCACACATGCACACACACACATACTCACACACATACGTTCGCACACACACACATACACATGCACATACACACAAACACACACTCACACATACGTTCGCACACACACACATACACATGCACATACACACAAACACACACACACACACACACACACACACACACACACAACACACACACACACACACACACACACACACACACATAGACACACACACACAGACACACACACACACACACACGCACATACACACACACACACACGCACACACACACACACACACATACACACACATGTACATACACACACACACCAGGTATGGTTTATACATACTGTATTATTGTACCTCTGTAGAATTACGTCAGAGACGGCCTCCTCAAGCTCAGCCCCCACCTCCTCGCACAGGCAGTGCTGGGCGTGGCAGGCCACCTCCACCCAACCAGCCACACCCACCTCCACCCAACCAGCCACACCCACCTCCACCCAACCAACCACACCCACCTCCACCCAACCAACCACACCCACCTTCACGCAACCAGCCACAACCACCTCACCGCCCATCACCATCAGCTTCATCATCAAATCCTTCTCCACCTGGTCCACCTCTGCCGTATTACCTTCCACCACGTAACAGATCCATCACTGAAAAGGTATAGAATCATATTTACGTACTGATGCAAAACTTGCCCTCTGTCTCGAGGTGTCCTCTATAGAGAGGTTCTAGTACATAGGACCTCCTAGTCTGTCCCTGTGTGTCCTCAGTAGAGAGGTTCTAGCACATAGGATCTCCAACCTGTCCCTATATGTCCTTAATAGAGAGGTTCTAGTACATAGGACCTCCTAACCTGTCCCAGTATGTCCTCAATAGAGAGGTTCTAGTACATAGGGCTGCCTCAATGTGTCCTCAATGGAGAGGTTCTGCCTGTTGCTGCATGCTGTCAGCATGGTGAATGTACGTCACAGTCTTAGCAGTAGACTCTCCTTTCCGCATTGACCCAATACTGGCACCTGTCTAGTGTGAACAAGTACGTAAGTCGTAAGGTTTCTCCTTGTAATGATGAATCGTTACGAGCCGTTTATGCTGGGTGCCTTGTAAAGTAGTCTTTCGACTAAAGGCCTCATACCCAGGATAAATAAGATTATACAATACAATACAATCAAGATCCCATCCCATCATTCAAGGGTACATCCCATTGATCATTTGAAATTTCATCCTATCAATCATAGATTCAAATGACTACAGTGAATTATCGTAAATCTGCCACCACTTATCCACTAAACCTTTTAATCTGCCCCAATTTCCAATACCAATATAATGTACAAATACCAATGAATATCCAGTTAATCTGCCAAATCGTTATTCCACCATTTCTTTAACAACGAATGCGGCAGATTAACAAGTATTCCCTGTACATCCCAATATTTGCAAGTCTAATTCGCACCCATCACATTAATTCACACGTACCTCATCTGCAGATGGTGGATTACCTTATTGGAGACGGCCCAAACAGGCGATATGCTCTGATATGTTCCTCCTGCCACTCGCACAATGGAATGGCTCTACAAGATGAGTTTGAATATACAAGTGAGTCGCTCACTCTTACTGTACTCTACTGTACTATATGTATTGTACTGATCTATACTGTACTGTACTGTACTATATGTATTGTATTGTATTGTACTGTACTCTACTGTACTCTACTGCACTATATGTATTGTACTGATCTGTACTGTACTCTACTGCACTATATGTATTGTACTGATGTGTACTGTGCTGTACTATACTATACTATACTGTGCTGTACTAAAATGTACTGTACTCTACTGTGCTGTACTATAACTGTGCTGTACTGTAATGTAATGTACTGTACTATGTACATGTATGGTACTTACCTGCACTGTAGTGTACTATACTATGCTATTATACTGTACCTTATTATACAGTATTGTGTTATACTGCGTGTACATTAATGTTCACCCTATATGTTTGGTCAGTGATAGCGCATATGAGAGGTGGAAAGGTGGACTTGAGACAATTTTCTTCCTTCCCGCAGCTTTCAAATGTGCCTACTGCTTCACGTTGAACCCAGCTAGGAAAACCCTCCCTACAGCACCACGAATTGAAAGACAGAATAGCAAAAGAGAGGACCCTGAGGAAGAAGAACCGGGACAACCGGTTACTTCAGCATCAGCAAACAACAGAAGAGAAGAGCACAAGGAAGGAGTTGAAGACCCTAAAGAACTTGGTGCCTCTGCTTCAGCAAACAGCAGAAGAGAAGAGCTCAAGGAAGGAGTTGAAGAACCGAAAGAATTTGGTACCTCTGCTTCAGCAAATAGCAGGAGAGAAGAGTTTGAGGAAGATGAGAAGAAGAGTGAGGAAGACCTTGGCAGTTCTAGTTTGGCACACAAGACGTCTATTTCCCATCCTGGGAGACCCAGTGAAGTAGACGAATTGACTGTTCCAACTAATGAAGAGCAACCTGTCATCCAGGATTGAACAATCCGTCCTTTTTAGACGCCTACGTATGATCATTGTTTGTCTTGTTGGTTATAGTCCACTTCCATCAACTGCTGTCTGTGCTAGCAAGCACACACCAATACTATCACACACATAACAATGTACCTATGTGCTGGTGTAAAATATGCATTTCAAATTTTTTCGATTGTGTAATGTTGTACTGAGTAGATACACTATGTAGCTAATTGATGTACGTACAGTATGTATAGTCCACTTCCATCAACTGCTGTCTGTGCTAGCAAGCACACACCAATACTATCACACACATAACAATGTACCTATGTGCTGGTGTAAAATATGCATTTCAAATTTTTTCGATTGTGTAATGTTGTACTGAGTAGATACACTATGTAGCTAATTGATGTACGTACAGTATGTACTGTATGTTGTGTATGAATCATATCAACAATGTGTGCGCTATAAAGTGCTAGTGAGTTAGGAGTTGTCATCAGTTGTTGGTTAGTACAAGATGACTGTTAACCCAGTACTAGCTCTACTCTTCAGTATTGTAGTTGTAGTCTACAGTAAAGGTCACAATGATGACATTGCTCCTAATGCTACCTGTAGCAGTTGCTGTTTACAAGGTTCACCAGGTCCACCTGGAGTGAAAGGTCGTGATGGTACACTGGGAATAAACGGTGTCAATGGAGTGAACGGCCGTGTTGGTACTAGCTCTACTCTTCAGTATTGTAGTTGTAGTCTCCAGTAAGGGATACTACGAAGATATTTCGTATATTCCTACGTATAGCATATTGCTATATACTCCCTGTAATGCTATTCTATTCAGCATTCAATTATAATTGAAGCTATTCCACCATCACCAACTGTGCCCACAATAGTTGCTTTCACTTCAATTACAGTAACGCTGTTCATTAATTTTAGATCTTTTAGCATCTATAATCAAACTCACCCAACTCAAGTTCACTCACTGGATAAGACAGTGCAATGCACAATATTTTGTTATTATAATCATAAACATATAAAATATAGAATAAACCTAAAATTATACTGTTAAAGTATACTATGCATAACACATACATACACTATACAAAATTATAACAGTGATCGAATTCAATGTTAATTCCCTTTGAGAAGGATGTATCCCCAGAGACTGGATGAGAAAACGGTAAAAACTCTTAATGCCCAGTGGATGAGGGGAGGGAGAGGGGTAGCCACACCCACTGTTACCATGGCAATATCGACCGCCATTGCAATCAACAAACGTACAGATTCCGCAATGGCAGCTGTTCTTCTGTATATTAAAAGGAGTAAAAATGTATAACATTAGACAAGACATGTAGGCTAAGTATGGATGGACACACGCACGCACGCACGCATGCACGCACACGCACGCACGCACACACACACACATGTACACACACACACACACACACACACACACACACACACACACACACATCCACACACACACACACACACACACACACACACACACACACACACACACACACACACACACACACACTACACAGGAGTACAGCACTCACTTCTGATCAAACATGAATCCAAAGCATGTCAAAGAGTACATGAAGTACACCACAATTACAACAGCCAACAAATATGGAGTGTGAGCCTTCATCTTGGACACATACTCGAATCCGTACAGTACCAGAAAGAAGTGTAGAAAGCAGTAGATGTTGACCCAGGAGGGGACCTGAGGGTTGTACTTCTTCACTGGATGTTGCACCTGAGAAAACCATGACAATACGTTGTGTTTGTAAGCTACGTAGTTGCACTTTTGCACAATACCAATTGGGCCTGTATGTATGAATGAAATCTTATGTACTGTTCATACATACATACGTACATTCAAGGAAATACACACAAATGTATCCCCACACACACAGTCACATGTGCACACACACACACACACACACACACACACACACACACACACACACACACACACACACACACACACACCTTAGGTTTCAGTTTATCAGCACCCAGACGGGGACCACCTTCAATCCAACTTGGGCCATAGAATACTGCTTTTGTTTTGTTCAAGATACCTTTGGCATTCCAGAACTTCTCATAAACATGAACGTAGTAATGAAATTGGATATAGACAGTGTCATAAGAAGGGACTCCACGAACTGTACCAAACACAACTGGATCCCTCTCAGATACAAATGTTCCTGTAGAATGTGTACTTATAAGAACATGTACATACAGTAGAACCTGTCTATAAAAACCACCCAATTGACCAGTTAGTCTTCATATAGAGGTATATAGCATTGGTCTCCATACGGTATAAATATTACATGTATTGCTCATTATGCAATATGATGCTAGTTTAGCGATGTGCATTTCTCCTCACCAAATATGTGGTCGAATATGATCAAAATTCCTCCATAGTTCCTGTCCAAACAGTAACGATTACGACCTACATATGTGTGCATATATGTACATAAGACGCCAACGAGTACATGCACATACTGTACAATGTTATAGGTCAGATGGCTACATTAGGACTCATGGGATTGTTCATTGTTATGATAATACAGGGGATTTGTTATGAATTATAGTGGATTGTTTATTGTTTAGAAACAACAAGTTGTGAGGCTGCAGTGCCACCTCCATTATTATTATTATAGTCAGTACTGCTAACTATAATAATAATAATAATAATATAGATAGTAGTAGTCATATGCAGTAACAGTATGTATTAATTCCCATCATAGTATTGTATAACATATACGTATATATTATGTACAAGTATATGTATATGTATATGGTATGTACTTCATCCCATTCATTCATATACATATGTACATACATAATATGTTTTGTAGTAGTAAAGTGAACACACACACACACACACACACACACACACACACACACACACACACACACACACACCATGGTGTACTCTGTGGTGAGTCGGAGTGTTGAGGATCCACTCCAGAGGACCCAGTTTGCCCACCACCTCGGTGTGGATCCAGAACTGATACGCTACACTGAACTGACGATGTACCAGATACACAGAAGGTGGAATGGCCAGGGACAATGGAGTACAGAACACCTACGTAAGCACAGAGCAGATATACGTACGTATGCAGTTACGGAGTATTCACTCCACACTACACACTACCAATGTCTGTTGAAACAAAAGGACCACAAGTTAAAAACTATGGACATAACAAACTTGTGGTTATAGACGTTTGTACGTTTACACACACACATACACACACACACACACACACACACACTGCACGCACGCACTCACACACACACACACACACACAAACACACACACACACACACACACACACACACACACACACTGCACGCACGCACTCACGCACACACACACACACACACACACACACACACACACACACACACACACACTGCACGCACGCACTCACACACACACACACACACACACACACACACACACACACACACACACACACACACACACACTGCACGCACGCACTCACACACACACACACACACACACACACACACACACACACACATTGTACGTATAAACACACATACGTACATACACTGCATGTACTGAATGTAATGTACATGTACGTATGATACTGAAATGAGAACATTCCAGATGTTAATTCACTACTATTGTGAATTGTGAGTTGACCCGATGTAAATACTACAGCTACGTAGTACGTACTTCATCCCAAATATACTTTTGAGTGTTTGAACAAGGTTCTTCATGCCAATTCTGTGAGATCTTTATGCTAAATCACACCTCAGACAACAAATGTAAACTTACCCAAGAAACCATGCCTTGCACGACCGACTGCCTCAGAGCTGTGGTGAGGTTGCACTCCTCTGAACTGTGATGCACCTGATGAGCAGCCCACAGAATATTGACCTCTGCAGGAGGTAAATACAGTGCAATCTCTGTATTATGGACACTTTTAGACCTTGCGAAAATGGTTGAACGGCTAGGTGTCGTCATATATCACAAATTCAATGTAATTCACTAGCCGAATAATTTTTAACACCAAGCGTTTTATTTGGTATTATTTGGCAATTTAACATTATTTGGCTAGTGAATTACATTGAACTTGTGATATACTTTGAGACCTTGATTTCAGTCCTTATTACAGCTGTTTCCTCAATTCAGAGGTCACTTAATACACTACAGTACTACACTGGGACACAGAATGGTGTCCTTATTACAGAGGTTTCTATTATTCAGAGGTTAGTAATAGAGGTTTTCCACGGTATTATGGGATTTGTTTGTTGGGGGAGGGCTTGTGGTGTTGGTAACATGTATAACATGTTAACACAGTAGTAATGTATATATGTTGGTTCAAATGTACATTGGAGATAGAAGAGAAGTATGTGTACATGGACTACACTGACCATGCCATGTTGTAGGAGGTTTAGTCATTGTAAGTAGTGAACCTGTTTACATATAACTGCATTTTACCTTTCACTGAGGATATGGTGCCCATTAAGGAAAGTGTGTGGACCTGAAGAAGCCATATTTGGCGAGACAATGTAATTAGCAATCTGTTGATGTGCTGTTGACACCATCTCATGTTTGTTAGCATTCCAAAGAAAAATGCTACTGTATTATAGGCTACAGTAAAGTGTATAATATATGTAGGTACATACAGAGGTTAAAAGGGTATTAACACTATAGAAAAGTTCGTTTTTGGGGCCCAAAAAAGTGTCCTTTGTAGGGAGGTAATTTCTATGATGTCCTTCATTTAGAGTGTCCTTTAATAGAGGTTCCACTGTATAGCGAGGATATAGGGCAGTAAAGTGCATACTGAAAGATATAGGCTATATAGCAATGTTGATTACAGTATTGTATACGTAAAATAAATTTATGTTCATAAATTTCCTATGAGATTCACTACCTAAATACATGTGTTTAGAGAGTAGTAGAATCTTGCACCAAACAAAACTATTTGGTCTAAATTCTACGTTTGTGCTCAAGTTTCAGATTTATGATGGAAGCAGTACACATTCTGGAATGTCTTCTAATGACACCGGCCCTCAAGTGGTTACACTGAAAAACAGAACCCTTTCAATACTCAAAGGTCAGCTACGTATTGCATTGATCACTCACTATAAACACACCACTCACCTTAAACACACCACCAACCATAATCACACCACCAACCATAAGCACACCACTCACCATAAGCACACCACTCACTATAAGCACACTACCCACCACAAGGACGCCATTCACCAAAGGCACACCACTCACCATATAAGCACACCACCAAACATAAGTACACTACTCACTATCCCACACCATTCACCACAATTATACCATTCAAAATAAATACACACCACTCACTACAATCAGTTCACTCACCATGAGCACATCACTCACCATGAGCACATCAGTCACCATGAGCACATGATACATCACAAGCACATCACTCACCATGAGCACATAATATATCACAAGCACACCACTCACCATGAGCACATAATACACCATCACAAGCACACCACTCACCATGAGCACACCGGTGAAAGGCATAAAAACCGAGGTCATATCCAAAAAAACACAACCACCAGGTCAAGGAAGAGTCCCAGGGAAGGTCAACAAAGTGGAACTTCTCGTAGGACCAGACGTAAACGGTGAATTCAAGAGTTCCAAAAATGACTCTATCACAAGAATCAAACAATATAATAATATTATTATGACAGTATGAATGGTATTGTATTGTATATTGTATTTTTACTGTATTATTGAAAAGTAAGCATTTGACAATACGTATGTGTCCCTCAAGTGAAGAATGAAGTTGGCTATGGATATTCATGAGATAAACAAAGTAATTCCTTGACAAACCTAAATTGTGAGCAATTTACCAAATTAAAACATGATGAATTTCGCCAGCTTTTAGGTGAACTGATACTAAATAAGAATACACATGTATTTAGATTGAAACTTTATCAAAAGCTTTGCATAACCAGAATATGACCTAAACATGACTTGCATGTGGGTAGGTTTATTGTCATCAAGCAATTGAGAGAATCACATATATTGTATCTGTTTGGTTAATGCTGTGTGTACGTGTAAGGCTGTAAGCACACACACACCCAAGACACACACAAAACACACACGTACACAAACACATACACACACACATTGACAAAGAAGTACACACTCAACACACACACACACACACACACACACACACACACACACACACACACACACACACACACACACATACACACACACACACAGACACACACGCACACACACACAAGACACACACAAAACACACACGTACACAAACAAACAAACAAATAGAATACACACACACACATTAACAAACATTGTATACACCCAACACACACACACACACACACACACACACACACACACACACACACACACACACACACACACACACACACACACACACACTACATACTTCATCATCACCATAAACAGTCCCTGTGCTATTGAGGTGATGCTGTCGTTCACACGAACCTCTTTACCCTTCAACAGCAGCACAAAAATCTCGAGAAATATAAGCAGCCAGAAATATGGAAGACTCTGAGGAAAAACAGTAGGTGAAAATATAATATTAGCATAGTTAAAAAACCTATGAAGACAATGAACCGCACTGTACCGTAGTAAGACAAACAGCTGCCAAATATAGAAATGACAGTAACAAATTTGCAACTTACGTACCTCGGATGCTAGACTGTTATCAAGCATCATATCCATTACTGACATGTACAGTCGGTAGACGTCCTTAAATTGATTTGATGACAAAGTGCAGACGTATGTAGTCAACGGATATTCTAATCAACGGGGAACGCAGACAGAACTACGGGGTCTGGCCAGAATACCATATTAATCCTGGATTGCTTAACGAACTGGTGACAACACCGGGTGAATCTCTCGTAAAACACACTGAGTAGAGAGAACCGATCTATGGCTCCGTGAACCGCACTGTCTATACGTCGACTATAGTACAGTACTTAGCTATAGATCGAGCTCTCACTGCTAATCATAGTAAACGAAAAGTCCACTCTGGTATACGGAGGACTTTCGGTACTGTACACAAAAGATCGAAGTCCGACTCGATCCGCGAGTCCCGTAGTCTGGCGTAGCTAGACCCACTCCCGCCTCCAATTTTAAAATTGGAGGCGGGAATGGGTCCGTACCGCTGATTCACAACTGAAGTGATCTTTTTGTGCTGTACATGTTAAAGGTCGAGGACCTCACATGTCGGGAGATTCTTCTGGTATGCTTCAAAGGCTCTTGAGCCAAAATGCCTCTAATCTGTAAGTATTGGTCGTATATATTTGGGGCAAGCCTAAGCGAGTCCCACACTTGCGCTTCCGGTGTGGTCATATTATGTATACATGTATATACTAGGCGTGCACTACGTGCAGAACCTCGCTGTTACTGTAATAGGTTAGCTTGTATAGGTATATACTTATTTAGACTTGCCTTCTCAGTCCACATAAGTATACCTAACCTAACCTACCGGTTACAAACACATAAAATTCTATTCATGACCAGACGCGGGGTTATGCGAATTTGCCCTTTTGGTTCAAGTTTCATCAGCCATTTTTATTGAGGAGATGGTGTGTGTGTGTGTGTGTGTGTGTGTGTGTGTGTGTGTGTGTGTGTGTGTGTGTGTGTGTGTGTGTGTGTGTGTCTGTGTGTGTGTGTGTGTGTGTGTGTGTGTGTGTGTGTGTGTGTGTGTTAGTATTTCTGTGCACACCTGATTACCTTTTGTCCAAACCTATCTCCTTCCCAGTGGCTACGGAGGAGCTAAGGTGCAGATGTCTTTCCTCCAAGGTCTGCGAATGATGTTCTATTTAGTCACTCCAAATGAGACCTCTTTTCATACCACTGAAGAGGTACCAGATTATGTTCTGAAGGTACGTACGTATGTAAATGTACACACACATGTACACACATACAATATGTATCAAGTGTCCTTCCATTCCCTATACATTTGGTTATAACCAGAGTGGCAATTTTATAACGTGACACTCACCTGACAGCAAATTCTGTACACTTTATGCATAGATTGTCATAGTCAAAGTATCATAGAATTCCAGATTGTTAGATTGGGTCAAATTGTCAAGGTTCCACTGTATTCTTAGTGTGAAGACATTCGTGATTGAACTGAAGCATCTTGTTCCTGTCGTATCTTATCCAGGCTCTTCCTTACTTCTGGTTGTTCATGTTTCTCGAGATTGTTGTGCTGTTGATGAAGGGTAAAGAGGTTCGTATGAACGACAGCATCACCTCAATAGCACAGGGACTGTTTATGGCAATGAGCAAGTGTGTGTGTGTGTGTGTGTGTGTGTGTGTGTGTGTTGTGTATTTGTGTGTGTGTGTTCGTGTGTTTGTTTAATTTATTGATATTTCATTGTCCTTGATTCGATTTAAGGATCTTCATCGGTACTATCGAGTTCAGCTTCTACGTCTGGGCCTATGAGAGGTTCCACTTTGTTGACCTTCCCTGGGACTCCTCTTTGACCTGGTGGTTGTGTTTCTTCGCTTATGACCTCGGATACTATTTCTTCCATCGATATGCCCATGGTGAGGAAATCAAGCTTAAGTGGCCCTTTTTGAAACTGTGTTTGTCTCTTAAAGAGTCTAATTTGCAAATGTACACACACATACACACACACACACACACACACACTCACACACATACACACACGTGCATTCTTTGTATCTCTTAAACCTATGCAGATATGCATCATGGTGTACATAGTGTACACTGTGTACTACCCAGTAGGTGTAGTGGATCATTGATGGTAGGCTCAGCACTATTGGGTACATGCCAGAGTTTTTTTTTTCATGTAGTATGGTCTGTTTCGGAGTGTGATCGAGTTATGAAGGATAGACTGTATTGTGAAATTATGATATTATAACAAAATATACGTACAGTGGATCATGGAAGTAGCAAAGTATTGAAGTGTTAGATTATGCAGAGCCTGAGTTTCTACCATATATGTGTACTCCATGATCACTAATCTGCATAATATTATGTATAATTTAATATGTGTAATGTATGTTCTGTTTGTTGTACAGTATAACTTATCTCCCCTCATTTAATGTGCTTACTAATGTATGTACGTATGTGCTTATGTACGTATGTATGTATGTACATATGTATGTACTCTTGCACTGCATTACCCCCTGCAGAGGTGAATATTCTGTGGGCTGCTCATCAGGGCCACCACAGCTCTGAGGAGTACAACCTCACAACTGCTCTGAGGCAGTCTGCTTTCCAAGGAGTCACGTCCTGGGTGAGTAGCACGTGAGCATGTTGAGCCGTTTATGTACAGTTAACACTTGCCTGCATACGTACATACATACAGTGGAACCTGTAGGAAGATCAATACCTTGAAGGGCTGAGACTCTATGGCCAACCGATATGTACATTTATCAAATTGTGCTGTTTGTCTTACATATTGTGGAGGTTTTGATATCAATGCTCTGCTTATCAATGCTGAAAAAAATTTGTGTACTTTAACCACTACTTAGTTGAGTGTACTCTAATAAATATGGTGTGAGCAAGACACTCTCCTCGCACTGTAGAACCTCACAATTGGGACCTCTTGTTGAGCCAATTAAAGTACCCTCAGTTAAAATGGTCCTGATTTTCTTCATACTAAAATTGTATGCATAGAATAATACACTACACTAATTGGACTGGGAAATAGTGATCCTATTACCAAAGTGGTCTTTCAGTTGAGTTCTGCGTATTTGTTACTTGAGGATGTTGTTACCACGTTTCTTCACTCT
>OZ026558.1:3943968-3986468 GCA_964020155.1 Chondrilla cf. caribensis | reverse complement strand
GTATGTGTCCAAGATGAAGGCTCACACTCCATATTTGTTGGCTGTTGTAATTGTGGTGTACTTCATGTACTCTTTGACATGCTTTGGATTCATGTTTGATCAGAAGTGAGTGCTGTACTCATGTGTACTGTGTGTGTGTGTGTGTGTGTGTGTGTGTGTGTGTGTGTGTGTGTGTGCGTGCATGCGTGTAGTGTGTGTGTGTGTGCGTGTGTGTGTGTAGTGTGTGTGTGTGTGTGTGTGTGTGTGTGTGTGTGTGTGTGTGTGTGTGTGTGTGTGTGTGTGTGTGCGTTTGAGTGTTGTATGCATTAATTTCTACATCAAATTGCACAAGTGTACTCCTTGTTAGCACACCACACTTCATTTCGCTGCAGAAAAGTCGCTCCTTGTGCGGAGATTGTCCGACTGATCATTGCCATGACAGTTGATGTTGCCTTGGTGGTGCTGGGTGTTGACACCCCTCTTTCCAGCACTTTCCACTGGATGCTAAGAGTCTTGACCATCTCCTCCATCTGTCTTTGGGGTTATGTGCTCCTTGGAATGACATCGGCAAAGATTCAGGAGAAGAAAATTGACTAAGCTGAAGCTGACTTGGACATGCTCATTTTGATTGAAGTAAAAATTAATGATCTTAAAACCTGTTTATACATTGTAATAATAATAATTAATGTACATTCGTTTGTTTAGTTTCCATTATACAGTAATATACTGTGATATAAACATAATAATTAACAATCACAGAGCTAATAAATGTAACCATAAAGTATAATACAGTGAATTCTAGATCTCATTAATCCACCACCACTTTATCCTTAATTGAAACTTTTTTATCTGCCATAATTTACCAATACCAAGTACCAATGAATATCCAGATCCGCCAAACTCATTAATCCACATAAGCAATCTCAGTGACCATTTGGGTGACTTAACATTCTGTTACCGGCATCATGGGCTATCCAGTATCCATAACAAACTTTGCAACACAAATGCCGATGCATACACACCCTTCGGATGTGCTACTGAACTCGTGGGGAACAGCTAGAAATGTTAATTTTATTACTGGTCACTACAGCCTCTTCAGAGTCCATGTGATGTACGTACTACAGCACAAATGCTGATGCATGTACACCTTCCTGGAGACGGTACGGACCTTCTAGTATAACCAACAAGATATGTTTTGTTGCCACCATAGATGTTGCCACTCACAGAGGCTCCCCGGTTTCAATGCGATACATATTAATACATATACATTTGTATGTACTTTTAAAAATGGTTACGATGGTATATACTGTCGGTG
This sequence comes from Chondrilla cf. caribensis, assembly GCA_964020155.1. Classification (NCBI taxonomy): domain Eukaryota; kingdom Metazoa; phylum Porifera; class Demospongiae; order Chondrillida; family Chondrillidae; genus Chondrilla; species Chondrilla cf. caribensis. The sequence goes on along the minus strand of OZ026558.1, from coordinate 3,985,174 downwards.
ACCATTTGGGTGACTTCACAATTTGTCACTGGCACCATGGGCTATCCAGTGTCATACCAAACTTCAACAACACGTACACTGATGCATGCCGGAAGTCCGTCATGCATCAGTGTACGTTGGTATCAAATCCGGAAATTAATCAGCCACGTGTTTGACCATAGACTCTACACCCCGACCGTTCGACTTTGTCTCGGTATCAGAAATTGAACGTCAAGGGTTACCTTAAGCTTCTTCAGTGCTCTCAATCATTGCGGATTGACCTATTAGGGATTTTCTATCGGTACTGAGGTGATCCAATGGCAAGTCAACCAGGGGTTGTTGGGAAAGGTCCGGAAGACGTATATAACGTGAAGGATTTGCCCTCGAGTAGTGACCCGTTTCTCGTGTTCAGAGCTTGGTTTGAGGAGGCTAAGGAATGCCCCGACATAATGCTCCCGAAAACAATGTGCCTGGCAACCTGTTCCAAAGATGGCAGACCTTCTATACGCAACTTACGCATGAAAGAGTTCGACGATACGGGAATTTTGTTTGTCTCCTTTGCCAACAGCACTAAGGGGAGGGAAATAGAAGATAATCCTTTCGTTGGTGCTTCGTTTGATTGGACACCGCTTGGTCGTCAGGTAACTGTGAAAGGAAGAGTGGAGAAAGTGTCAAGAGAACGAACAGAAGCCATTTTTCACTCTCGCTCAAGAGAAATTCAAATATTGACAGCAGCGTCTCCTAATCAGAGCAGTGTAATTGAAAGTCGTTCTGTACTCGAAGAAGAAAGAGCCAGACTTTGTGAGGAATATAAAGATCCAAACTCTGTTATCCCATGTCCGGAGCATTGGACAGGATTCAAGATTATTCCTTCCAGTTTTGAATTCTACCAGTCTCACTCGGACAAACTTGATTTCTCAGATCGCTTCCTATTTTCCAAACAGAATGACGGCAGCTGGAAGGTTGACCGACTTGCACCTTAGACAGCGACCACCTGGTGACTGTCACCTTAAGTGATCCGGCCCTGGGCCTTTAATTGTTTTTGTATCACATTTACTGTTCTTCAATTTGAAATATATACTATGTATATGAATATATATGAAATATATACTATTAGTAATACAGGTTAGTACCTAACACAGATAAATAATACTAGTTGTGGGCACGCGTGTGTGTGTGACTCTTACATAAACTTTCATCAAGTTTAAGTTTTGCATCTTTCAAAGTTTCAAAAGGATCCTTTTTCCATACTTCAAGTACGTACCTTCTCTATGGACCAGTCTATTGTGAAAGAAGTCATGTGACAGTCGCATGATATATAGCAAATAGCGGACATATTCTCCTCACCATAATGGACCAGCAGCAACTCAGCTGCAAATGAACGGAGCTTGATCTCTCCACATTTAGGCACAAACATGGATAGCAAAGCCCGCACGTCTGTGGGTACCGTCAGTTTTGCCTTCAACTCCTTCACAAGCTCCTCCTTCATCTCATGCAATCCTTCTGGGTGCTGCATTGTGTAGGTCTGGCACACATAAATAGAGATAAATGGATTCATTCCTAGATGACAAGACACATTCCCACAACACCGAGTACACTAGCTGGTAGTACAACGGTCTCCACACAAAATGGAACAAAGCCAATTCTCGCCATTCAAATATGAGGATCAGACGTACCCTTGCCCTGAAGGAGAGGTCATTGTCTGTTTCCATTTCTGATTTTCTGTTGGCTACAAATGAGAATTGGGATAGAAAAAATATCAAAAATTGCAAGTTATAAGTAAGTTCACCAAACACAACACTCACAGCACACTACACACGACACTCTACATACACACACTCACACACAACACTCACAGCACACAATATACACACAACACTCTCACACAGCACTCTACATATATACACACTCACACACAGCACTCTACACACTTACACACAACACTCACAGCACACTACACACAACCTCACACACAGCACTCTACACACTCACAGCACACTACACACAACACTCTACATACATACACTCTCACACAGCACTCTACATACGTACATACAGACTCACACACAGCACTCTACACACTTACACACAACACTCACAGCACACTACACACAACCTCACACACAACACTCTACACACTCACACACAACACTCACAGCACACTACACACAACACTCTACATACATACACTCTCACACACAGCACTCTACATACGTACATACACACTCACACATAACACTCACAGCACACTACACACAACACTCTACATACACACACACTACACACTACACTCTACACACTCACACACAACACACTACACACAACACTCTACATACGTACGTACACACACACTCACACACAGCACTCTACATACATACACACTCACACACAACACTCACAGCACACTACACACAACACTCACAGCACACTACACACAACCTCACACACAGCACTCTACACACTCACACACAACACTCACAGCACATTACACACAACACTCTACATACATACACACTACACACAACACTCTACACACTCACACACAACACTCACAGCACACTACACACAACACTCTATATACATACACTCTCACACACAGCACTCTACATACGTACATACACACTCACACACAGCACTCTACACACACACAACACTCACAGCACACTACACACAACACTCACAGCACACTACACACAACCTCACACACAGCACTCTACACACTCACGCACAACACTCACAGCACACTACACACAACCTCACACACAGCACTCTACACACTCTCACACAACACTCACAGCACACTACACACAACACTCTACATACATACACACTACACACAACACTCTACACACTCACACACAACACTCACAGCACACTACACACAACACTCTACATACATACACTCTCACACACAGCACTCTACATATGTACATACACACTCACAAACAGCACTCTACACACTTACACACAACACTCACAGCACACTACACACAACCTCACACACAACACTCTACACACTCACACACAACACTCACAGCACACTACACACAACCTCACACACAACACTCTACACACTCACACACAACACTCACAGCACACTACATACAACACTCTACATACACACACACTCACACACAGCACTCTACATACATACACACTCACACACAGCACTCTACACACTCACACACTCACACACACACTCACACACAGCACTCTACATACATACACACACACACAGCACTCTACACACTCACACACAGCACTCTACACACTCACACACAGCACTCACAGCACACTACACACAACACTCTACATACACACACACTACACACTACACTCTACACACACACACACAACACACAACACTCTACATACGTATGTACACACACACTCACACACAGCACTATACATACATACACACACGCACAACACTCACAGCACACTACACACAACACTCACAGCACACTACACACAACCTCACACACAGCACTCTACACACTCACACACAACACTCACAGCACACTACACACAACACTCTACATACATACACACTACACACAACACTCTACACACTCACACACAACACTCACAGCACACTACACACAACACTCTACATACACACACACTCACACACAGCACTCTACATACATACACACTCACAGCACACTACACACTCACACACAACACTCACAGCACACTACACACGACACTCTACATACACACACACTACACACAACACTCTACACACTCACACACAACACTCTACATACGTACACACACACTCACACACAGCACTCTACATACATACACACTCACACACAGCACTCTACACACACACACAACACTCACAGCACACTACACACAACACTCTACATACACACACACTCACACACAGCACTCTACATACATACACACTCACACACAGCACTCTACACACTTACACACAACACTCACAGCACACTACACACAACCTCACACACAGCACTCTACACACACACACACAGTCGCTCACAGCACACTACACACAGCACTCTATACACACACAGCACTCTACACATCCACTCACTACAAACACCATCTTGGGCTCTGGTAGTTTTACTATCACAAATTGACCAGAATCTGATGCCAAATCACATGGAGTCTTTCCCAAAGTGTTCTTCCTCAACAATGGAGACCCATAAGCCAAGAGAAGCTGGGTGTTGGCGTTAGAAGAGAGGATAATAAGCACATGTGCATGGTGCATACAGAATCTCTAGATACGTACATGTATGTATGTACATGTATGTACGTACGTACATATGTAGGTATACACAATATACATACATACAAAGCACACCACGTACGCACCAATGTACAGTTGAACCTCCTTAACGTGATACTCTATGGACAATTCCACAATTCCATGCCAAAAACATTTCCTGTTGACAGTACTTAGATAATGCACGTGTACATCAGCTGAAAATGTAGAGACTTAACAATAATCTTATGCCGTAGAGATGTTGTGTTAATAAGGTTTGACTGCACATAAATTGTACAATACGTACATTACATACATTCATACATACGTTGGTACAGGTACACACTTACTTCAACACATCCAAGTAGACCAGACTGAGCAGCCAGATGTAATGGTGTATTCTCATCCTACACAGCATTGAAACGTGTGAACACACACACACACACACACACACACACACACACACACACACACACACAAGCACACACACACGCACACACACACACACACACACACACGCACACACAACACACACTTATACGCACACACACACACACACACACACACACACACACACACACACACACACACACACACACACACACACACACACACACACACACACACACACACACACACACACACACACACACACACACACACACACACACACACACACACACATACACACACACACACCACCACCACCACCACCACACCTTGTCCAACAGACACACAGACGGATGATAAACATAACTCTTGTCCATTCCATTTCTCCTCTCGCGGTCCGAACCATTGATAAAGTTGATATTCTTTCTTCACAGGCTGGTCTAAGAGCATTTGGAGGAGTTCCTTTCTCTTTTTGTCTGTTCTCTGACTCGGACGAGAAGAAGTACACGCTACATGAAAGGCTGTCTGACCATTGGCGTTAGTTGGCGAAAGGGTCACCGCCAAATCGAAGGCATTCGTTCAGGAAAAGTTTGTGCTCGAACCTGACAGCGTATATCAGAGGCGTGTCGTTAGAAGGACTGGGTCCCATTTGTTTATTAGGATTAAAGTTCTTCTGTAAGTGGGCTGACATATCGGATTCCGAAGACTGCATTTTCCGAAGGATCTCTTCTTCTCCAGGTAATTTCCATTTGGATTCTTTCTTACTGTCATCTTTCTGTTCTTCTTCGGTTAGTAAAAACTGAAAGGACTTCGTTTCCACTGCACCCATCTCCAGTACGCACTGATCATTAGAATCTGTCACGAGTCTTTAGGTAACATAATGTCATGATGTGTTCTCACACGTAACTGAAACAGTGAATTTATATTATATTTTATATTGGGCAAAAAAGATGGCCGATTTCAAAAGGCCGAGAATTAGAAATTCGGCTAGAATTCAAGCGAAACGGCTTCGCCGAACTTTATAACTCCAGCGAAGGTTTTTACAAACCTAAAGTAGACGTCCAAGTATTTTGAGTGCTGGGGAAGGGTTCTGCGACTCCACTTTTATCATTTTTATCAAATTGTACACTTAGGGCAACTATAAATAGCGCAGATACTACTAATAAAATAGATAGGTCACGGTAGCAAGTGGAGTCAGGTGACACGATTCTAGGCTCCAGGTCGCGGGTTCGAAATCTCAAAAGGACGGTTTTTTTCTCTGAAAAAAAGAGCTCACTGCCTGGTGGCCAGTCGCAATACTCTCTACAAAGAACCGTAGGGGGGAGCTTTGGGACTCGCGGCTGACCTCCCAGCTAGAATAGTGTCTTCTGCATTCGCGGAATGACCAAGTACACAGTACCTGTGGAAAGTCCCTATAAAGGCGACCATGGGTTTGTTCGACCCCGAGTGGGTGACCTTTTTTTTATTTTTTTTTTTCAACTCAAAACAATGGGGAAATTTGAAATTCCAAGAATTAGAGATTGGTCTGGAATTCGGGCATAACAGGTATGCCAAACGTAATAACCTCGAAGCCCAAAAAGAGATGCCTAAGTAGTTCCAGTGTGTGTGTGTGTGGGGGGGGGATACTTGTTGGTTTGGAGAGTTTGGTGTGTTAGGACCAGACTTTGACCCACGTAACTACCTTTCAATGCACAAAACATAATTAAACAAAGCACTAATGCACATAATATGAAGTTGTATGCATCAGCATAAATTTATAAAAATCATTTTAACACACTCACAAAATTAATACATACATACGTCTGAAATAGAGATATTCGTAATAATAATTTTAATATGCAGTGTGTGTGTGTGTTTGGGTGTGGGTGCTAAACTATGAAACATTTCATTATCATTGTGGGTAGGTAGGTGCATTACACACAGTAAGTTCAACTCTGGCGGTCAAGGAGGTCATTGACAACAGCTCTTATGTGGTTGTTGTGCTTCTTCAACAGCTCCTCGTTCAGGTGGCGATTTGGGAATCCCATGCTCACCAGCCTATCCACGGGATTAGTGGGTTCTTTAGGAGGTGCCCACTTTGCCTGTGGAGGTGTGTACTTCTTTGGAAGCTTGAAAGCAGGCATGGTAGAAGTGTTATCACAACTGTCTCCTTCACATTGGATACCTTCCTGTGTGTTCTCTACTGTAGACTCTTGTTCGAGTCTCCAACCTGCTGAACGACTTCAACTGAGTCAAGTATATTTTGGTCAACCAAATCTGTACAGGCATCCTACGGACAAAAAAGATGGATGAATATAACATCTGGAGAACATACAGTGAGGCAGACACACACAGACAAGTGCTGTAACACACACAGCAGCAAATATGTACAAACATACATACATACGTACCTGAAAGTCCTCATCTGATCCACCTTCGAAAGGGGTGTTGAGGTCATTCTGTCCACAAATATTCTGGTTGTTACCAACGGGTTCAAGCCTAATGTCCCCAGCTGGGGAGTCCTGTGGGCGGTGGTGGACGTGGATGTCCTTGACAAAGTTGGTGAACGTATTGACCCGACCAGTGGCTATGGTGAGAGGCTCCTTGATGGTGGCCTCACCGAGGGTCATCCTATGAAACTTGAAGTTGCAGGCATCCCTCCTGGCCTGCTTCGGTGTGGCATTTGGTGAAATACGTGGGCTGGTGTTGTCCGGATTAGGTCCTAGTTGGGGAATAGGCTGGGGTGGTCCGTCTGGCGAGGACAGCACCTCCCAGTCTGGTAGTCCCCCAATGCTGTCTTCTCCACAAATAGTGTTATTCCTGTCGTTGGTCCTGTCCTCGACAGCGTTCTGCTGAGTCTGTCCAGCAGCAGTGAGGGGAGCATTCGGATCAAAGCACGGTGGAATGACAATAACAAATTCATCACTGGAATCTGTAAGCAACAACAACAACAACAGATTTTACATGATGGCTGTGCACATTAGAGGGTACGTACATAGGGTACAAGCACCACAAACTCATTTCTTCTAACACACACTCTCCAATTGGTACACTGATGCATGTATGTATGCTGTGTTCTTCAGTATGTATATACGTGTGCACACAGAGTGCCCAGAGCTATGACAATGTATACATGTGTGCAGCTCACACAAATATCTCACCCTCCTCATCCGCCAACAAACAAACAGAGATAAATGGATTCATTCCTAGATAACAAGACACATTCCCACAACACCGAGTACACTAGCTGGTAGTACAACTGTCTCCACACAAAATGGAGCAAAGCCAACTCTCGTCATTCAAATATGAGGATCAGACGTACCCTTGCCCTGAAGGAGAGGTCATTGTCTGTTTCCATTTCTGATTTTCCTGTTGGCTACAAATGAGAATTGGGATAGTGAAAATGTCAAAAATTGCAAGTTACAAGTAAGTTCACCACACACAGTCACTCACAGCACACTACACACAACACTCTACACACACACACACTACACACAACACTCTACACACACACACACACTACACACAAAACTCTACACACACACACAACACTCACAGCACACTACACACAGCACTCTACACACTCACACACAGTCACACTACACACAACACTCTACATACACACACGCTCACACACAGCACTCTACACACTCACACAACAGCACTCTACACACTCACTCACAGCACACTACACATCCACTCACTACAAACACCATCTTGGACTCTAGTAGTTTTACTATGACAAATTGACCAGAATCTGATGCCAAATCACATGGAGTCTTTCCCAAAGTGTTCTTTATCAACAACGGAGACCCATAAGCCAAGAGAAGCTGGGTGTTGGCGTTAGAAGAGAGGATAATAAGCACATGTGCATGGTGCATACAGAATCTCTTGATACATTTACATATGTACATGTACGTACATACGTAGGTATACACAATATACATACATACAAAGCACACCACGTACGCACCAATGTACAGTTGAACCTCCTTAACGTGATACTCTATAGACAATTCCACAATTCCATGCTAAAAGCATTTCCTGTTGACAGTACTTAGATAATGCACGTGTACATCAGCTGAAAATGTAGAGACTTAACAATAATCTTATGCTGTAGAGATGTTGTGTTAATAAGGTTCGACTGTACATATAAATTGTACAATACATTACATACATACATTCATACATACGTTGGTACAGGTACACACTTACTTCAACACATCCAAGTAGACCAGACTGAGCAGCCAGATGTAATGGTGTATTCTCATCCTACACAGCATTGAAACGTGTGAACACACACACACACACACACACACACACACACACACACACACACACACACACACACACACACACACACAAACACACACACACAAACACACACACACACACACACACACACACACACACACAAACACACACACACACACACACACACACAAACACACACACACACACATACCTTGTCCAACAGACACACAGACGGATGATAAACATAACTCTTGTCACCGCCAAATCGAAGGCATTCGTTCAGGAAAAGTTTGTGCTCGAACCTGCCTATATCAGAGGCGTGTCGTTGGAAGGACTGGGTCCCATGTGTTTATTAGGATTAAAGTTCTTCTGTAAGTGGGCTGACATATCGGATTCCGAAGACTGCATTTTCCGAAGGATCTCTTCTTCTCCAGGTAATTTCCATTTGGATTCCTTCTTACTGTCATCTTTCCGTTCTTCTTCGGTTGGTAAAAACTGAAAGAACTTCGTTTCCACTGCACCCATCTCCAGTACGCACTGCGGATCATTAGAATCTGTCACGAGTCTTTAGGTAACATAATGTCATAATGTGTTCTCACACGTAACTGAAACAGTGAATTTATATTATATTTCATATTGCGCAAAAAGATGGCCGATTTCAAAAGGCCGAGAATTAGAAATTCGGCTAGAATTCAAGCGAAACGGCTTCGCCGAACTTTATATCTCCAGCGAAGGTTTTAACAAACCTAAAGTAGACGTCCAAGTATTTTGAGTGCTGGGGAAGGCTTCTGCGACTCCACGTTTATCATTTTTATCAAATTGTACACTTAGGGCAACTATAAATAGCGCAGATACTAATAATAAAATAGATAGGTCACGGTAGCCGGTTGGTCAGGTGACACGATTCTAGGCTCCAGGTCGCGGGTTCGAAATCTCGAAAGGACGGTTTTTTTCTCTGAAAAAAAGAGCTCACTTCCTGGTGGTCAGTCGCAATACTCTCTACAAAGAACCGTAGGGGGGAGCTTTGGGACTCGCGGCTGACCTCCCAGCTAGAATAGTGTCTTCTGCATTCGCGGAATGACCAAGTACACAGTACCTGTGGAAAGTCCCTATAAAGCCGACCATGGGTTTGTTCGACCCGAGTGGGTGACCTTTTATATATTTTTTTCAACTCAAGGCCTGTCACGAAAATTTTGGTCCGGCAAAAATTTTGGTCCGGGCGGACCAGAATTTGCGATAAATTTGGTCCCCCTCTGAAATTTTTGGTCCGGTGTCACAGTTTAAAGTACCCCCCGTATAAAGCGCCAATAGAGGAGATCCCTGCGTTTCTTCTCTAGTAGAAGCTGCCTACGAAGCGAGAAGTGGTCTATTACGCAGCGTTGACATTCTATCCCTCCATTCTGACGTCAGAGTGGAGGGATAAAATTATTATTATTATTATTATTAAATTATAAAATGTCGACCAATAGAAAGGTGACGGATACGATGAAGTGTAAGGATAACTTTCGACCAATGAGAAAGGTGCTAGGATAATCGCGCAGGTATATAAACGATAAGAAATATGGCAATTACAGTAATTGTGGCTGCGAGAGAGAGCTTTAGAGAGACTATGGATCGAGAAGAATCAGAATCAAGGGATCAACAGCTACTAGAGGAAGCCTACATATACCGAACGGAGAAGAAGTACCCAGAAGAAGCTACATAAAACAGAAGGAGAATCATAAGAAAAAAGGCTGCCAAGTTTGTTGTTAAGGATGGAGAGCTTTTCTATAAAATGAAGAAGGATAAGGTCTCTCTCTCTGTGTGTGTTACTAATCTATAGCAATCTTTTAAAGATACTCTGTAGCTACTGCAATTGTGCATGGAATTTCACCAGGCTCGCAAGCGTATAAACAGGAGGATATGCGAACACATTTTGTAAAATGTTTAATAGATGGCAAGCTTACACCTTTTCCCCTCATAAAAAGACGGAGATGTAAAGATCATGTGAAATCAAGCCAGTGTATTCAACTTTACTGCATATGTAGGATGCCAGACGATCCGCAATTGAACATGATAGAGTGTACTAATTGTAAACATTGGTACCATATTAGGTGTGTATCTGTCAGTAAGAAAGCTGTGTTGAATGCCAATGTTGACTGGTTTTGTAAACAATGTAGTTTAAGCTAAGTCTTAAAGTACTCTTATATTATTTATACTATTATTTATTATATTATTTATACTATTAATTATTATATTATTTTTATATTATATTATTTATACTATTATTTATTATAATATTTATTTAAAATGGTTCTGGACCGAAATTTTCAGAAATGACACTGAAAATTTTGGTCCACCTGAACATACAGTCCAGGACCAAAATTTTCAGAGGGGGACCAAAATTTTCAGCAAAATGTTTGAAAAAAATGGTCCTGGACCAAGATTTTCAGGAAAAATTGCTGAAAATTTTGGTCCCCGGACCAAAATTTTCGGGACCAAAATTCCAGTGACAGGCCATAAACCACCCATAACCAATATACTGTATGTTGTATGCATCACTACAATCACCACGTGTACCACACAAATGGGGAGCACTATATATAGGCAGCATATGTACGACAATGCAGGAATGATTGACAATAATATTATGTATAGACTAGTGGTAGCTACTAATAGGTGATTATTATCGCTGATTGGGTACTCTAAAATTAATTTTTAGGGGTTGCTTGAAAAAGATGCCCTATTTTGAAATTCCAAGAATTAGAAATTGGTCTGGAATTCGGGCATAACGGGTATGCCAAACGTAATAACCTCGAAGCCCAAAGTATTCAACCAACAAGTATCCCCCCCCCCCCCCCAATGTGTGTGGGGGGGGGGGATACTTGTTGGTTTGGAGTTTGGTGTAATAGGATTAGACTTTGACCCACGTAACTACCTGAAAATAAACATAATTAAACTAGGTGTGCACTTTGTGCAGAACCTCTCTTTGGAAGAAAAGTATGGTCTAGTCTACATATACGTACATATCTTCATTTGAACAATTGTATTGTAACATTAGGCAGTTTTTAAAAGAAAAAAAAGAAAAAAATAACAGTCACGCGCATACCCACAAAGCAAATGCCATGACGTCATATGTTATTTGCAAATGGCTGACAAGATGGACGTCATCGTGTCCCGAACGACATTACGGCATACCCTACTTAAGCTGAAAGGAAAGTCAAAAATCGTTCCGCAAAATTTTCAAAAAACTTGCTCGTTCACGTTTTAAGAGGTCTGCTAATCGCATAGCGAGAAGAGTGCCACCGTGAAGGAAAGAAATGTGAGTTGCCTTTTCTTACGCATTGCGCAAACTCCAGCTTGTCTGTACAAACGTTCGTTACTTTATTCTGTAGCACGCCGATGCCCGCTCACACCAGCATCGACCAATATCGAATTTCGTTCACGAGCACTTTGAAATTCTCGGCGAAAGAAAGCACAAATGGGACAAAATCTAGAATTTTTAACCCGGAAACAGACAAATGAGTGGGCTCCAACTCTGGGCACCCCTATGCGACGGAAACAGATAACCTCACGGTATAAACCGCTCGGTAATAATAATACAATATTCATCACAGTGACTGGTCTTTTAAAACCAAAATGGCCCTTAGACCTCATCATTTGTTTAATTCATAGCAAATTATTAAATGATAAATTGCAAAATCAATGGTGACTAAGCAAGAGTTGACAACAGTGCAGCTCTGAGCTTCATAGCATTATGTGTGTACTTTGCTGAGAGTACAGACAAATACAACTAACCCTGAATGACTGTTCAATTTTTGATGACACTGATTCTCCAACACAATTTCAACTAAGCAAGAGGATCATGGATGATTTGCTGACGTGTATTCTAGTGACAGGTCCCTGATGAAGTGTTACAGTAGTGGTCCCTAGTTGGCTGAAAACCTCAGGTGTTTTGAAAGCGAGGGCCACAAAGCAATGAATATTAGTGGTGGTAATTGGCTGTAGTTTCGAAATCAGTAATCAGTGCATAATACCTGAATCAGGCAATTGATGAATCGATTAATCAAACAAAGTAATTAAGTGGTGTGACCAGAAACCACTCGCACTTATACTGGGCTGAGTATTTACCAAATAAACTTGATGTGCAGTATTGAGAGTCCTCCACATTCCAGGTACTCACAAAAGCAAAGTCAACCCATTGAGTTAAGGATGTGTGCAATAAGATTGGGTGGCTTCCTGTTATACTTTCTGTGATTAATTAATATCTGTGTTATATAATTCAAACTTGTATCACTTTTTATTTTCAAATTTTAGCATTGTAGACTTGGGTATATTTCCATTTTAAATTATATTACATATAGTATATGAGAGAAAAAGAAGTAATTCGAGTTAAAAACCTCGTGAGGCTCCCACGCCATACTTGACTTACTTGAGTGTCTAAGTTATGAAACAATTCCCACCTTCATAGTACAACCGTAAGCCTATCTACATTCGGAGGTGCTTAATATATTTTACTATGTATGGGAGAGAATAGGAGAAAAGAAACGCTAAGCACCTTTTTGAATAGTTCATGGGAGAGGGGCGTGTCAACCTGATATTTCCACCAGACCTAGCTGGAGAGGTGAACTAAGTTATGAAACAATTGCCATCTCCATAATTCAACCGTAACTGTATCTACATTTGGAGGCGCTTAATATATTTTACAATGTATGGGAAAGAATAGGAAAAAAAATGCTAAGCACCTTTATGAATAGCTCATTGGAGAGGAAGCCTGTCAACCTGATAATTTAACCAGACATAGCTGGAGATGTAAACTAAGTTATGAAACAATTTTAATCTCCATAGCTTAACTGTAATCTTATCTACATTCAAGGGTGTTTGGGAGAGAATAAGAGAAAGAAACTCTATAGCACCTTTTTAATAGCTCATGGAAGAGGGGGGTGTTGACCTGATATTTTCACCAGACCTAGCTGGCAATGTAGACTGCATTATGAAGCAATTCCCACCTCCACAGCTAAACTGTAACTCTATCTATATTCGGAGGTACTGAATATATTTTACAGTGTATGGGAGAGAATAGGAGAAAAGAAACGCTAAGCACCTTTTTGAATAGCTCATGAGAGTGGAGGCGTGTCGACCTGATATTTTCACCAGACCTAGCTGGAGAGGTAAACTAAGTTATGAAACAATTTCCAACTCCATAGCTCAGCCGTAACTCTATCTACATTAAAATTTTGGAGGTGCTTAATATATTTTACAATGTATGGGAGAGAATAGGAGAAAAGAAACGCTAAGCACCTTTTTGAATAACTCATGGGAGAGGGTACATGTTAACCTGATATTTTACCAGACCTAGCTGGGGATGTAAACTAAGTCATGACACAATTCCCATTTCCATAGCTCAACTGTAAATCTATCTACGTTCGGAGGTGCTTAATATATTTCATAATGTATGAGAGAGAATAGGCTGATGATTTCTGGGGCAATAAGTTGCAAAGAGCATTCTTTGAAGTCCCAGTGTTCAACCTTTTAGTTCAAAGCAACAAGAAAGCAACTCTAGCAGCCACCTACAAACACCAAAAGACTCTGAAGCGATATAGTTATGAGCAAAGAATTTGTGTAGAAATTTGTGCAGAACATGGCAACTTTCCCCCCTTAGCTCTCTCCTGTACTGGTGGAATGGGCCCCGTCAACCTCCATCATGTACAAAAGGTTAGCAGCAATGATTGCCGAAAATAATGGTGAGCCTCACCATCAAGTAATTATATTAATTCGCTGCCAGATAGCGTTCTCCTTACTACAGTCAGCTGTGCTCTGTATCCGAGACTCTCGGTTATCATTCACCTATCAGTAGCAATCAAACTCAATCCCATCCAATCTTGCAGTAAATAAGGCTCATATTCCTCAAAACTAGACCTCTAAGAGTAATTATTTTATCATCTACATGTTGCATGCATTATGTATTTTACTGATATTATATTTTATAAATCATTTGATGCTTGTAATGCATGACCCTTGTAATAATAATTATTTATTTATTTTTTGGTTTAATTATTTATGAGGTCACAAAATTCATATTGACACTCCTGGACCTAGTACGGTCCTTCTGATAACAATAAAGATGCATTTTGATGTCGACCAAAAATTCTCCCCAGTGCCCATATACCACATATAATAATGTACATTCATATATAAGTGTAATACGCCTTGTGGTGATCACGCAGGTAATTTTACATTCATTTGCTGGTCACCAAGGGCTGCCCAGTGTCCATGCCAAACTCCCCCACACAATTTGGGAAGAATTCAGATTGTTCTGAGTGCACTATAAGCCTTGTGGTGACAAGTAAAAAATTGTCAATTTTTTCACTTGTCACCACGGCCTCTCCTGTGTGCACATGATGCATCACAGATCAAATACAAATGTACAGACACACTCCTGGTTCTTGTATGGTCCTTCTGATAACAAAAAAGATGCATTTTCATGTCGACCAAAAATTCTCCCCAGTGCCCACATGCCACATATAATAATGTACATTCAGATATAAGTGTAATACGCCTTGTGGTGATCACGCAGGTAATTTGACATTCATTTACTGGTCACCAAGGGCAGCCCAGTGTCCATGCCAAACTCCCCGACACAATTTGGGAAGAATTCAGATTGTCCTGAGTGCACTATAAGCCTCGTGGTGACAAGCAAAAAAATGTCAATTTTTTCACTTGTCACCACGGCCTCTCATGTGTGCACATGATGCATCATAGGTCAAATATGAATGCACAGACACACTCCAGGACCTTGTACGGTCCTTTTGATAACAAAAAAGATGCATTTTGGTGTCGACCAAAAATTCTCCCCAGTGCCCATATGCCACATATAATAATGTACATTCAGATATAAGTGTAATACGCCTTGTGGTGATCACGCAGGTAATTTTATATTCATTTGCTGGTCACCAACTGCTGCCCAGTGTCATATATGTGATATATATTTCAATATCACTCGATATTTATAAATTATTCAAATTAATATCAAGTGATATTTGGATATATCGCATACATGTGTGCTGCAAACAGTAGCCATTTTTACACAAATGGCGCCCAATACAAGGGGCTGGCTACGCGAGACTACATGGTGCCTGCCTCATTCATCGCGGTGATTGATCGCGTGTCTACTCCGGTATAACCTTCCAACTGTGTGGACTACCAGTCTTTAAAAAAAATTACACCGATCGTAGATCTCGCGATCCGAGTATTTTAATGGCAAGCCAACCTGTGGTCGCTGGAAAAGGTCCGGAAGAAGTATACGACGTGGAGGATTTGCCCTCGAGTAGTGACCCGTTCCTCGTGTTCAAAGCTTGGTTTAAGGAGGCTAAGGAAAGCTCCAGTGTTATACTACCGAAAAATATGTTCCTGGCGACCTGTTCCAAAGACGGCAAACCTTCTCTACGGAATGTATTTATGAAGGAGATAGACGATACAGGAATCTTGTTCCTATCCTTTGACAACAGTAGAAAGGGGAGAGAAATAGAAGAGAATCCTTATGTAGCTGCTTCGTTCTACTGGGCTGTACCATTTGATCGTCAGGTGCGGATAGAAGGAAAAGTTGAGAAAGTAGCGAGAGAGCACGCGGAAGCCGTTTTTTACTCTCGCTCAAGAGAAATCCAAATATTAACAGCCGCATCTCCTAATCAGAGCAGAGTGATTGAGAGTCGTTCTGTACTCGAAGAAGAAAGAGCCAGACTTCGCGAGGAGCACAAAGACGCTAGCTCGGTTATCCCTTGTCCTGAACATTGGGCTGGATACAAGATTATCCCGTCAAGTTTTGAGTTCTTCCAAGGACACTCGCGCTCTGACAAACTTGATTTCTCAGATCGCTTCCTATTTTCCAAGCAGAATGACGGTAGCTGGAAGGTTGACCGACTTGCTTCATAGTCCAATAGTAATTGAATTAGTACTGCTATTTCATAACTTTACTTATATCATAGATCTATAGGGTCTATACTTATATCCTTCATTTTGCACGTGCAGTACAACCTCTCTATTACAAACCTCTGAAATGTGAGAACATTCTGTGTCCCAGTGTAGTACTGTACATGTAGTGTATAAAATGACCTCTGAATTGAGGAAACCTCTGTATTAACTTAATACAGAAATACATACCTTAATAAGGACTAAGAGTAAGGTCCCAAAGTGTCCTTAATAGAGAGGTTCCAGTGTAGTGGTTACCATGTATGTTTGTGTGTGTGTGAGGGGGGATTCTCCTATTATTAATTACTTACCTTACCCACATAGGGTCTATGGTCTATTGTGCACTTCATGCATATCTTGTACAGTTAATACTCGTTAATCCGCCGCAGTTCGTTTTCAAAGAATATAGTGGATTAACAAGTTTAGCGGATTAACTGGATATTCATTGGTACTTGTACATTATATTGGTGCTGGGATATTGTGGCAGATTAAAAGTTTTGGTGGATAAAGTGGGCACGTGGTGGATTAACGAGGTTTCACTGTATATATATTGTAACATGACAACATACTGATATATCGCGGCAGCATTAAATTTGATGGTTAATGTTACGATTAAACTAAAATCACTTTTATTGTATAATATAATTATTGATTTACATCGAAACATAATGCATGAATTTTCTGGATCCTATTACAGTTAATACGTATATACTTGTTAATCTGCTGCAATTGTTTTTCAATGAATATGGTGGATTATATAATGAGTTTGGCCGATTAACTGGATATTCATTGGTACTTGTACATTATTATTGGTACTGGGAAATTGTGGAGGATTAAAAGGTGTGGTGGATAAAGTGGTGACGGATTAACGAGACTTTGCTGTATATCAATTATTAATTGATAATTCAGTACAATATAAAGCTGTTATAAAAAATATACACTGCATAATTATAATAATAATTATATAGTCTTGTGATTAATATAACTAAGTCTTGTGCATTTTTTTATTTCTAATAAAATCTTCAGCTTCTTTTGTGAGATCAGTCACATCTTCATCACTGTCGTTATTGCTAGGCAACCAGTTACTATCATTACTGCTGCTGTCATCGTTGCCATGGTTACTCTCCACACTCTGGTCATCGATAAAGCTGTCATTGTAATCGTAAGTGTTTGGTTGACTATCATCATCGCTGTCTCCATCTAATATGCTGTGACCTACAGAACACATTACCAAGTGTAACACTGTGTAAGAGGGTTAGCGGTAAGCACCTGTACATTTCAATCATTGCAATTGCATAATTGTACAGGTATGGTGTACACACATACCACATATGTATATGTGCACATGTACACACATATTGAATATGTATGTACACACACAAGCGCACGCACGCACGCACACACATATTGAATATGTATGTACACACACAAGCGCACGCACGCACGCACACACACATGCACACATACATACACACATGCACATAATATGCACACACGCAAGCACGCACGCACGCACACACACACACACACACACACACACACACACACACACACACACACACACACACACTACATCATACCTTTAGTGGACGTTTTAGTATTCCTGGTGGATACTCTTTTGCTGCCTGAAGATGGAATTGAGAGAAGAGAAATTTGAGAGAAAACTAAAGTAACAAAATACAATAAATGGTACGTTTTAATCACGACGTCCCTTGCAAGTACATTTCGTGAAAGTAAAAGTAGGCTTCCTGTTGTACTAACTTAATTTCTTCCTGTATTTAATAGATTCACTTGAACTGTCAACAATTATCGGATTGGAAAAATCATTTGATTAACCGATTAATTGATTAATTATCCCAGCATTAGTATATACATATGGATAATAGGCCTATTTTCTCCAAACGAATAGTGGCCTATTAAGTGGGTGGCACTGTACACGCAGATGAATATGTATACAGATTTGTGTCCTATTGGGGAGACTGAGAGACTCCTCTGTACATGCAGCACCCAACTGGAGGCTGCAGAGGGAGGGTAGTGCACACACCTCTTGAAGGACGGGCACTGTGACTGTACTGTTTCCTGTGAGAGGGATTCTTCCTAAAACAACAGAGTGAAGATAAAATTAATACGTACCATCATTGCATAGAGGGGCAAATACGTGTATGTAGTACATGCATAATAAGTTGACACACTGTTACAAATGCATGTGCACACATACAAGTACACACATGTACAGTGCATTTGAAAACACGTTCCAACAAACAATGTATCTGTAATGCACACATATACATACATATACATGCACGCACACGTACACATACATACGTGTATGTGCACACATATGTACACACACACATTCTCACAAACACACACACATGCACGTGCGCAAACACACACACACACACACACACACACACACACACACACACACACACACACACACACACACACACACATGCACACACACGCACACACACGCACACACACACACATACAGACACACACGCACACACACGCACACACGCACACACACACATACACACACACACGCGCGCGCACACACACACACACACACACACACCTGTAGCATGCAGCTCCATACGGACACTCTGGCTTTCCACCATCAGAGTCACCACTGCCATCCTCCTCATCACTGCCAGAATCATGTGAGTATTCCTGAAAGTGGACAGGATTCCTCCTACATGTGTGAAAATGGCAAAGAATTTGATACACATAAATGTACACATACTTGTGTATGTACACATGTACATATGTATGTACATTGAACATAGTTATATACAATACATGTGATTATATACTAGAAATATCAAGTAGAACAATCTTTGCTATTCTTGTACATACATAGATGAGACGTCAACTGTCAAAATCACAGTCTGTTTCAATCTGGTACACAGTGGATAGCAATGTACAGTGAAGCCTCTACATGAACCACCACCTGTTCTAAGTGACCACTATCGAACCACAGTGGAACCTGTCTACAAAGACCACCTCTACACAAAGACTAACTGTCCTAAGTGACCACTACTGAACTATCCGATACATAATCTCAACTACACTGATACACCTCTGTATGAAGACCACCTGTCTACAGAGACCACATTATCTTGGTCCCCCGGGTGGTCCTTATGGACTGTACTCTGTATAGTGTACAGTATAGTATGCAAGTAAAACACACATTTAGTACTATAAGGCATAAGACACTCACTTTAATTAGTAGACACTGTACAAATACCATTTCAGTACACCACATAATGTATGCACACTCAACAATACCTACTGTCAGTGCACTACACACAGTACATTGCATGTGGATGCGACGTTTGTGCATACAAGTACATAGCAAGTACATAACAAGTACAGAACATGTACAGGACATGTACAGGACATGTACAGAACATGTACAGGACATGTACAGGACATGTACAGGACATGTAAGGAACATGTACAGGACATGTACAGGACATGTACAGGACATGAACTTATAAATACAGCACTGTACCGATAACATCTCTTCCCGTAGGGACAAGGTGGGAAACTTTTACTTGTTGTAACGTCAGATTTATTCCTGTCAGACCTAGAGAAGTAAAGATAGGTAAATATGATGATGTACAGTACATGCTGCTCTTTTGCACACTAAGTAGTGCTGTTAGTAGTATTTGTGTTATTACAGTGGGACCTGGTTTATCCGACCGTGTCGGTTCTCTGAAAGTGAATTTGGTAAACTAGAAGTTTGATGAATCAATTTGCCCAGGTTTTGGATGAATCGGGGTACATTGTCAATAACTCGGTGAAGGTGAATTACCAAGGAGTGTTGGATAAATGAGGTTTTTGGACAAGTAAATGTCAGATTAACAAAGTGGGACTGTGTTCACGTACATACGTACGTATGTACAGTACATGGTAGTGCCTTATGCAGTGAATTATGGAAATCAAGGTCTTGCAAGGGGGGGAATATCCAAGGGGCAACTGTATGCCCCAGTATGTGCATGTATACAAGTATTTAAGTGCATACACACACACACACACACACACACACACACACACACACACATACACACACACACACACACACGCACACACACACACACACACACACATGCACGTACACACACACACACAAGCACACACACACACACACACACACACACACACACACACACACACACACACACACACACACACACACACACACACACTCATAATTGAGTTGACTACATACACACATCACACCCTCTACCTTTCTGTATCATCCATTGGTTCATGTGATATGTCTGTTGTGGTGGTTGGGTCCTCCACTGTGGGAACAGTACGTGAAGGTTTGGGATCCGATTTCTACAGATTTACAGAAGACAAAAAAATTATGCGAGGTGAATGAAGAATGAAGTGGGAAGCATGTATGTAGACTCTGAGATCACATGTTGTACACATGATCAACAAGGATTAATAGGGTAGGAGCCGAGTGGAATTCACTTCTGATTGACAACAAAAGTTATCCGAATTTCACTCCCAAACCACCTCACAACCATCACCTCATCTGGATAGGATAAGATTACTTCAACAACTAAACCACTGTTAAAGGTCCTATTCTTGTCCATACGTACCTTTCTCGGTTTCTTTGATGATGTGTCTGTTTCATCATCACTCCCATCACTGTCACCGTCATCATCATCAGAATCAACCCTTCTTTTGGACGGAGGCCTTCTTTGTACAACAGGTTTGGATGACCTTGTGGTGTCAGTTTTAGTCTTTGGTTTTGTTGTTTTACCTGGAAAAATAGGTCGAGTATCATATTTATTAGTCAACACATGCATGCACCCAAGCGTGCACACACACACACACACACACACACACACACACACACACACACACACACACACACACACTCACTCAATCACTTACACATACAAACACACACACACACACACACACACACACACACACACACACACACACACACTCACTCAATCACTCACACATACAAACACACACACACACACACACACACACATACAAACACACACACACACACACACACACACACACACACACACACACACACACACACACATAAACACACAACACACACACACAACCAAAAACTCCACCTCTCACCTCCAGCTTTGGAAATAGCTGATGTTGATTTTCTATTGTCAGCACTGCTCGACCCTACGCTATCCTTCAACCAGCTTGGGAGCCTTCTAGACTTTGCAACTACTTTCACAGCCGAAACATCTCCACTAGAATTTCCAGAAGGTTCTTGATTAGAATGGTCACATTCACCTACATGATTTTTACTAATAACATCCTTCTTCACATCCGAGACCTTCACACTGTCTTCCTCAACTTCAAGATCAGAAGCTTCCTCTTTGTTTTCAATCCTGTCACAAACTGAAGCAGATAAATCGTTGCCATCATTGCGGCCTTTGGTTGATGTTTGTGGTGTGAGTGTTACCACATCCGTGACCTACCAGTGAAAAGTACACAACGGGTTGGTTATTGAAAGAACCACACATTCACACATGTACATACACATCCATCCATGTACATACACCCACCCACCTACAGACCTGTATACACAAACACACACATACACAAGCAAACAGACACACTCACACACACACACACAAACACACAAGCACATGTGCACTCATAAACACACTGCACACACACAAATACACACAAGCACATGCGCACACACAAACACACACACATACACACAAGCACACACACACAAACACACACACATGTGCACTCATAAACACAAACACACACACACACACACACTGCACACACTCACAAACACACACACACAAACATACATGCACACACATGCACACACACACACACACACACACACACACACACACACACACACACACACACACAAAGCACACAAAGCACACAATGCACCTCTTTCTTTTGAGTTGTCACTTTAGTAGGTACTGTAACAGCTACAACCATTCCACTGTCAATACCCTCAGACACTACAGAAGGTTCACTCACAACGTCTTCTAGGAGAACCAAAGCAGTGACATCAAACATTGCATATGTACAGTACTTGACAATCACTGTAAATTATGGTGTGTACTTATGCATGTACATACATAAGTATAAATACAGTAAATACAGTGAATTCTTGTTTGTCTATAAAGACCACCCAGGGGGCTAAGAAAATGTGGTCTCTGTAGACAGGTGGTCTTCATACAGAGGTGTATCAGTGTAGTTGAGATTATGTATGGGATAGTTCAAGAGTGGTCACTTAGGACAGGTGGTCTATGTACAGAGGTGGTCTTTAATATAAGTTCCACTGTATAAGTTTGAAGTTAAAAGGGGAGTCTGAAGGCAAATTATACGTATCTGTAACAACAATTTTGCAAAGTGTTCTACATCACTCACCCTTAACATTGCCGCAATCCTTCACAGACACCTCAAATACGAGACAATCGGGGAGAAGGGAGAATCTGTCTCCACAGTAGAGTTCACAACTGTGGTCTTTGTGGAGAATTGTCGTTTTATCCTGCCCAGCCCGAATGAGGTAACAGGGGTTGGTGTGTTTCTAACAAGCGAACAGCACAATCTGATACAGCAATATAATACAATTGAACATGTTCTAACAAAATTAAGCATGTTGTTATACCATTATTGATTTTGAAGTGTATTATTAATCATATCATAACCAATCAATCATATCATATCATAAACGATTCAATCTATCCATGTGATCTCAGTTTCAAAAACAAAAATGTATATTAATACGGCAAAATACGGACATATTCTACTTCACGTAACAAGGTCCTGAACCACGATCAAACCTAGTTAATTATTTGTTTATTTATTTATGTGCACGTTGGCCACTCACAGGAATCAACTTCAGCCTTCCTTCCTTGTTCACGAGAAGGGCATGTGATCTTGATACACGCCTATCTGTTACCTGGGACAGACAAGGACAGGACAATAAACGACTGGTAGAGCATTATTACCAGGCCGGAATTTCAACAGACACAAAAATTACTTCACGTCTCGAATAAAGTATTTTGAAATAAATTCTGAAATAAATAGGTAATAAATAAAATCCTACATACTGAATGAGGAGATATGTAATACATGTAATTCCTACATAATACAATAATGAACAAAAACGCTATATACTACACATATAACATATTAATGATATGAATTGCATACAAATAAGTAATTGGAGTTAAAAAACTCATGGCCTGCCATCCCCCACACTCAAATTACTTGGGCGTCTCTTTTGGGGTTAAAACATCACGTTCATTGAATCCGTTGAGCTTCAATTCGAACCAATTTCTAATTCTCGGTGTTAACATATCAGCTGAAGGCAGTCCCTAAAAACATCACCCTCTCAGGATCTAATACACCTACATATGGACAGTTTCACAGGGCTTTCCACAGAGACTGTGTACTTATTCTGCTAATGCAGAAGACACTATTCTAGCTAAGAGACCAGTCGCGAGTCCCGTTACATACTGGAAGTGGAAACGAAAAAATATAGGGGCTGCCTAAAAATACAAGACACGTGCACATACACATACAAGAGAGTGTGAAACAAATGAAAGCGAGTTGCTCATTTATCAGACACAGCTGAAGTCGTTTCCCTTTAGAGTGGTATTTCCGAGATTACCTTAATCTACCTTTCATGCAATACAAATCAAACCTTCAGTAGAGGGCCGCGTCCTATAGTTGTTTCTCCTAGAGGTAGAACGACGGGATCGTCTTGAGTACCGTCCTCATGGCGAGGTACGAGTGAAAACAAACGCTCTCCGGAAGCCATTTTACTTGCAGTGACTGTTGTGACGCAATCGGTCGTTACATCATATCAGACACTCGGGTACGGTACGTCTTGTTTTCAAGTTTATGTCGGGATGACTTCAGGACGAGAACTGTTGATGGAGGTTCGTATTGTTGCACCATATATCCAACCGTGTACCTCAATTGATCTGAGATAGATTTTGCTGCACCAGAGTAGCCAATATGCTGTTTATATGTCAATAATATGATGGGATGAATTGCCAATGACAATTTTTGTTTCAATTTGTGAACGATTTATATACTGGTGTGATAGCCAAGACAGCTGTTACAGTTATCTGAACATGGATTATCCAGTGCTATGTCACCATGTAGGTGCCTCCAGCCTTGACACAAATTAATGCTCTGTAATATTTTTATGCAACACATCAAAATCCGAATGGGTCTGGTAACACGAGACTAACCCTACAAGGCCGAACATACTCAATCAGTTAACCCTCCTTCACTGCTTTGTTTCTGTTTATGGTGAATGTATTGTGGGTAGTCCGGACCAATGTGAGCAAATTTCACCATTTCAAATTGCATTCCAAAGCAACCATTTCGTGGCATCAGTTGCATAAATGTCCAGGCCCTACATACTGTAATGTGTGTTTATTTCCTGAGCTAATAGCGTACACGAATTTCAACCAATATTTGCAATTGCAAAATTTACCGCTATTCTGCAGTTGTTCACCACTTATGAATGCACTCTCACTATAACTGTGTCACATGTTCCGTTAGGTCTGTGTAGACAGTGTTGAATCTGCTATTGCAGCCAAAGGAGCTGGAGCCCACAGGATTGAGTTATGCAGTGGACTCTGTATAGGCGGGCTCACACCAACTGTGGGTTTGTTAGAAGCAGTGAAACAGTCCCACGTCAATTTGCCCATATTTGTCATGATAAGGCCGAGAGCTGGAGACTTCTTGTACTCTGATCATGAGTTTAAAGTCATGAAGGAAGATATGCTAGCTTTGAAACACAGCGGAGCTGATGGATTCGTCTTTGGCATTCTTAAAAGTGATGGAACACTTGATGTTGAAAGGAATAGTGAGTTGATACAGATGGCTAGTCCACTTCCTACCACTCTACACCGAGCATTTGACATGACAGCCAATCTTCAGCAGTCCCTTTTCAAGGCAATCTCTTGTGGGTTCTCGAGGATATTGACTAGTGGGGGTGAACAGTCTGTGGAAGAAGGTGCCTCAGTGGTGAAGACCCTTGTAGATGCTGCTGGAAATGACATCATTGTTGTAGCAGGTAGCGGAATTAGCGAGGAGAATGTAACAACTGTTCTTAGACTGACTGGATGTAAGGAATTCCACTGCTCTGGGAAGGTGAACATCCCCTCTCAAATGGCCTTCAAGCGTCCCGGTGTTAGTATGGGTGTACAAACCCTTCCTTCCGAATACACTTTGACTGTATCTAGTGTAGATAGACTGGGGTGCATCTTAAAGAATGCACAGTTATTGTAGATTTGCATGCAGCTCTGTTAGTTTAATAACTTGTAACTCGAAGTTCATTGAATGCATTGTCCATACATGATTGTTGCTTTGATGATGAGCATCTATGGCTCTAGGTACTAATTGAGTTGATCTCCACTTTCCACTACACATTGTTATTGTATACCACTAATACTTTGACTTTATGATTATCCAAGTGTGTAATTTAACAGACACCTCAGACATGATTGTGCATTGTGTGTGTGTGTGTGTGTGTGTGTGTGTGTGTGTGTGTGTGTGTTTGCAAAGGCATGCATGTGTAGTATGTGTAGGTGTGTGCATGCCTGCATGTGTGTGCATGCATATGTTTAGTGTATGAATGTGTGTGTGTGTGTGTGTGTGTGTGTGTGTGTGTGTGTGTGTGTGTGTGTGTGTGTGTGTGTGTGTGTGTACACATATACCATGCATATTCACAATGCTCCATCAAAGTCATAAATATGGTCACATTGGTGTGATTACAGCCCAAACCCAGGTATGTACACTCAGTTGTTAATAGTTACATAGATGAGGATCACAGCCACATGCGCAACACAATGACATCAACAATCCAGTTACCGTAGTTAATTATAATAATAAGGGGCCAAATGTGTCTCTGATTATCAAATTAGACCGGGGTTACGAGTGTGATTGTTTTACAATTAAGGAGACTGGAGGTAATCACATTAGACTAAGTACGTAAGAATTTTCAATGGGTATAATATGTGATTACTTCCAGGAATCACTGTGACAATGGAAGTAGGAAATAATATTAAATTATCAATTTACAATTAGATGTGATATTAAACTAAGTTACTTCGAGGCATGAATATGTATGTACAAAGTTATACTAGTAGATTCTGAAACAATAATAGTCTTAGTGTGAAATGTAGTCTGTTATTAACATTAACTTTATAGTACTTTCCAGGAATGAAGATGTATAGAGCTATATACATGTACAGTAAATTCACAGTAATCTGCCACTGCTTTATCTGCTAAATATTTAATTTACTACAATATACCAATTCAGTAACCAGAAGAAAAAAAGAATATCCAATTAATTCACCAATTGGCTGAAATCTTATGTTTTGTAAATGAATTGTAAAGGGTTAATGAGGATTAACTGACAGTGTATATATGCTTGACTTGTCTTCGGTAAAACCTTGCTGCCACCATTAACTATGGGTATGATGAAAACACAGTTTGTCATTTTGTCTATTATTATTTTATATTCTTTATTTAGTTGGTTTTGACCAATGAGGTGTCTTGATCTTCACATGCAGAGTTGATGGTCAGCTGTTTGCAGGATGTAGGGGGACCATGCATGTGCACTTTTAACCAATGGCATACACACACTGTATACAATATTTCTGTCATGTTCATGTTTGCATGTTTGCTGTTGTCATGGAGATTGGACGTATAAAACATGCAGAGGATGCAGCTGTTATGTATTGCCCCCCTTCTTCACTTTGAGGGTAATCGATGATTAAGTGGACATCCAATCGCATTGCAATGGTAACTTAATAGGTCTTCTCAACCAAATTGATAGTACCTTGATCACACCCCGAATCAGAGCGGATATCTTATGTAACAGCAGTTAGTCTACTATTGTTAACTGAATTGTATCTATTACATTATTGATTGTCCCACAAGTGCAGACACCTGGCAACCCATTAAAAATTAGTCTCGCGTAGCCAGCCCCTTTCTGATCGCTTCCAAATCGGAAACCGCTTTTTGTTACTACTTATATGGTGTCCTTCGGATGTTGGGACACTTCGAATTCGACGTGTTTCATCAGCGTCCTTGTTTGCCCCAGGTATAGAAACGCCGAAGGATCCGAGAATGAGTCCTCTGTTCTACCTCAGCAGCTCGTTCGTTTTCTTGGCGATTTCGTTCGAAGCAGAAAGTAGTCGGTCCACTCTCCTTCCGTTACCCCGTTTGAAGACGGGCCTCTCAAGAAGCTGCACGAGCGAAGGGAATCTGTCCTCGACCGTTGCCGCCTTATCCGGTACGGGACACAGATTATACGCCCCTTCAATGCTCCAAGATATTTCACAAGAAGAAGCGTGCTACAGTCATTGTTTTTCAAAGGTAGATGGATAGATAGATGGATATAATTTTATTTTTCAACAGGAATGCTGTGTCTACAATGCATAGTAGATTTTCATACAGGTCCTGGATATAATAGGTATACCGATGCTCCTGAATCGGTGGTCCAAGTACCCCGCTATATATTATATAGACGAGGTGTACAGGAGGGTGTGTGTGTTCAGACTCATAATATTGTTATTATCCTTTCAACTATTTTACAGCTGCAGGTTCAGCTAAACTTATAACTTATGCATTAAACAATATATATACAGTGGCAAACACTTAATATGCCACAATCGGATTTGAAAAATTTTTTCCTATTATCCGTTTTGGCCTATTAACCAAACAGTCAACAAACGTCATTGAATAGAATCAATAATTATAAATTAATGAGGATATACATAATAATGGTGATAATAGTAAAGACGAGCACAGTATATAATATTATGTTCTGTATTATATTATATACCGTACTGTAGAGCTGTTACAGAATTGTTATGATATTTTTCTGGTATTTGTCCTAATTGTGACATGATTTAAATTATATTGTCTCACCATATAGTTCATCAAAGTGAATGCAACCATGGACAAGGAATATGTACTATGTGAAAGCCTTAACCTACAGAATGTAAGCTGCCGTGAAGCTGTAAGATTTAGCTGAGAAGTATAGTATTATGATTCAGAATCACAATTAGTAAACATAATTTTCAATTAATTATCAGAATGATGAATTATAATGAAGAGTTATAATAACTCTATCCCTCGTTTTAGTCCCTGCTGTGTCATATGACGTGTTTGATCCATGCAAGGAACAATCTCAGCTCTTCTCTGAATCATCTCTTTGTCAACAGTGTCAACAGCTCTGTGAATTGTGACAGCATGTGCGGGAACATTGTGAGTGTATTGTCACTTTGTCCACCCGATGTGTGTGGACATTTCATACATGTGTACATAGTGAAAACATTGTCCTAGGATACAAGGTGATTGTATACGAATATAATCTTCTCAATGTACTCACAGAATACAATGCCTTGTCAGCCTCATTATAATGAAATTACAATCTCAACTTTGATTAATAATGTAATAAGCTTCGAATGAAATAATACTTTTTGCAATGAGGAAAATATGTAGTTTTTTGAATTTAAAATGATAATTGTATGTATTGAGTTACGGTGGATTCATAAATTAAAAATCTTCTGTGTTTTGTGGAGAAAAATGTGAGAGATTAATGAATTAAGAAGATTTATAAGAATAACTATCAATGACATAAAATGAATTGATGTGCTGCACAATTTGTCAAAAATGTTCGTAAACAAAATGATTTAGCAGATAAACCATTGGGGATTAACTATGTTTCTATATTTCATCAAACTTAGTGATGTACTAGTGTTTTAAATAATATTATACTGACATGTCATCATAATTAGTGTGTGTACTCATTGTCAGACTACTTGGTATACACTCAGAAAGATGTATGTATGTGATGATAGTCTTGATTCAGAAGTAAATTTTTAATTAGATTTGCATAATGTTAAATCAAATTATAGTGACATATAATGACATAACAAATATCCAGACATCTGACCCACACACAGTATTGAACATTGACTGTTGCAGGCTAACCTGATTCCCAAATATGATCGTGATCATGACTTCGACCACACCTTCCAGCCTAACAGACTATGGCAGAGACTGTTACTCCAGCCTTTAAGTGTGTGTGTGTACAACCTCCCTTGAAAATTTTCAAATACAGTATTAGAAAATTGAATTTTTGTTCGGCAACTCCAACTATCTCTTGTACTAACTCTGCATAGAAAAATGCCAACAAACAGGAACTTGTATACTATATGTGTGATGCATCACAACAATATTTCATGTAGATTTTTTTCAATATTTGTTGGCAATTAAAAATTCTCTGCTTGTAAACATTGTCATAGGGTGGGGATAACCTGTGTCAGCTTGTGCTAGGGAGCTGTAGTGCTTCCGTTGTGAGTAGATGTCAAAACATCTCGTGTCCCCAAGTGTGTGAAGAAACGAGAAATTTGGTGTTCAAAAATACATGTGAGAACAATTAGTACTCATTCACACCCGCACCCCCCCCCCATGTACACACCAACCACACATACTGTAACACACACACACACACACACACACACACACACACACACACACACACACACACACACAATTGTGCATTATGCATACTAGCTACCACATACAGTATTTAGAGTATATTCATATCTACCCTTATTACTACAGCCTCACAGCCATGCAATGAGCAGCTACATTTGGAGCCAGTGATGTATGGGGAGGGATACATGAGATACAATGTGACAACTGGTATTAATCTCGACACCTGCAGTTCAGTAAATATAACTGCGTTTGGAGTAATATGGAAGATTGAGTTTCAAAATGGCTCTGAATTTTATATCCCACAGGTGAGTAAGTCAACCTTTGGAACCACTTATCTACATCCATCTCAATGATTAGATTGTGAACAGCTTACAGTCCAAAGCTATTTTATACTGGGTTATGGTATAATATGCTGCTCACAGTAGTATATGCATGCACATGAACACACACATGTGCTCACAGACACATTGCAATTTAATTTTATGATAACTAGATTACATTTATATTACATGCATGATTACATTTATATTACATGCATAATTGAAACAATTTTTCCCTGATTTAAATTCCTTTTACATTTTTTCCCCAGCATTTTCCATTAGTAGAACAAGCCCTGTCAACAGCAGTAGGAATAGGATGGTCCCAACATTACTATCTCGCATTGCCCTTTGTGCAGGAGAGAAATTCCTACAGTTTATACTATGCCTTAGTCGATCCTCTTGGATACAGGAGCAATTTCACTTGGCTTTCCAGTAATTTCACTTCCTACGACTGTAAATGTAAGTACAGTCAGGCCATTGTGCAACCCTCAAATGCATGCAACGCACAAATTGTCTGGATACTTGTATACTGACAGATTCAAGCTTTATCTGTGTATACACTGTACATAGATTGTATGCACTCGATCTCTACATCTGTATTGTGGCTTCAAACTTGCATACATACATACTAGACTACCTTACACACATGTATGTTGTTAGATATTATAAGGTTTTAAACTGCCTGATACTAATGGAAATAATGTTAAACGTATTGTGCATGTACACACAGCCAGTGGACTTTGTTACCGTCCTCCCGAGAATATGAGTATCAGCATCCAGTTTGTGAAGGAAGAAGTTTCATCACCCATTAACACAGTGGCAAAGATAACAGCCAAAGTCAGCCAAGGTCAGTTGTTCAGAGTGTAAGTTGTTATGGACACTCATATCCAAGTGGTTTATTCATTTTAACTGTACGTATGCAATAATTTAGCAACAGTATTTCAACCTCCAGGTCTTCAATGTGGGGACTTGAAGCTAGTTGTTATATTGTGCTGCTCATATGCAGTTGAGTTTTACTATATGGAGTGACTGTGGAATATAACAATACAGCCACTCCTGTTACTGTGGGTACATTTGTAGTCACTGTGGGAATGTGTGTGGTAGTTCTTATAGCTAGGGTGTATGCTTGGAGTACAGTTTCATCACCCATACACATGGACACGTCAACATATATAGATTCACTACACACATGTACACACGTACATGACTTTACATGCATGTACGTATGTACGTAGACAGTACTAGACACATATGTATACATGCACACACATGTACGTATGCATACACACACATTGTCAAGTGTGTACACAGTGTATTATGGTACAACAAACATATGATATCCAACCTAATAATTATAGTAATAGTAATATTATACACAATTAATATTAATAACAATTATAATTATACTTGATGTATTATAATACATCAAGTACGTATAATTATAATTGTTATTAATATTAATTGTGTATAAAATTATTGTACTACACTACTTTGTATTATACACAGATCACCATTTGGTGGGGAGGTACTGTCTGAAGACATTCAGTCTGGCACACAGCGGAGAGGTACCTGATAACAGTAACTATGGGAACTTGACTCATGTATCGAGTAGAGAATTCGACTATGAGGTATGTATATTATGCAAACCATACATGTACAATGTAATACAGTACCATTTTGCTTTTCAGGAAATGTTCGGATAGGTGAAATTATGAATATTTAAAGTCACATTTAAAAGAAAGAATTATTCCTGATACTATCATATTAGCCATTAGAAAGTACATTATAAGCCTTCAGTACGTAAGCAAGCCTCCCAATGTAAGAAGTCCTTTATGTTGAGCCATTTTAGACCCTCGATTTTTCCAGCATTCAGCTCTAGGAAGCCATTTTTACTTGACATCATTACTATTAAAATGGCTGATGGAATACATCAGGTTATTTAGATAATCAAGGGTTTAGGTTGAACTGTGTAAATATTTGAATTGCTATACACACCAGGACCTCACAATTAAGACCACTTTGCCAATAAAAGTAGTCATATTGGTTAGTATCAGTACATTCAGTTTAAGATTGACTCAAGAGAGATGTGACAAATGTAGCTACAGTGGAATCTCACAATTGAGACCACCTATGGGACCATTTGTAGAAAGGTACGACCTCATGATGGAAACCACCTGTGGGACCTGACAGACAGGTTTAAAAAATAAGGTACATACAGTGTAACATAGTGCAGGAAATGTTTGAGGCTAAGAGATGGTGATCCTATTACTGAGATGGTTCTATTACTGAGGTGGTTCTATTACTGAGGTGGACCTATTACTGAGGTGGTTCTATTACTGAGGTGGTTCTATTACTGAGGTGGTCCTATTACTGAGGTGGTCCTGTTACTGAGGTGGTCCTATTACTGAGGTGGTCTCATTCCTGAGGTGGTCCTATTACTGAGGTGGTCCTATTACCAAGGTGGTCTCAATACTGAGGTGGTTCTATTACTGAGGTGGTCCTATTACTGAGGTGGACCTATTACTGAGTTGGTCCTATTACTGAGTTGGTCCAATTACCAAGGTGGTCCTATTACTGAGGTGGTCTCAATACTGAGGTGGTCTCAATACTGAGGTGGTCCTATTTTTGACGTGGTCTTTTAGTGGAGTACGAATGTGTATCTATTTAAAAAATGTGTACAGTATAACTCATCTCACTCTATCAAAGTGTCATCTACTGTAGCCCTACACTTACATTTTAGAATGGTTCACTGCAGTTGAGACTAGGAACGCTAACGGAAATAAACGAACTGCTCCCCAATTGGAGTATGAACAAAACCGTAATCTTAGCTGTAAGTTCAGTTGCATTATATCCCTTTGATTGTAACTGTGTGTATGTGGGGGGGGGGGTTGTCTGTGAGTTGTGGTACATGTGGTGCATGCGTACATGCCCATGGATATCTTTCTAAATATCCAGAGAGATATTCATGCTTATTCATATCAATCTTTTCAAGATAACAAAATCCTCCAGTATTTTGAATGCTGGAACAGCTGCTATTCCAGCTGTATTCAACCAATTGTAGTACAGCAATCATATTTCACTACATACATAGCTCAGCCTGATTCGTACTTCTGTTCAAAATGTGCGTGTACTTTGTTAATCGGCAGACATAAATTGTGGTGTGGCTAGCTTGTCTGTACTTCAACTGTAATTGTTACAACAACACCTGCTACAGCTACCATCTGCACCTGTTATAATGTACACAGGTTTATGCGATTTCTGGTCAGCAATGTGCAAATAGCCACACTGTGCCCCAGTATGCTAGCTGGCTCCAGCTCAAGCTACTAGGTGAGTTGTGAGGTTTATGCAAAAACGTGTTTACAAGTTCAAAACTCAAAACAATGTCATAAGAATCAATTATTAAGGAATTTTCAACTGGAGAAGCTGATATGGTATAGCGGGAAAGTTTCGTGGACTAAAACTTTGCAAATTTCGCGAAGACACTGGTATTCACAAAAGTTTTATTTGTCAACACCTAATGATGTAATCAAAACGGACACGTGATGTAACGTACTGCAATAGGAGTTGTGAACCTTTTTTTTGCGATATTGAGCAATTCACAAAAGTTGTGTCCCACAAAACTATCCATCCATATGGTACCTCTTTGGGTTGCAAATTTGTGGGCCTTACCCGTTCTTTTTTGAAATGGAATTGTACTTCACAAAATGGAAAAATACTCCAGACATAGCACAATTTCAAATTCGTTTTACGTGTCTCATAGATTCCTGAAGTCTGCATAGAGATTGAAGGCAGTGTATGTATATAAGTACTTAGTCCATATCTCATGTACACTATGTCAACCAGTACTGATAACAAGTAAAATGCAACTTACCCATGCAATACATTCTCTGGTTAGTGGCTACTTCTGTTGATACAGTACATACGTTTCACTCAGTCCCTTTCACTCATGTATGGTGTTATTATTATAAAATACCCGAAAATACCTATTGGCAAGTTAGTGAGGTATATTATAGGTATGTACATAATGATAGAAGTTTCATTGGAACCCAACCCGCTCGGAGAGAAAGGAGAAAAGAGAAAAAATGGCAACTGTGGGACTCGAATCCAGGGTGTCTGACTAAAGTCGCCATAAACCACTGAGCCACGAAGCCACCACAGTAACCAGCCTTCCCAATTCTCCTTTCATACTGCACCAGTGGTACTATTGAACTGCAGTCACACACTGGCAAGACCACACAACTGTGTGGATTTAAACGTGTTGCTGTTGACTAATTATGTTAATTGTCTTCATTTCAACACCTAGTTTAGTCAGGTATTTTTAGACCAACTAAACTACGTGTTGAAATGAAGATAATTAACATAATTAACATAATTAGTCAACACGTATGTACATACGTACGTACTTATTGTACTATCTTAAAAGCAGTTGAGATAGCTAGATGATGGAATGGAATAAATGGACATAATTATGTTTGAATTTTATGTAATGTGCAGTTGAATTAAGATTAAATTTGTTATTAATTGATAAAATAATATTCGTCTCTTCAGTTCCCTGTCATGACGTTGTTGGTGACCTCAAGTGTATCCAGTATCAAAACATCACAACTGGACGTGATTGGTTTGAGTTTGAGTTGAACATTACTAGTGTTCCGAGTGCACTTGTTCCATATAGGACCCTTGACTACGAAATATTTCCGAAAGAAAATTTAACGTGTCCGAATTTTTGTATGTGTCAGACTTATGTGAGTATTTGGAAAGCATGTAAAACAGGCATTGTGTGTGTGCGTGCGTGCATGTGTGTGTGTGTGTGTGTGTGTGTGTGTGTGTGTGTGTGTGTGTGTGTGTGTGTGTGTGTGTGTCAATTTCTCTGTACATGTGTGTCTGTGTATGTGTCTTTGTGTGCATGTGTTTTCGTTCACACATTCCCAGCTGTAACTGCATATGAGTGGGAATATCTGCTGTAATAGTATTTATTGCAATATAATGGTATTACTCTCCCACATTACAGCTTAAAAGAAGAGTCTACAAGTATTCAAGTCAAACTGACATACCCCCTAGTGGCTGTTCTATAAATGAAGGGGGTCTACCACCAGCTGCAGTTCCCTACACATTTGCGGTATATATATTTGTGGAGTGTAGTTGAATGTACTTTTACCAACTGCTATAATTGTAATTTTTGACGGTATACTAGTGATGATAGCAAACATGACTGTACTATCCTGAGAAATTATACAAAGACATCCTCACTACAGAGACGTCCTCACTATAGAGGCGTCCTCGCCACAGAGGCGTCCTCATTACAGAGGTGTCCTCGCTACAGAGGTGTCCTCACTACAGAGGCGTCCTCACTACAGAGGCGTCCTCGCTACAGAGACGTCCTCGCCACAGAGGCATCCTCACTACAGAGGTGTCCTCTCTACAGAGGCGTCCTCGCTACAGAGGTGTCCTCATGTACTGTCTACTGTACATATATAATATAAGCATAATACATAGGTGGCTCCCATCAGAGTAACCTCCTGATACAATGAAGTGCTCAATTTTTTTAAATTAAGGAGTTATGCTTTGTCCGCACATTGAACGACTTGCTTCATACCTGTTTGGATGAATGTACCAGGATGATTATCGTGACTTTTCTTTCATTATTGTCCTTCCTACTCAGATCGAACCTAATTCCAAACATGTATTGATTGGAAAGTTTCCATTGTGGCGTACTTGTAACATCACTGTTCAATGTGAGTTATTCAATAGAACGACCTCTCCTGTCCACAGTGCACATTGTTATATGCAGTCCGTTTGTCTACAGCCCGCAAACCAACTTCTGTACGCAATCTCACTGGGGTAGGAGAAGTGTTGTTTGAGAGTGTCTTGCGAGTCAATCTGACCTGGCTGAGGCCTTTATTGTTGCAAGGCACATCCCAGTACAGCATTCAGATCTATGACTCCGAGAAGGAATTTAGTAGAGACTTCATCAAGGTGTGGAGGGTGTGAACGGTTGTGGTAAAATTAATTATAGTTCACTTGCACACACACACACACACACGCATGTACACAGACACACACTCACATGCACACACACACACACACACACACACACACACACACACACACACACACACACACACACACACACACACACACACACACACACACACGCATGTACACAGACACACACTCACATGCACACACATACACACACACACACACACACACACACACACACACACACACACACACACACACACACACTTGCATGCACACACACACACACACACACACACATACTTGCATGCACACACACACACACACACACACACTTGCACGCACACACACACACACACACACACGCATGTACACAGACACACACTCACATGCACACACACACACACACACACACACACACACACACACACACACACACACACTTGCATGCACACACACACACACACACACACACACACACACACACACACACACACACACACACACACACACACACACACACACACACTTGCATGCACACACACACACACACTTGCATGCACACACACACACACATACACACTTGCATGCACACACACACACATGCACGCACGCACACACACACACAGGTTGTTAGGTGTGGTGTTAAATACATTATCATTTGCCACTTACAGTATACAAACTATTTTGAGGAGAATATCTTTTGGTCCTTCAACAAATCTGTGGAAACGTTCCCCCTTCATTCTATGTACACTGTACAGGTGAGTAGCATCTGTGGTCTTGAGTACTATATCCAGAATGAGGTCTTAAGTACACTGTATCCAGAATGAGGTCTTAAGTACACTGTATCCAGAATGAGGTCTTAAGTACACTGTATCCAGAATGAGGTCTTACGTACACTGTATCCAGAATGAGGTCTTAAGTACACTGTATCCAGAATGAGGTCTTAAGTACACTGTATCCAGAATGAGGTCTTAAGTACACTGTATCCAGAATGAGGTCTTAAGTACACTGTATCCAGAATGAGGTCTTAAGTACACTGTATCCAGAATGAGGTCTTAAGTACACTGTATCCAGAATGAGGTCTTAAGTACACTGTATCCAGAATGAGGTCTTATGTACACTGTATCCAGAATGAGGTCTTAAGTACATGGTGTCCAGAATGAGGTCTTAAGTACACTGTATCCAGAATGAGGTCTTAAGTACACTGTATCCAGAATGAGGTCTTAATTACACTGTATCCAGAATGAGGGCTTAAGTACACTGTATCCAGAATGAGGTCTTAAGTACACTGTATCCAGAATGAGGTCTTAAGTACACGGTATCCAGAATGAGGTCTTAAGTACACTGTATCCAGAATGAGGTCTTATGTACACTGTATCCAGAATGAGGTCTTAAGTACACGGTGTCCAGAATGAGGTCTTAAGTACACTGTATCCAGAATGAGGTCTTAAGTACACTGTATCCAGAATGAGGTCTTAAGTACACTGTATCCAGAATGAGGGCTTAAGTACACTGTATCCAGAATGAGGTCTTATGTACACGGTGTCCAGAATGAGGTCTTAAGTACACGGTATCCAGAATGAGGTCTTAAGTACACGGTGTCCAGAATGAGGTCTTAAGTACACTGTATCCAGAATGAGGTCTTAAGTTGACTGTATCCAGAATGAGGTCTTAAGTACACTGTATCCAGAATGAGGTCTTAAGTACACGGTGTCCAGAATGAGGTCTTAAGTACACTGTATCCAGAATGAGGTCTTAAGTACACGGTGTCCAGAATGAGGTCTTAAGTACACTGTATCCAGAATGAGGTCTTAAGTACACTGTATCCAGAATGAGGTCTTAAGTACACGGTGTCCAGAATGAGGTCTTAAGTACACTGTATCCAGAATGAGGTCTTACGTACACTGTATCCAGAATGAGGTCTTATGTACACTGTATTCAGAATGAGGTCTTAAGTACACTGTATCCAGAATGAGGTCTTAAGTACACTGTATCCAGAATGAGGTCTTAAGTACACTGTATCCAGAATGAGGTCTTAAGTACACGGTGTCCAGAATGAGGTCTTAAGTACACTGTATCCAGAATGAGGTCTTACGTACACTGTATCCAGAATGAGGTCTTAAGTACACTGTATCCAGAATGAGGTCTTAAGTACACTGTATCCAGAATGAGGTCTTAAGTACACTGTATCCAGAATGAGGTCTTAAGTACAGCAAGTGTCCAGAATAAGGTCTTAAGTACAATATATCAAGAATAACATCTAGATATTGCATGATGTCACCTTTGTGGTTTACCATCGTCACAAACATACACTGTTTTATGTCCTGTTCAATGCATGCACTGTAGGTGACTGCAGTTTCAGATTGGAATAGAAGCCAACCTGTCATAGCTAACATTTCTGTACATCTAAAAGGTGTGTGTGTGTTTGTGTGTATGCTTGCATGCGCACGTGTGTGTTTGTGTTTGTGTGTGTGTGTGTGTGTGTGTGTGTGTTTGTGTGTGTGTGTGTGTGTGTGGTTGTATGGGTGTGTGGGTGTATGTGGGTGTGGGTGGATATGCTAGTGTGCTTGTGTTTGTGTGTATGCATTTATCTGTGTGTGTGTGTGTGTGTGTGTGTGTGTGTGTGTGTGTGTGTGTGTGTGTGTGTGTGTGTGTGTGTGTGTGTGTGTGTGCACATGTACCTATGTGTATGTGTGGGGTATACGTATATTATATATATATATACAGTGAATTTATGTTAATCTACCAAACCTTGTAAACTGCCACAAGTTTCAGTACCAAGATAACATACAAGAACTAATGGATATTCAGTAAATCCACCAAACTTGTTAATCAACCACATTTTTTGAAAACGAATTGCATCAGATCAACGCAAATTCACTGTACTGTAACATTATATGTGAATGTGCGATTGTTGTGTAGAAAATACATGTGTCACCTCATCTATTATTATAGTCACTACAGACATAGGCACAGGACAGGATAACTCCAACATATATTATGCCATATTTGCAATCCTGCCTATTCTGTTCATCCTTTTCCTATGTATTCTTATGATGGTTCTCTACTTCAGATGTAAGGGAAAGGTGAGTTTGTGCACATGTGTGCATTTGTATAATATATGTGTGTGTGTGTGTTCGTGTAAGAGTGTGTGTATGTGTGTGTGTGTGTGTGTGTCTGTGTGTGTGTGTGTGTGTGTGTGTGTGTGTGTGTGTGTGTGTGTGTGTGTGTGTGTGTGTGTGCCTGTGAGTGTGCCTGCACGTGTGTGTAAATGTGTGGGAACATATACATGTGTGCATAATCGAATGATAAATTTGACTGATTGGATAATAGTGCATGTACTCTGTTCCATTTCAACTTCAGAAAGTGGAAGTGCTCGATTTCGATGGGGAAATGAAGGCAAAGACTATGGACTACCTAGAGGGAGACGTTTGGGAGATGAGCCCGAGTTACATAATACTGAATGAGTGTATCGGTGAGGGACAGTTTGGGGAGGTCTACCGCGCCACCATCAGTGGGGGAGACAAGGAGGGAGGTCACGAGGGTTCCAGCTTACCTCAACTGGTGGCAGTGAAGATTCTGAGAGGTAGGTTGCCTACTGCAATCAAACATGTTGACCCTCTTCCCTCCAAAGGCATGTGAACAGGAAGAACACATACTGAAATGAAGGGGACATGTACAGTTCATATATAAACTTTTATATATACATAATATTGTATATTAATACAATAGTAAGTCCTCTTGAGGTATAGAGAATTGGTTTGTGGGTCCTTTGGAGGTAGAGTACTGGTGTGTGGGTCCTCTCCAGGTAGAGTACTGGAGTGTGGGTCCTCTCCAGGTAGAGTACTGGTGTGTGGGTCCTTTGGAGGTAGAGTACTGGTGTGTGGGTCCTCTCCAGGTAGAGTACTGGTGTGTGGGTCCTCTCCAGGTAGAGTACTGGTGTGTTGGTCCTCTCCAGGTAGAGTACTGGTGTGTGGGTCCTCTCAAGGTAGAGTACTGGTGTACGGGTCCTCTCCAGGTAGAGTACTGGTGTGTGGGTCCTCTCCAGGTAGAGTACTGGTGTGTTGGTCCTCTCCAGGTAGAGTACTGGTGTGTGGGTCCTCTCCAGGTAGAGTACTGGTGTGTGGGTCCTCTCCAGGTAGAGTACTCGTGTGTTGGTCCTCTCCAGGTAGAGTACTCGTGTGTGGGTCCTCTCCAGGTAGAGTACTGGTGTGTTGGTCCTCTCCAGGTAGAATACTGGTGTGTGGGTCCTCTCCAGGTAGAGTACTGGTGTGTGGGTCCTCTCCAGGTAGAGTACTGGTGTGTGGGTCCTCTCCAGGTAGAGTACTGGTGTGTGGGTCCTCTCCAGGTAGAGTACTGGTGTGTGGGTCCTCTCCAGGTAGAGTACTGGTGGTAGGGTCCTCTCCAGGTAGAGTACTGGTGTGTGGGTCCTCTCCAGGTAGAGTACTGGTGTGTTGGTCCTCTCCAGGTAGAATACTGGTGTGTGGGTCCTCTCCAGGTAGAGTACTGGTGTGTGGGTCCTCTCCAGGTAGAGTACTGGTGTGTGGGTCCTCTCCAGGTAGAGTACTCGTGTGTGGGTCCTCTCCAG
>OZ026558.1:3893968-3938968 GCA_964020155.1 Chondrilla cf. caribensis | reverse complement strand
GACCACG
Organism: Chondrilla cf. caribensis; assembly: GCA_964020155.1. Lineage (NCBI taxonomy): Eukaryota > Metazoa > Porifera > Demospongiae > Chondrillida > Chondrillidae > Chondrilla > Chondrilla cf. caribensis. The sequence goes on along the minus strand of OZ026558.1, from coordinate 3,938,961 downwards.
ATCCCCTCCTACCGTCACGAAAGTGAGGATTCCCTTCTCGGCAAGGGGAGTCGACAAGACATTCATAAACTCAACATCACCATCATCCCTGCATACACACATACGTATATACAATACACATGTACATAACATGAATAAGAATGGTAAGGAGGTCTACTGTCTACTGGTACAGATATGCACTGTACATGCTCCCTGAGGGTAGAGGATATTACTACCCATTTAAAATTGTTGAAGAATGGAGAGAAAAGATGAAAGAAGTGTGAAGAATTGTAAAAGATTTATCGTTTGTCAATGAACAATCATTGTCAGCAATAACTTGTGGTGGTCTGGGATTGTCTATGTCTAATGTTTACGTGGTATTGTGCTCGAACTCGATGATTAATAGCAATGCCAGTGTAAGGGAGTTTCAAACCTCTGGCTGAACTGACGATGCAACTACACATATTCGAATCATTCCTACAAACGCCATACATTCTTATACTCAGGGTCACCGATAATGTTCTACATTAGGGTAGGACAGTAAGATAGACCGAACGATGGTAGTCTCTATACAGTGAACACAATTGCTGGATTATAGTGTCCACTATATATAAATATGTAGACTCTGTTGTATACATGTGGTAGTCTAGCAAGTATGCATGCTGTGTGTGTGTGTGTGTGTGTGTGTGTGTGTGTGTGTGTGTGTGTGTGTGTGTGTGTGTGTGTGTGTGTGTGTGTGTGTGTACGCGCGTGTGTGTGTGTGTGTGTGTGTGTGTGTGTGTGTGTGTGTGTGTGTGTGTGTGTGTGTGTGTGCGTGTGTGTGTGTACGCGCGTGTGTGTGTGTGTGTGTGTGTGTGTGTGTTGTGTGTGTGTGTGTGTGTGTGTGTGTGTGTGTGTGTGTGTGTGTGTGTGTGTGTGTGTGCGCGTGTGTTGTGTGTGTGTACCTGTGAAATATAGCCACTGGGTTGGGAGGTTCCTTCTGGAGATGCAGTGCAGACATCAGGTTGGCAAGGTCTCTGAGAAGGTTTCTTGTTTTCTGTGATACAATAAAGACACGTGCGTGGGAATGTGAATGAGGGCATCAGCTGTATGAGATTGATGCTTGCTTGTCATATAATTTTTATGAAAGAATTGCCCAAAGTGTACATTGTGATAAACGTGTAAGCTGGGATAATACACAGAACCATGGGAATCTTTTTGAGAATTACCCCCCCGAGCTGCCTATAGAGTGTATAAGTTCTGTCTCCACCTATTCCAACAAAGTCTTAATACGTACCTACATCAGCTCATACAACGACATCAATTCCTACATGATGACATGCACTGGCATCAATTCCTACATGAAAACATGCACTGACATCAATTCCTACATGACGACATGCACTGACATCAAACTGGATCCGATTGGTGCCGATAGGGCAAGAAGATTGGCAAATACAACATGACAGATAAAATGGTCAAAGATACCTTCACTATATGAGTACTAAATTTCACATAAAGAAAAAATCTCTCCACGGAAATAGGAATGTAAGCTACATACAGAAATACATAATGTACATTCATATAATGTACATACTGTATGAATTACACAGTACAAATAGACGGTATTAGCCTATATACACTTTGTGTGGATGGATCACCTTTGCAGAGCTTCTGCTGTCTTCCTGTAGCTTCTTCACAGCACCCATGTGGTCTTCTGGGCCAACACTGAGCACAAACAAAGGATGAATAGCACTAACTGTATGTGTAGACATATGTATACTTCATACATACAGGTGTGTACATACTCATGTTTAGAATGCATATACGTACCTGTGAATACACACACACACATAATAGTTTACACAGACAGACACACACATAAATAGTTTACACACACACACACACACACACACACACACACACACACACACACACACACACACACACACACACACCTTAGCAACTTTGTCATCATTTTTTCATTGTTGTAGCATTTTCCCAGCATACGAAACACCCTCTCTCCGGCTACGTAGAAAAGCAAAGTTGACCCCTTCTTGTTCTCAGTGTGCAGTAGCTTCACAGCTTGTATGTCGCTCAAGTTGTACACATGTGTGCCACAACACATGTTTGTGTCAATGCCGACCATCTCAACAACTCGTACTGATCCTTCATGATCATCAGGGAGACCTCGGGACCTCACCTGAGAAAGAGGATGTACAGCACACGTCAGTTTGTGAAGATTCTAATACATGTATGCATACCAGTACTGTGTTGTGAGTAGGTATACAAGTACGTACGTACGTACACATGTACATATGTAAATACGTATGCATGTATATGTGTGTATGTATGTATATATGTATAATATGTAAGTGTGTGTGTAAGTGTGCATGTGTGGTATGTATGTACATGTGTATGTATCTACTATGTATGTATGCATGTACGTATGTATGTGAGTATGTATGCGCCAAATTACAGTATACAGCACCTTTGCATGTATATACATATGTATGTCTGCATGGATACATGTACGTACACATGCACATATGTACTGCACGTATGTACATACCTACAGTATGCATTATATAGAAGTGTGTATAATATACATACATATGTACGTACACACATGTACTAACATACTTCCTGCAATTCAGGGTCTCCAGTTTCAAGCCACCTTATCTTAACTGGAGTCTGCTCTTGTATCTTCCTGTTACAAGCGTCCTCCACAGCCTTCATCTGCTCAGGAGAGACGCTCTTGGTGTTGAGCTCGATGAAGCATTTGTGATCTTTGCCAATTGCAAGATTCCTACGAAAATGAACGCACATACCACAGGTCCATATATATTATAATACCATATCATATTCATACAATATATACGTAGTATACAATATATTATATACATATATACCATATAATATCCATACAATACATAGGGTAACTGGTCTCATTGGTGACATTACCAATAAAGAGAATACAGAGAATCTAGGTAGAGAAGTAACTGTACACAATGGTAACACAGTCCATATAAAAGAGCTGTGTATACATATACGTAAGTGTATGTAACTTGTCACACAGGTGACATTACTGATACGAATTAGACGGGAAGACCTTCAAGTACATGAGAGCTGACAAACATGTATGTATATATGACATGTACATATGTAAACACAGAATATACACACGTACATGTATGCACACAAACATACACACACACACACACACACACACACACACACACACACACACACACAAACACACACACACACACACACACACACACACACACACACACACACACACACACAAACACACACACACACACACACACACACACACACACACACACACACACACACACACACACACACACACACACACCATGAGGTAGTCTTGTATCCATACATAGCATCGGCAATGGCAGTGATCAGATGCTGCCCTATGTGTACAAGGAGATATGTACATAAGTGCTCAAGACTAGCTGATCAAGTAAGTACAAATAAACAGGTTTTGTTAAAAAATCACTTAAATGTATACTGGCCATGACTAGTGGAGAGCTCTGTCTGGGGATGAAGACCTTTGATTAAAGACCTGATGGTGAAATGGCCGGTGATGGAAAGCTTTTGGTGAAAGAGTCTACACAGAGAAGTTCTATAGTAGAGAAAAGCCTATTGATGGATGAAGATCTGGTGTTGAAGGAAGAGTTGTTGGTGAGTCGATCTACATGGTGAATCTAAAAAGCAGTGTGGCCAGGTTCACTGGCTAACCCGAGTGTTGTTGCATGTGGTCGAATCTCCTCTTCCAGTCAACGACTAGAGGTACTTCTTTGCCTTCTTCGATCGGTTTGGCAGTGTAGTGGACGGCCTGGGAGCCCTTCCTGACGATTCTCAGAACTTCAACACCGTCGATAGTACCCCTGTCATCGGGCTGAATAGTAAAATAAACGATATAAAGAATAGTTACCTCCGACTGAGAACATCGCTTGAAACGCTCACTTGTCCTCCACCTTCAGGAAAAAGGACGGTATCTTCCAGAATTATCTCATAGCAGTCCTTTCCGTCTAACTTAGCCGGTTTACAGGACACAACACGGGTGGTGAGGTCTTTGGCGTAGCAGTTCTTTTGACATGCGAAAGACATCGTTCGTTTGTCCTCCCACGCAACGTGCACGGGACGGCGGGAGATCCCCCGATTACATGCATGTTACATGGCGGTTTCCGTATGTTCGTGTATATTATGTTAGTATTCTTGCGCGGGAGATAGTGCAGTGTTGTTGACCGAGTGCCCAAGTTGCGCGGTGGACAATGTATCAATCCCCAGGAAGACAAGCCAGCGAGATGTTCGACCCGTGGTCCGTCGTCAACCACCGTCTCAAGAAATGTGGTTATTCAAACGTTGATATTAAAACAGTAGATGCTGGTTTCGTGTTAAAAGAAAGTGAGTTGTTGTTTGTTTATGCCCGGCGGCTATTTACTTGTAATATCTAATAAAAATATGATATTATTAGTTTACGTTTCAATTTTACTCACGCCTGCATGTGCATTTATGTCAACTCGTGGCCATTCACATATTTATTGTCGAAAAGAGGCACACAATTCTATATAAAATCTTTGGTTTTCTACTCACAGAATAAGTAACTTTACGGCATGTATTGCCTTTGGAGGTATCCTTGTTAGGCCCTATAATGAGTAAAAATTGTCTCTGTAGACGGGTGGTCTTCATATAGAGGTGTATCAGTGTAGTTGAGATTATGTATTGGATAGTTCAAGAGTGGTAACTTAGGACAGGTGGTCTGTATAGACAGATTCCACTGTAACTACTTTCCACACTCCATTCAGAATTATTTCATTAATTCTGTGAGATGCGTGTGTACATATGTGGATGAAATTTTCAATGCTGAACATTATAATTCCTCTCCCTCCTCCAGGAACAACTGTACTTGACAACGTTGCAGCCATCTCTCTCCGCTCCACTATCCTCAGCTTACTGGACGATCTCGAGCGAAAGGAGGAGGTCATGCGGGACGTTTTGACCAAAACTCACTCCAAGGACCAAGTGGGCGTGGTGCAAGGTGACAAGCTTATGAAGGAACTCAAACGAAAGAATGAAGAAATAGGAGACCTGGACTCCAAGCTGAACCAGTTACGTGTACTGTGTTCCACCTTGGAGGAGACCTGTCACAACCAGGACGCAGAACTCAGAGTGCTACGAGTGCAAAAGACGGAATTGGGTGTAGCATCTGAGGACGGTGAAACTAAGAGAGTACGTAGAGTCATAGAGGGTCTATGGTACAATCAAACTTACCTACGTACGTACGTATGTACAGTTGGGGCTCCTTCAACATAAAACTCTACAGACAAATTCAAAATTTCATGTTAACAGTACATACTTGCGTACATCCTGTGTGTGTACATTAGCAGTAAATGTGGGGACGCGACAAGCATTTTGTGGTAAGGGATATTTTGTGTTGAAAGATTCAGTGTTGATGAGGTTTGACTGTTTGTACTGTACATACATACATGTGTGTGATTTCTGTCAATGTACATGCATACATTTACAGGGGTGAGTATCTTTCTTTGTAGTCAATGTTATTTGCATATACAGTGTACACTGGGACCTCTTTATAAAGGACACAATGGGACCAGCTAATTTGTCCACTGTAGAGAGGTTGTCCACTCTTCAGAGGTAGAAATGTATAAGCACTATAGGAAAATATATTTTTGGTGCCTTACAGAGTGTCCTTTGTAGAGAGATAATTTCAATGGTGTCCTTTATTGGGAGAGTCCTTTAACAGAGGGCCCTCTGTACAGTATTCAGTGGGCCCTCTTTATAAAGGACACAATGGGACCAGCTAATTTGTCCGCTGTAGAGAGGTAAGAGGCGAAATGTATTAGTACCTTAGAAAAGCCTATTTTGGTGCCTCAAAAAGTGTCCTTTGTAGGGAGGTATTTCCTATGGTGTCCTTCAATAGAGGGTCCACTGTATGTACATTTATGATGATTGCTTTCCGCAGTCTTCCCTTGCTGAGTCACTGAGAGGCCGCATTGCTGAGTTGGAGTATGCCAATGCAAAGTTGAAGCTGGACTTACAGAACAGGTACGTGTGTTGTGTATGGTCCAGGGGGTTCAAGACAGCAACCAATTCAGCTTTACGAGCCTAAAACAGGGAAGGCATTTGACCATAAGAGCCTAAAACAGGAACAAACTTTTACCATAAGGTCCTGAAACAGGAACCATAATTGACCATAAGGGCTTGAAACAGGAACTAAATTTGGTGGGTGGATGGGTGTACATTGGTGTGACATAATATCTAGTACATTGTATGTACGTATGTACGTATTTACCTACGTACATAAGTGTAGCAATCACATGTAGGTATACTACATGTATGCATACATGCGTATATATATATATATAGAATACCATACGTACGTATGTGTGTAGATATGTATACAAATTTTTGTACATGTTGTAATGTACATACAGATGCACTAGCATGTACCTTTGGTGACTCATCTTCTGCACTGAATGTCTGTAGACCAGAAAGAAAGGAGTGGAAGGAAAGTCAGAAAAAGATGAAGGAAGTTGAAAATGAGTTGGAGGAGGCCAGGTACGTAGCATGTGTGTGTGTGTGTGTGTGCATGCATGTGTGTGTATGTGTTCTTCTATGTATGTGTGCCCACCAAATGTACATACGTACGTACGTACATGTTGATGTGATTAAATGTATGTAAGTTTGTTGTGTAGTTTGTGTTGTACAGTACATTTCATAAAATGAGTGATTAATAAAAATTTAATGTGTTATCAACGTGATCTTCACTGGTCTTCACTGGTCTTTACTGGATGTTTCAGGCACATATTGACCTTGGAGCAAGTGAAGTGTGCTCAGTTGACTAAAGACCTGGAGGTGAGTTGTACTATAGACAATATAAACTACAGAACCGGTTAGTAGTTTAGAGTGTCTATGGTTGTACTGTCTGTATGTACTGTGTATAATCTGTCCTGTACATACTGTACATACTTTGTATAATATGATTGTTTATGTATGTATATTATGTACATGTACTGTACGTACGTACGCATCTATTGCTTGTGTATTCGAGGAAGGGTGAAGTACTGTGTAACCTTATCCAAGATATAGACATTGTGTTCATGTACGTACATGTACATTCATACGTAGGTACATAATATGTACACACAGTGTGCAATACACATTACAGAAGTACTTATGTACGTACGTATGTAGGTACATACATACGTAAGTACCTCTTAATACATCCCATATATTTTATAAACATACGTACATACGTATGTACATGTGTATGCATACATACGTACAGCACACATTCAACACTTGCGTATGTATGTATGTACGTACATACTGTATTTGTATGCATACAAATGTTCGTATTTGTCACATGTTCATGTCCATTATATTCAGACTATCTTCTCTGCCGGGGATGCTGCAAATGTTGCTGGAGTGTTGGAGGTGTTTGCCTCATATCGGCAAAAGAAGGATGCATGTTCTAGAATGGAGAAGGTGGGTTTGTCTTCTGCGGCATTGTCCTCACGTACATACGTAGACAGGAACTCCGATAACTTGTCACTTCAATAATCCAGCATCTCTCATCTAGTACTTCTATAATCCAACATCTCCTCCCCATTCTCCAACTTCTTTAATCTGATGCCTCTACAATCCAATATCTCCAATCTAGTAATTTTATAATCTGATGCCTCTATAATCCAACATATCTAATCTAGTACTTTTATAATAAAGCATCTCCTCCCTGTACCTTATGCAAAGTATTGCCTGTTTTGATGTGAATCTCTAGTAATACGAACTTTTCCATCTGTTCCCTTCAGAATCCTACATACGTACGTATGTACTAATGGTAGTCCAATGTATCGGTATCTGCTTATGTACGTGTGTATAAGCTAACATGCTACATGTACTGTAACTCTTAACAATATCAATTTAACTAGCTAGAAAGTCATCTCAATTACGTACATATCATCTAATGCAATGAAATAATGCAATACACAGACATACGTACACAACTATGCTTCAATACACATACAGGGAGTAAGAATAATGATATTCACCACATGTAGCATATACGTACGTATATGTAGCACTGTACGTACGTATGTACGTGCTACGTATGTATGCACTACTTACTGTTACTATGAAGTTTGTACACACCCAGTCCTGCTGGTTCTACACTACACTACATCACACACACTGCACTACTACACTACAACACACACACACTGCACTACTACACTACATCACACACACTGCACTATTGTCTACTGGTACTGTAGTATAAGGCCAATTCCTTAGTTTCTGCTCACTTGGTACAGACAGCACATGTGAGCTCCTTCTGAGAGTCGTAGGGTGGACATGGTAGTCCATTGCAGGTGGACTCCACGTGGGAGAAAAGTGCCCCATTTGTGTCAGCTGTACTCCCAGGAATGGATTCAGGATCTTTGTCAACACATTCAAATGAATTCCGATTGTGAGTATAAGCTTCTGTCATGAGATATCCCGAGTACTCCAGTGTCCAGGTTGTTGGACATTCATTTCTTGCTGGTATCATGAAGAGTTTAGATCTAGAAGTACAGCAAACTGCACAGGGTACATTGTGGTTGTTAACATTTGGTAGTGGCGATCCTCCAAATAGTTCATACTCCACTCCATGAAGTGGACTTTGTCCTTGTACCCCGGATTGGTAGCTGGAATACTTGGGGTCTTGAGGTAGACAAATGTACTGTGAACCACCTCCTTTTTGGGTGTAGTGGCTCCCAGCAGCAATCCCCTTATAGACTAGTTCTGTTCCTGTTATGTTCGGACAGGTTATTCTTCCCCATCTAATGTAGACAGACCCTCCAGAAGAATCTCCTGGTTGTCCTGGTGTTCCAGGTCTTCCTCGTGGTCCTCGTTCACCTTTTCGTCCTGGTTCACCTCGTCCTTGTGTACCTTTTTGTCCTTGTTCACCTTTCAGCCCCCATTCACCTTTCAGCCCTGGTTCACCTTTCAGCCCTGGTTCACCTTTCAGCCCTCGTTCACCTTTCAGCCCCCATTCACCTTTCAGCCCTGGTTCACCTTTCAGCCCTCGTTCACCTTTCAGCCCCCATCCACCTTTCAGCCCTGGTTCACCTTTTTGACCTTTCTCTCCTGGTTGACCATATCCTTGTTCACCTTTATAACCTGGTGGTCCTTCCATCCCTGGTTCACCTTTTAACCCTCTCAGACCTGGTATTCCTAGTTGTCCTGGTTCTCCCCGAGGGCCTATGTCTCCTCTTTCCCCTTTCTCTCCATCATGTCCATCTTTCCCAGGAGCTCCCGGTGCACCTGGTACTCCTGGTTGTCCATCTCTACCATCTCTACCATCCCTGCCTCTGTAAAACCGGATTGCTCCAGTGGAAGACTCATTCACTTGTCTTTTGACAGCAGTGGTTCCTGTGTTGTAGTAAAACTTGATCTTACTCACTGTACGTACGTACACACGTGTGTCAATGTCTAATGTGTAGTGTGCTAATGTATTTACATACGTATGTTAATATGGCCATATATGCATGTGTTCAGTGCTAGTCCTCACCTTCAGATAGGGTGCTGATGGTGCCAACAACCAACAGTATACCAATGACAAAAGCTTCACTCCTCATGTCCAACTCTTGTCAACTGTACCACACTGTCAATAGGCAAGTACTTCAAACATTCCCCTTATATACTAGCAAAGTGGCTGCTGCAGTACAAGTTTTTACCATATATGTTCAAACTAAAGCTCTCCAGACCAGTTAGAACTGGTTCAATCTTGTTTTCAAGCATTAGGTGTAATACAAGTGACATTTTAATTGGATCCTAGTATAAACTGTTGAGACAAACAGTGTAGGAACCACAACTTCAGCACTCCTTATCAGATGGTCCTTTCATCACAATTGACTTTTTGCATGTGAAAACAATGTACATACAACCAGCCATTGTAGATGATAATCGTAGATCCAGACATGTTGATCAGGTCAAATAACACACCTACTATTGTGCTTCTTCAGACCCACTACCAAGGAATTAGCACTGCAATATTTTCTTTCATACCAAGGCCAACTGGGCCGGCCCAGTCCACTTATCAGGTCTGGCCCACCTGGCCTGGAACAGTTGTGGTTGATTTGAATACCTGTTCACATCACCTAATTACGTCAGGGCCAAAGAGGTCGATGATGTCATAAACGGCCTCGGCACCGGCAAACTGGGCTGGTGTGAACACGGTAAAAAAGATTGGCAGGACTTGCCATGACACACTGTACTACATGACACCTGTGTACCTGTACGTATATTTGCATGCATTTCTCACTAATTTTATGGATGTACGTATGTATAACTGAGATTGCTCCTGACAAACTTCATTGTATTCATTTAGTGGGAAATTTTCTTGGGAGAAAATTTTGTTACTTTGGTCAAAAGCAATCATTTTGTGGTTGTAATTCTGCGATTTTCACATTATGTGTTGTAGTGCCATTTGTGATCGGAATTTCGTGAATAAGACCAAAAGGTGGAAAAACCTTGTGAAAGTTCCTGCTACGTATATAGTATATACAGTGTGTGTAACCCTTCAGAATATAACAGTACGTATACTCACTGGATAAGTATTATTTGAGATGAAGTCACACAATCTAAATTACAACTACCTTACAGTCTACAAAGAGTAAGAAATACATACATAAATACATACATGCGTATGTCGTGCTAGTCACCACACTTGTGTACTATGTGAGATACACTGAAGTGTGTACATTGTGTTTGTACGTACATTGCTTGCTACTATGAAGTTTGCACTCAACCAGTCCTGCTGGTTCTACACCACTACATCACACACACTGCACTACTACACTACATCACACACACACTGCACTACTACACTACATCACACACACTGCACTACTACACTACATCACACACACACTGCACTACTACACTACATCACACACACACTGCACTACATCACACACACTGCACTATTGTCTACTGATACTGTAGTATGAGGCCAATTCCTTAGTTTCTGCTCATTTGGTACAGACAGCACATGTGAGCTCCTTCTGAGGGTCGTAGGGTGGACACGGGATACCATGACATGTGGCCTCCACGTGGTAGAACACAGCACTGTCAATACTAGCCACACTGCCAGGGATGGACTCGGGGTCTTTATCAACACATTGGAACGATGTTCTCTGCTGTACTTTTTTCGCTGCCATCAAATATCTTGAGTATTCCAGCGTCCAGGTTCGTGGGCATGTACTGTTGCCTGGTAACATGAATAATTTTGACCGAGATGTTGAACACACGACACAGGGCACATTGTGATTCACTACAGCTGCTATCGGAGAATCAGCATGGCTTTCGTATTCAGCCCCATATATCGGACTGTATCCCTGTACACCGGGTGAAAAACTTGAATATTTGGGGTGTTTGGGTAGACAAAGGTACTGCGAACCACCTCCTTTGTCATTCCACCAGCTCCCAGCAGCAATCCCCTCATATATGGGTTCTGTTCCTGGTATGTTAGGACATGCGGTTCTTCCCCATCTGATGTAGACGGCTCCTCCTGTGACAGGTATCGCAGGTTGTCCTGGCTCACCCTGTCTTCCCGAAGGTCCCTGTGGTCCCACTGGTCCCCTTTCTCCTGGTCGTCCCGCAACTCCCACCAGTCCTGGAGGGCCTATGTCTCCTCTTCCCCCTTTCTCCCCGTCACGTCCATCTTTCCCAGGAGCTCCCAGTGCACCTGGTACTCCTGGTTGTCCATCTCTACCATCTCTACCATCCCTGCCTCTGTAAAACCGGATGTCTCCAGTGGAAGACGCATTTGCTTGTCTTTTGATAACACTAGCTCCTGTGGTGGCATATTTTGATCTCACTATAGCTCAAGTGTATGCATACATATATTGTACAAAGTTGACATGTCGTGTGTACTACGTAATTAGATCTTCTGTTGAAAACTTATTAAGGGATACATGTATATTGATATATTCACATACATGTATTATGCACTTGTGTAGAGGGAATGAATATCTTGGTTGTGAGAGTTTTTGTATATCAATTGCAAACTACGTTCAGTGCAGTTCTGCTTGCATGTTGACTATAGCAGTTCTGCTTGCATGTTGACTACTAATGCTCACCTTCAGTCAAGTTGTTGATAGTGCAAAGGACCAACATTGAGCAGACGACAACGACTTTAGCAGTTCCCATGTCCAACTCTTCACAACTGTATTGTACTTTAACTTCGTAGATACTTGGGTGCATACACATACATGTGTATCTATGTATGTACTAGTGCTGGGACGATTAATCGATTAATCGATTAATCAATTGATTTTCATTTCAAATCTGATTATCATCCATAGTGCAAGCAAATCGATTAATTGCAGGAAGTAATTAAGTGAGTAGACCAGGCAGCCACCCCTGCCTTATTACCCAGAACCTTCACTCCATGGGCTCAAATTTGTACCTTAAATGCGAAAAGGACTCTATGGACTTCACTTCATGTCTATTGGATGACTAATCAGCTAATAAAGTGGGAGTGATTTCCGGTTACGCTCACTTAATTACTTCCGGTGATTAGTCGATTAATCAATCGATTAATATGTACTGATAATCGATTTGAAAATTACAGCCGATTCCCAACCCTAGTATGTACTCCTATTTCCTTGTGTATACTGTCGTATGTGCACCAAGGAATCAACTGTTTGTACTGTGTTTTTATATGGATGTGCATGTTTATGTTGAAATGAACCCACTTGAACTCGTTTAGACTGGTTTAATCTTGATTGTAGTATCAATTCAAGCATTTATCATATTACCACGGGGGTGACCTTTTTAGTCAAACATTTTCATAATTGTTCAACTCTGACTTCGTAATTGTGAATTATGATTTGTTGTCTCTGTGTGTACATATGTACATATCTACAGAGTATGTACAGTATGTATGCAGTACTTGGTGTACTTGTGTATAGTACTACTCTCAAGTGTGAAATATCTTCTACATGCATGTATGTACTATTGCTTGTATCACCTACGTACGTATGTACTAATGGTATTCCAATGTATTGTTACCAGCTCGTGTGTATAAGCTAACATGCTACATGTACTGTAACTCTTAAGAATATGAATTTAACTAGCTAGAAAGTCATCTCAATTACGTACGTATCATCTAATACAATGAAATAATGCAATACACATACGTACACAACTATGCTTCAATACATATGCAGGAGTAAGAATAATGATATTCACAACACTTAGCATATATATGTAGCACTATACGTATGTATGTACTATGTATGCATTAATGATTGCTACTATGAAGTTTGTACACACCCAGTCCTGCTGGTTCTACACTACACTACATCACACACACTGCACTACTACACTACATCACACACACTGCACTACTACACTACATCACATACACCACACTACTACACTACATCACACACACTACACTATTGTCTACTGGTACTATAGTATGAGGCCAATTCTTTAGTTTCTGCTCACTTGGTACAGACAGCACATGTGAGCTCCTTCTGAGGGTCGTAGGGTGGACATGGTAGTCCATTGCAGACACCCTCCACGTGGTAGAAAAGTGCCCCATTTGTGTCAGCTGCACTCCCAGGAATGGATTCAGGATCTTTGTCAACACATTCAAATGAATTGCGATTGTGAGTATAAGCTTCTGTCATGAGATGTCCCGAGTACTCCAGTGTCCAGGTTGTTGGACATTCATTTCTTGCTGGTAACATGAAGAGTTTAGATCTAGAAGTACAGCAAACTGCACAGGGTACATTGTGGTTGTTAACACCACCATGCACTTGATATTCAGTTCCATGAAGTGGACTGTGTCCTTGTACCCCGGGTTGGTAGTTGGAATACTTGGGGTCTTGAGGTAGACAAAGGTACTGTGAACCACCTCCTTTGTGGGCGTAGTGGCTTCCAGCAGCAATCCCCTGGTAGACTAGTTCTGTTCCTGTTATGTTAGGACAGGTTGTTCTTCCCCATCTAATGTAGACAGACCCTCCAGAAGAATCTCCTGGTTGTCCTGGTGTTCCAGGTCTTCCTCGTGGTCCTCGTTCACCTTGTCGTCCTTGTTCACCTTTTTCTCCTTGTTCACCTTTTAGTCCTGATAAACCTTTTTGTCCAGGTCTCCCTGGTTGACCTGAGTCACCTCTTTCACCTTTTTCTCCAGCTCTCCCTGGTATTCCTAGGTCACCTTTTTGACCTCTTTCTCCCTGTTGTCCATCATGTCCTTGTTCACCTTTAGGACCTCGTGGACCTGGAGGACCTCCAGCATCTCCACTTTCCCCTTTCTCCCCATCACGTCCATCTTTCCCAGGAGCTCCCGGTGCACCTGGTACTCCTGGTTGTCCATCTCTACCATCCCTACCATCCCTGCCTCTGTAAAACTGGATGTCTCCAGTGGAAGATGAATTTGCTTGTCTTTTGACAGCACTGGCTCCTGTGTTTTAGTAAAACTTGATCTTACTCACTTGGCACGTATATGTACATATCTAGTTCAATGTCCATGTGTAGTGTGCATATGTACTGTAGTGTTGACTTCAGAATAGAGAGGCTTCAAATATCATTGATATTCTAGGACATCTTGGCATCTTCGACCACAGGTGGTTGTCAATTATAATCACGAGCAATTGACAATTGTCCTTTGTTCCCAAATTGCCCAATATAAACGGCAGCCATTTTATATCTACCCACATTGGATTTCTACTTCTGTCCAGAAAATTCACAAAAATTTCATCCCAAGACAATTTCAGACAGTATGGTATTATACATACATAATAGGCCGTACGTACGTACATGTATGTGTTCAATGCTAACCCTCACCTTCAGATAGGCTGCTGATGGTGCCAACAACCAACAGTACACCAATGACAAAAGCTTCACTCCTCATGTTCAACTCTTGTCAACTGCACCGTACTGTCAATATGCACTTGGTGTACATACATATATACATACATTGTACATATCAAGGTACTTCAAATTCTCACCTTATATACTAGTGCTGTGGCTACTGCAGTACAAGTTTTTACCATATATGTTCAAACTGGAGCTCCCCAGACCAGTTACAACTGGTTTAATCTTGTTTTCAAGCTCAGGGATAATGCAAGTGACCTTTTTATCCGATTATAATATAAACTGTTGGGACAAACAGTGTTCTTAGAAACCACAATTTCAGCACCCCTTATCCAATGGTCCTTTCATCACAATTGACTTGTTGAATGTGAAAAACAATATAATATGTACATATTGCCAACCATTGTAAGCAAAAAGGTTGGCAGGACTTTTAGTGACACACTGTACTACATGACTCTTGTGTACCTGTATGTAATAGTTATATCCTGGTGTGGTGAATGATAGACAATTTATGCAGCAAATATGCGCATAGTTCAATACAACATTTTATATGTAATAGAAATGTGTTTACTAATTTCTTGCCTTGTTCTCACACAATTAACTCTAACAATGAAACCTGTCTGGTGACCTGTGCTGTATCACTGACCTGTGCTACATGGCTTATGTACGCACAGATTTCTCTTTGATCCTCCCCTCAACCAGGATACAAGTATATTTACATGCATTTCTCACTAATTATATGTACATATGTATAACATGTATAATTGAGATTGCCCCTAAACTCCATCGTATTCTTTTGGTGGGAAATTTTCTTGGAAGAAAATTTAGTTATTTTGTTCAAAAGTAACCATTTTGTGGTCGTAATTCTGCGATTTTTAGGGGCTGCCGCAGGCATTGAGTATTATTTGAGATAAAATCACACAATCTAAATTACAACTACCTTACAGTCTACAAAGAGTAAGAAATACATATATACATACATACATACAGTACATACGTACATACATACGTAGTACTAGACACTACACTTGTGTATGTGAGATACACTGAATTGTGTACATTGTGTTTATACTTCATTGCTTGCTACTATGAAGTTTGCACTCAACCAGTCCTGCTGGTTCTACACTACACTACATCACACACACTGCACTACTACACTACATCACACACACTGCACTACTACACTACATCACACACACTGCACTACTGCACTACATCACACACACTGCACTATTGTCTACTGATACTGTAGTATGAGGCCAATTCTGTAGTTTCTGCTCACTTGGTACAGACAGCACATGTGAGCTCCTTCTGAGGGTCATAGGGTGGACATGGGATACCATGACACGTGGCCTCCACGTGGTAGAACACAGCACCGTCAATACTAGCCACACTGCCAGGGATGGATTCAGGGTCTTTATCAACACACTGAAACGATGTTCTCTGTTCTACTCTTTTTGCTGCCATCAAATATCCCGAGTATTCCAGCGTCCAGGTTCGTGGGCATGTACTGTTGCCTGGTAACATGAATAATTTGGACCGAGATGTTGAACACACAACACAGGGCACATTGTGATTCACTACAGCTGCTATCGGAGAATCAGCATGGCTTTCATATTCAGCCCCATATATCGGACTGTATCCCTGTACACCGGGTGAAAAGCTTGAATATTTGGGGTGTTTGGGCAGACAAAGGTACTGTGAACCACCTCCTTTATCATTCCACCAGCTCCCAGCAGCAATCCCCTCATATATGGGTTCTGTTCCTGGTATGTTGGGACATGCGGTTCTTCCCCATCTGATGTAGACGGCTCCTCCTGTGACAGGTATCGCAGGTTGTCCTGGCTCGCCCTGTCTTCCTGAAGGTCCTTGTGGTCCTGTTGGTCCCCTCTCTCCTGGTCGTCCTGCAACTCCCACCAGTCCTGGAGGGCCTATGTCTCCTCTTTCCCCTTTCTCCCCATCCTGTCCATCTTTCCCAGGAGCTCCCGGTGCACCTGGTACTCCTGGTTGTCCATCTCTACCATCTCTACCATCCCTGCCTCTGTAAAACCGGATGTCTCCAGTGGAAGATGCATTCACTTGTCTTTTGACAACACTAGCTCCTGTGGTGGCAAATGTTGATCTCACTATAGCTCAAGTGTATGCATACATATATTGTACAAAGTTGACATGTCGTGTGTACTACGTAATTAGATCTTCTGTTGAAAACTTATTGAGGGATACATGTCTATTGATATATTCACATGTATTATGCACTTGTGTAGAGGGAATGAATATCACAGTTGTGAGTTTTTTGTATATCATTTTTATTCAAACTACATCCAGTGCAGCTCTGCTTGGATGTTGACTGCTAATGCTCACCTTCAGTCAAGTTGTTGATAGTGCAAAGGACCAACATTGAGCCGATGACTACGACTTTAGCAGTTCCCATGTCCAACACTTCCCAACTCTATTGTACTTTAAATTCGTAGATACTTGGGTGCATACACATACATATGTATCTATGTATGTACTCCTATTTCCTTGTGTGTACTGTCGTATGTGCACCAAGGAATCAACTGTTGTGGCACAGTTTGTACTGTGTTTTTATATGGATGTGCATGTTTATGTTGAAATGAACCCACTTAAACTCGTTTAGACTGGTTTAATCTTGATTGTAGTATCAATTCAAGCATTTATCATATTACCACAGGGGTGACCTTTTTAGTCAAACATTTTCATAATTGTTCAACTCTGACTTCGTGGGCTAACCCTCGTAATTGTGAATTATGATTTGTTGTCTCTGTGTGTACATACGTACGTACATATCTACAGAGTATGTACAGTATGTATGCAGTACTTGGTGTACTTGTGTATAGTACTACTCTCAAGTGTTAAATATTTCTATATTGTAACCTCCATAAAGGACACATGGGACCAGCTAATGTGTCCACTGTAGAGAGGTTTTCCACTCTCCAGAGGTGAAAAATGTATAAACACTACAAGAAAGTCCATTTTTGGTGCCTTAGAAAGAGTCCTTTGTAGAGAGATACTTTCTATGGTGTCCTTTATTCTAAGTGTCATTTAATAGAGTTTCTACTGTATATGCATGTACGTACTATTGCTTGTACATATCTGTATGTACATATGTACAGTATGTATGCAGTACTTGGTGTACTTGTGTATAGTACTACTATCAAGTGTGAAATATCTTCTACATGCATGTACGTACTATTGCTTGTATCACGTACATATGTACTAATGGTATGCAATGTATTGTTATCAGCTTATGTGTGTATAAGCTAACATGCTACATGTACTGTAACTCTTAAGACAATGAAGTTATCTGGCTAGAACGTCATCTCAATTACGTACATATCATCTAATGCAATGAAATCATACAATATACATACGTACACAACTATGCTTCAATACATATGCAGGAGTAAGAATAATGATATTCACCACATGTAGCATATATACGTATGTAGCACTATACGTACGTATGTACGTACTATGTATGCACTACTGATTGTTACTATGAAGTTTGTACGCACCCAGTCCTGCTGGTTCTACACTACACTACATCACACACACTTCACTACTACACTACATCACATACACTACACTACTACACTACATCACACATACTGCACTATTGTCTACTGGTACTGTAGTATAAGGCCAATTCTTTAGTTTCTGTTCACTTGGTACAGACAGCACATGTAAGCTCCTTCTGAGAGTTGTAGGGTGGACATGGTAGTCCAGTGCAGACACCCTCCACGTGGTAGAAGAGTGCCCCATTTGTGTCAGCTGCACTCCCAGGAATGGATTCAGGATCTTTGTCAACACATTCAAATGAATTCCGATTGTGAGTATAAGCTTCTGTCATGAGATATCCCGAGTACTCCAGTGTCCAGGTTGTTGGACATGCATCTTTTGCTGGTAACATGAAGAGTTTAGATCTGGACGTACAGCAAACTGTACAGGGTACATTGTGTTGATGTACATTTGGTAGTGGGGATCCTCCATATAATTCATACTCAGCTCCATGAAGTGGACTGTTCCCTTGTACCCCGGGTTGGTAGTTGGAATACTTGGGGTCGTGAGGTAGACAAAGGTACTGTGAACCACCTCCTTTTTGGAGGTACCAGCTCCCAGCAGCAATCCCCTTATAGACTAGTTCTGTTCCTGTTATGTTCGGACAGGTTGTTCTTCCCCATCTAATGTAGACAGACCCCCCAGAAGAATCTCCTGGTGCTCCTGGTATACCTTGTGGACCTTGTTGCCCTGGTAGTCCTGGTACTCCTGGTTCTCCTGGTTGGCCGTCCCGTCCATCTTCACCTGGTCTTCCTGGTGGTCCGATCAGTCCATGTTCACCTGGAGGACCTCTGGCATCTCCTCTTCCCCCTTTCTCTCCATCACGTCCATCTTTCCCAGGAGCTCCCGGTGCACCTGGTACTCCTGGTTGTCCATCTCTACCATCTCTACCATCCCTGCCTCTGTAAAACCGGATGGCTCCAGTGGAAGATGTATTTGTTTGTCTTTTGACAGCACTGGTTCCTGTGTTGTAGTAAAACTTGATCTTACTCACTATACCCTGTTCACGTTGAGTTGACCTCTAAATTCGCGTGAATAACTCATGCATACTTTGGCCTATGAATACGGTTAAAGCGTCATCAATTTCCTCTCCTCTTTCCGGACTCGGCAATATGCACCGTAAGGCTCTAAGAGGTCAGGAAATGTGTGAACCAGCTTTCCCATACATCAGCATAGGAAAGTTGCGGAAGTAGCTTGCGCATAATTTACGCGGTCATCAGGCGCTGCTTCAAATATAAATAATTGTGTACTCCGCAAATGATGTTCTTTGCCGTGCTATTCAATCGCTTTCCTCGTCTAGGCATGGCAGAAATCGACGAATAAAAGGATGAAACGAACAAAACGAAGCGACGAATCGTAGAGAAAGAACTTTATCGCAGGCCGAATCTTATTGGTTCATTTTACACGTGATGCGGTTCAGAATTGCATAATGCACTTTCGTACGTCACGCATAATTTTACTTCCGCGTCTACTCAACGTGAACAGGGTATAGGTACGTATATGTACATATCTAGTTCAATGTCCATGTGTAGTGTGCATATGTTGTCGGAATTTTTTTGCAAGACGTAAATTTCACGAATTGCTTGATTCAGGACTGTTTGTGTTTTTATTTTCGTCAATTTGCTTCTTGGAATGTACCAGGAGCTCGTTCATTAATTTCCTCCTGAGTGTCTCAAACAGCGGCTTGGGAGATAGTTGGACAACGTACTTTGACTTCAGAATGGAGAGGCTTCAAAAATCATTGATATTCTTGGGCATCTTGGCATCTTGGACCACAGGTTGTTGTCAATTATATCACGAGTAATTGACAATCGTCCTTTGTTCCCAAGTTGCCCAAAATAAACGACAGCCATTTTATATCTACCCACATTGGATTTCTACTTCTCTCCAGAAAATTCACAAAAATTTCATCCTGAGACAATTTCAGACAGTATGGTATTCATCATCACCACACATCCGTAATAGGTCATATGTGTTCACTGCTAGTCCTCACCTTCAGATAGGCTGCTGATGGTGCCAACAACCAACAGTACACCAATGACGAAAGCTTCACTCCTCATGTCCAACTCTTGTCAACTGTACTACAATGTCAATATGCACTTGGTGTACATACGTATATACTTACATATCAAAATACTTCAAATACTCACCTTATGTACTAGCGCAGTGGCTGCTGCAGTACAAGTTTTTACCATATATGTTCAAACTGGAGCTCCCCAGACCAGTTACAACTGGTTTAATCGTGTCTACAAGCATTAGGGATAATGCAAGTGTCTGATGATGATGACTGTAATATGTTTAAAGCATTTATCATATTACCGCTGGAGTGATCTTCTTCGCCGAATATTTTCATAATTGGTCAACTCTGACTTTGTATGTGTACATACATTCATACATACAGAGTATGTAAAGCATGTATGTAGTACATAGTGTATGTACATACGTATGTATGTGATATGTCTTCTAAATGTACGTACATACATACTATTTCTTATATCTACATGTTCATATGTACTACATGTACTAATCTACATATGCCTGTATCTCACTGTTAAAATGTAAATTCTATACATTATCTGTACCTACCTGTACATGCGTACATCTGTATGATGTGTGCATTGTTATATTGCATTTTATTATACTATATTATATATCAATGTATGGTAATTGTATTGTATTGTATTGTATTGTATTGTATGGTATGATATAGAATTGTGTGGTATTGTACTATATTATTTTCAGAATGTGTCATAGTATGTTGATTGTGGACTGCAGTTCATTGTCTCTCTATCCTCAGTTCATCTCCACTGTGTGTGAGGTCGTCAATGACTCTGGTGCTCCCCGACCAGCGAATCACACAGCAGTTGCCATGACACCGCCGCACAGACCATGGTGTCATGTGACATGGAGTCATGTGATCCCTACTTTGAATTATTGGCTGAAGCAATTTGAAGGACTGAAGGTAATATAACATTTTCATGTACGTACATACATATGTATATGTATATAAAATTATGTACGTAACCCATCTGGTGGACTGTGCTGATATGGGTGTCTGTCCCATGCTGTACCACATACATCACCACACTGTTCTTTCTGATCTACATACTTTTCAACCACCCACACACCAGGAAGCAAGTACAGTGTATTCTCGTTAATTCACCACTACTTTATCCCCCACAATTCCCCAGTATTAATAATACCATAATATACAATCAGTAATGTATATTTGGTTAATCTGCAAAACTCGTTAATCCACTATTATATTAAAAAGGAATTACAGTAGATTGATGAAAATTCGCTGTATGTACATACATATCTATGTGCACATAAATGCGCACATAGATACATACAGAAATTAGTATATTTGTGCATATCTGTATATACATTAAATACATAAAGTACACACATATTATCTACATATGTATGTATGTATGTAATCATGTATGTACTGAATTAGTATGTGATGATTGGTAGTATTGCTAATTTGGTGCTGTTCTTCCATGGCTATGTGATACATATGTGTTTTGTACGTATACTTCAGGAGCTGTACGCAGTGCTGTGTGATGCAGCAGGTTACAGAGTGGATGAAGACCACACTCCGGTGTTATCGTGTGTGGATTTGGCAGCCATTTTGAAACAGTGGGTGCAAAAAAGACACAATACTAAGGTGAGGGATGTGTCCTGATTAGCTTTTTATTGACCTTTTGGTAAATAATTGATTAATCAATTGTCACATCTGGAGATCTCAGGGATATTTCAGATACATATCACTGACGGGCTTTTTGATGTCTTGAATCAGGATACATGCAAGTACATATGTACCTGGTACAGTGAATACTCGTTGATCTGTGACAGTTTGTTCTCAAAATGTTGGCTAATTAACTGGATATTCGTTAGTACCTGTATGTCATATTGGTACTAGGATATTGTGGTGGATGGAATGGTTTGGCAGATAATGCAGTGGTTGATTAACAGCCATTCACCAAATCTACGTACATATGTACGTACATACGTATGTACTATCTAACCTGATCACACATAAAATTTAATACGTATGTAGTATCTAAACTGACCACACATACATACGTATGTAGTATCTAAACTGACCACACATACATACGCATGTAGTATCTAAACCGACCACACATACGTATGTAGTATCTAACCTGATCACACATACGTACATACGCATGTAGTATCTAACCTGATCACACATACATATGTACCGTAGGAGTTTAATCATTCTCTTTCATTGTTTGCTGCTGTTGGCTTTTTGTCACAATTCCTCCAGTTCATTTGCTTTACTATGGCTTCGTGGTCCTGACGTGACCAGGCTCACAATTATGTTCAATATCATCCATGTGTACTGCTCGAATACAGCGGAACCTCTATATAATGCCCATAGGCGATATTTTTGCGAAACATTAATGTATGCGTGATGTATGCCGCCATGCTTTTTTCGCGTCATCCCTACACATAGAGTGCTATCGCTCTCTATGATACTTTTATTATTACAAACCTCTGAATTGAGGAAACCTCTGTAATGAGGACATACGTAAGAGTTCATCCCCAAAGTCTTCTTAATAGGGAGTTATATGTGCATACGTATGTATGTACGCATGTACATGTAATGTATTTATATACATGTGCGTACATTATATACACAGTACAGTATATTTCGTTATGGTTTTAGGACTATCGTTTAACACGTCTAGAGTGATATTCAAACAATTCTTTTCACAAATTAATCATTCGTGCAATGTTTTACCCATCACAGGCTTCTTCATATTGTATGTGCCTGAAGAAGCCTGTGATGGGTGAAACGTTGCACAATTGAGTAATTTGTGAAAAGAATTGTTTGAATATCGCTATAGACGTGTTAAACAATAGCCCTAAAACCATAAAGAAATACAACCAACATGTCTAACAACTTTCACATGTTCACAATACAGTGTACGAATGTGGTCTCACTGTTGTGCCCTGTATCGTGTGTATAGCTAGTCAAGGAGCAGGGCCTACCTGCCATGGTAGCCTACTTCCAGCAGCTGTTCGATGTCAGGGACAGGAGCGGTGTCTACCCGAAAATGAACGAGATCTATTCTCAGCTACACATGTACCGGAATGTGGTGAAGACCATACAATCACAGTTGAACATTGGTGAGTGTGTGTGTGTGTGGGTGGGTACGTAGGTATGTATGTTTGGGGACTTGATGGTACTATGTAGGACAGTGGATGCTGAAACAGCAAACACTCCATGGTAGAGTGTACAGTACAGTGCATGGAAAGGGGGGAGAAACAGGTTTCCTGGTAAGATTTAACCTAAAACCTAAAATTTTTGTTGAGGGAGTGCTAATCCAAGTTTTTAAGGTTTTACCCATAACAGTTGTGTATGTACATATGTACATACGTGTGTACGTACTTCGGTATTCAGGTGTGTTCATACTTATACAGGCCTTTATATAGGAAAATAGTCAAGGGAGGGAGTACAGTACATACACTGTTCTCATAGTACACAAAATATGCACATACAGTATGTACATACAGTATGTACAGTACATACTATATGGGCATAGTACATACGTATATCATTTACATACAGTATGTACAGTACATACAATATGGGCATAGTACATACTATATTATTTACATACAGTGTGTACAGTACATACAATGCAGGCAAAGTATGTACATACTGTATAGTGGGGAAATTTCACGAGGGTAAAATTCCGAGAAATCATTACAAGCAAAATTACCAAAACTCGAACTTGAAACACCAACACAAATATCACAAAATTAATACCACAAAATGCTTACTTGAGCATGAAATCGCGAAATTTCTTCCATGATTTTTTCCCGCTATACGGTATAAAACACATAGATACAGTATAACATTGGTTGTGTTCTTTATATGTTGTGCAGATTCCTGTTCTACCACTTCATTGGTCCTTCATGTCGAAACGCTAGCCTCCGCTCAAAATAGTAATTTCTGGTTCAAAGTCAAGAAAGAATTTGGCTACAGCACGGCAGAGGAGTGAGTGTGTCTGCATTACTCACACATGCAATAAGTGCTGATGTGCAGTAGTTTTTGGCGGTATTCTGAATCTCAGAGATAATAATGGCCTTTGACAAATATTACAATTGATTCAAGTCAAACCCCTGAAATAACTTCTATTACCTGGAAATTACTGCTTGATTACCAGGGATTTTGCTTATCAATATCTACGTTTACTTTAAGAATGTACATTGTGATGTGTTCTATATTTTGAACAAGAGCTTGTTGAATAAGCATACTCTTTCACCAATATCCAAATTGTGAACTAACCCAGTGGGCTTAAGTGGACTCCTTTGTATATCGTGGTCAAAGAATTCTGATGTGTTTGATGTGTTGTTCTTTTTATGGACTTTTTTGAATTTGTGTTCTCTTCAGAGTCATCGAGAGGCTACGATTTGCCGAAGAATTCCTACCCGCCTTCCAGGAGGTGGTCGCGGAGCTCCAATCTCACCTGGGGGTCACGTCCCTCGGCGCGATCACTCCCACACTGAAATCAAGACTCACTTCCTGACAGCCTGTACCTCACAGTATGTACTAAACCCTATGTATGTACCTACATATTTGTACTGTAATACGTATGTATACTGTATGTTTGCCGATGTATGATACAACTCTCATATGTACATTATGTGCATGGTTTTATGTACAGAGCATTGTTACTAATGTATATACACTACTGTATAATGTGCTAAACTGTATTTGCTGTGTCTTTCGATTTGTTTAGCACTGTTTTTGTTTCATTTGGTGTTTTCCGCATGGCACTTGACAGAGTTTTCGTAGCGATTAATGCACCCCCTATGATATCAGCTATACAAACAGTACTACATATTTGAGAGGTGTATGAATGAATTCCTTTTCTTTTTTCAACTCTAATTCTTTGCCTTCCAACACTTATTCAAGAGAGTACGTAAAGCTTCTCCAAAAAGAAATTGAGGCCCCTATACAGTGAAACCTTGATAATCCCGTACCATTTCAGTTTCTCAGTTTTCAAGTATGGTGGATTAGCGGGTTTGGCAGATTATAGGGGGGCGGAATGGAGAGGTCTCACTGTACACCTATGAAGGTGGGAAATAGGGTGTACAAGCTTGCCAAATACAAGTTGTACTCGGTGTTTCTGTGAATTCGCTGACAGAAGTTTTGCTAATCTTTCCTTATCTCCTCAAAGGAGTGAGGTTTGGAGGCTATTTTTATGCGAGTACAAGGAAAGTGTTAATGCAAATGCATATACCATTAATTGTGATGAAAATCTGTTAATTCGATGAGAATGTTGACAAATGAAACGAAAAGGGTGTTAAATCAATCAAAGAATATGTCCATTGATTTTTGCACAAGTGTATGCTAGACCATGTGTTCAAAAGTTGTACATCTTCAAGACTATTCAATTTGCAAATTGGGGATTTCAAGACACATGTGTTGTTTACAACCTGTACCTGAACTACGTTGTTTAAAAGTTTACCTGGACTATGTTGTTTACAAGCTGTACCTGAACTACGTTGTTTACAAAGTTTACCTGGACTATGTTGTTTACAAGCTGTACCTGAACTATGTTGTTTACAAACTGTACCTGAACTATGCTGTTTACAAACTGTACCTGGACTATGTTGTTTACCAACTGTACCTGGACTATGTTGTTTACAAACTGTACCTGAACTATGTTGTTTACAAACTGTACCTGAACTACATATGTTATTTACAACCATAACTAAACTACCTATGTTGCAGCCAACCTGAACAATGTTCTTCACAGACAGTAACTGAACTTGTTGTTCACAAACAGTACCTAAACTATGCTGTATACACAAGTATCTAGGCTGTGTTGTTAATGTACTGTTACCTGTGCTCCTTAGTGCACAAATATGGTAATGGTCACGTGGGCATATACACATGACGACACAATGGCACAAATCTTCCATCACACATTGCTGGACTTGAATGGACTACCCCTTATCATGTCACTGTACAGTTTATCATTGTAATGCCTGTGTTACTAAAGGCTATCCCATATACACTGTGTGTGTGTGTGTGTGTGTGTGTGTGTGTGTGTGTGTGTGTGTGTGTGTGTGTGTGTGTGTGTGTGTGTGTGTGTGTGTGTGTGTGTGTGTGTGTGTGTGTGTGTGTGTGTGTGTGTGTGTGTGTGTGTGTGACGTGCATGTGCATGCCTGTATGTGTGTGTGTGTGTGTGTGCGTGTGTGCGTGTGTGTACGTGTGTGTGTGTGTGTGTGTGTGTGTGTGTGTGTGTGTGTGTGTGTGTGTGTGTGTGTGTGTGTGTGTGTGACGGGCATGTACATACCTGTGTGTGAGAATATTGATACCGCATGCATCAAGTACTCTACGTATGTGCGTAAGTATCTGTGTCTACTATATAAAGTACATACACATATACCCATATATGTAAAGTACTCATACATACCTGAACGTACGTATGCACGTATGTTCATGTATGCAGTGTGTGCATGTATATGGTCTTGTGTAGGTAGGTATTTCTTTGAGGCAGTATCAGCTGTCACAGATAGCTGTTTGTCAGGAGAACCTGAAGAGCCGTTTTTGGACAGCTGACATTGCAGGGATTCTGGAGTGGTGTATGTACTCATTTCTCACTTGAGTTTTTTCATGTGTATTGCTGGTATGTACACTCTGAACCCATACCACTGCCAATAAGGCAGCAACTGCGGTATTGATAAGGTTTCGCTCTCATTTCTCCGCGTGTCACTCAACATCAAAGGTTGCCAAGGATTTTGTGCGTGTATCTTTGCACTTAAAATGTGTATACTGATGCGCACCTTCGATTGCAGCTACTTTCATGGTGAAGTGGACACTATCTAAAGACATCAATCAAAATTGAAACCATTAAGCGCAAACTTCAAAGCATCCACAAATCTCACTAATAAAATTCCATTTCAATGAAAAGCATTTTGTGCAAATGATTAATACTGGATGATAACAATGTTTGGTGTGTTTAATTAATTTAGTTTCTTAAAATTAATTCTTAAATTAGTTTTTTAATTCCATGGATGGCAACGAACTTCAAACTGCTCACCTCGAACTCATCATGAAGAAATTGGGTACTTTTCGAGCTAAATTAATTCTTCCTGGCCTCGTGGTTATCAGCAATATTGATACTTCCTCAATTTGTGTAAGTAACGAAGTGCTCTCTCGAGGAGTACATGTTAGGTGCTAGTTTGCACTTAGTAACTAACTCTGTTGCTGGTGTCTCAATTGTACTATGGTGAGCAGCGAACTTCGAACTGAACATCTCAGATCACAATCAATAAAGATCTCCAAAGTGGTTCTATTTACTCTGTTGTCATTTTGTGGTTGTTGGCAAACTCTGCACTTCCTGATGTCACCAATAATAATGAGGTTATCACTTCCTGATTTCATGCGAACCACTGCTATGTACCTACTGTATGTAGCCTACTCTGCACTTCCTGATGTGCATAATAGCGAGTTTATCACTTCCTGATTTCTTACAAACCACTGTTTTGTACCTACTGTATGTGGCCTACTTCACACTTCCTTATCATGTCACGGTTCATAGCTAAACTATACACTGATATTTGTGATTCTGTGGTCAGCAACCAAATTCCACTCTTCCTGACCTCACAAGTGCTAACGGGGTGGTCACTTCCTGATTTCACTCTCTTCCGTGTAATTTAGTGTTAACCCTACAAGGTCGCTACCAGAGGAACTGTAACGCGACCCAATATTCCACCAGAAATTGACCCACTAACTTGGTTAGATCATGTGCAATTCATGTACAGTAGAACTCGTTAAGATGAACTATGAGAGACCCTAGAAATGAGTTCTTGTTGCCAAATGCTCTTCTAATTTTATGATGCTATTGGCACCACTGCATCACAGGAATTTATCATGAAATTGGTTATTTTAACCAGTCTTTTGTGGGTTTTCCACAGAGTTTGTACCAGTTAGGAAGATGCCATGATGTTAGTAATGTACATGTTGTGAAGTATGTACACAAAGTGCATATACAGTGTGTTGTCATGTGTGTACACCCAAGTGTCCATTGCTATATTTGTGTGCTAAGGAGCAAGGGTAACAGTACGTTAACAGCATCATAGCATTAATTGTGATAGAATCGTCTTATTTCTACAACACTTTTATAATCTGTAAGCCCTAGCTATTGTTTGTAATCATTTCAGCTGGTAAACAAATTTTTAACATTTATGATATAAATGGATGCTTTCCTGGCTAAGACACAATGCCATATTTACACTGGGGCAGTGTGACCCAGAAAATGTACTCACCATCGAGCCCTTATGTCCTTGTGATTTCACATAGATCGTACTTTCTGAGTGTTCATGTCCCAACTACTAACTAGTATAGTGCGCATGTACAGTATAGTATAGTGTGTGTGTGTGTGTGTGTGTGTGTGTGTGTGTGTGTGTGTGTGTGTGTGTGTGTGTGTGTGTGTACACTATACTTGTTAACATGGCAATAGTAAGTTGTAATGAAATTTGAAATTTTATCTATGCAGTGTTAATGTGCTTTTTATGTTTGTAATTTTAGACAGATTTGTATCTTATGTAAATATGGCAAGATATATGTACACATGTATCCACGAACATATGTACATATATACTGTATATACATTCTGTGTTTACATAGTTGGTGTTTGAACAGACATGTATCTTCTGCTGTATGATGTAAATCATCCACTTTGTGAACTGTGTTTGTGTGTGTTGACGTAGTTTGCCAACGAACAGACATGTCTCTGACGAACACGACTGAATATGCCCACATATATACATTTACCATTGTGTTTACATAGTTTTCAGCTGGGCAGACATATATCTCTTGTTGGACACGTCTCGACATTCCGTAAAAATGTACTTTGTTCATAACACGTACATATGCGCATAGTTTACCAATGAACAGACATGTCATACAAATGCGGCCAAATATTCTCACGCATATACTTAACACTGTGTTTACATACATAGTTCACATCTGGACAGACAAGTGTCTTTCAGAGAATGTGTCTCAACACGTTGGCTGTGGTCTTGTACTCGCATAAGTATGTCCAGAGTTTACTAATGAACAGGCATGTACCTCATGAACACAAACAGCTATACGTACAATGCGACCTTGGTCATCCCAACACCTTGGAACATTAGACTGCTAATAAGTGTTCAGTAAGGGTGAAGATGTTGTATAAAACTGAAATTGTGTATGAAATTGAGAATTTCGTTAACTAAGACTTTAAAAATACAAAAATCTTCATATAAGAGAAATACTTGTACATTATGCTTAAACATTATACACTTATACATTATCCTTAACCATTATACACTTATACATTATGCTTAAACAATATACACTTATACATTATAGTTGTACATATGTATGTACTTATTTTTACAAACCACTGTATGTAAGAGCTCAATTTTACACCAGTCAGTTCAAGGAAGCCATTTCTACATGAATCATTAGTAGCGGCACTGCTGATGCAATAGTTCGGGTCAGTCGGATAATCGAGGGTTCGAATGACCAAGGCTTGGATAACCAAGATTGCCCTGTGTTCACCTATGTACTTACCTCTGTGTTTACATAGCCCATATCCAGACAGATAGATATCTTCTGTAGAACATGTCTCCACACATTGACTGTGTTCCTATATACAGTGAATACTCATCAGCCCACAACCACCTTATCCGCCAAGCTCCAAATCTGCCCCATTTCCAGCACCAAAATAATGTACAAGTACTAATGAATAATAGCTTGCCGAAATCATCAAACCACCACATTTTCCAAGAACAAATTGGGGCAGATTAACAAGAATTCACTGTATGTGTGTAGTTTGTATATGAGTAGACATGTATTTTACGACATTGACCAAATACCAACACATATGATTATTCATCACTCTGTTACATATTTCACATTCAGACAGACATTGTTTTGTGGGAAATTTTCGCGGGACAAAATATTCGTGGATATCACGGTTGGCCTAACATTTGTGAAAATAAAATCCGCGAATTAGGCATTCTCGTGGTTCTATCACGTGATTGTGGCCAGTATCCGTGAAATTTTGTTCGCGAATTTTCATTTTTGGAGCCATCCGTAAAAAATTTTTTTCCCACGAAAATTTCCCATATACGGTATGTCTCCCACATGGAACTGGTCTTGACACCCAGTACCAATGTACAGCCGAGCCTCTTCATAACATCACCGTTTGCTATATAGAAGCAGGTGTGTTTGTGATATACATACATGTATATTACTGTATGGAAGACATGCAACCTGCTCGAAGAGAAAGGAGAAAAGAGAAAAAAAAGAGAATTGAGAGATACTGGTTGCTGTGGTTGCTTGCAGCACAGTGGTTATGGCAGCTACAGCCAGGCACCATGGGTTCACGTCCCTCTTGCCAGTTTTTCTCTTTCCTCCTTTCTCCCCGAGCAGGTTGTCTTCCATTTAGTAATGTCTAACATCATCCTCAGTTCCTCGCTTCATCTGCCAGTTTGCCGTTATAGCCACTGTAATTGATGTTGTACGTTGATACATCTGTGCCCACAAGATATGTTGTTATAAAGAGACTGTCCAATAAAAATGTGCTATTGTGGAGAGGACTACTATAGGACTGTAATATGTACTCATGCATATACGTGTGTTGCAATCATAGTCTCGACATGAATAGACGAGATTCCGATGTGACCATGACTAGATAACTAGTTGTACTGTGCATATCCAATTGCACACAACAGTCTCGTGTGCACTTGAAGGTGTTCTTTGACCACGGAGTTAATGATGCAGATCCCTAATCAAGACACCAATCCTTGTCCCAAAGCTGTAACATACATGTCTTCCTACTACCAATATGTCCTCAATAGGGAGGTTCTACCATATGGGACCTCCTAGCCTGGTCCTAAAGTGTCCTCAATAGAGAGGTTTTACTGTATAGTACCTTCTAACCTCAACCGAAGGTATTCTCAATAGAGAGGTTCACATACTTTACAGCTTACCAAGTACATGCATTACATGACGTCTATGAATAACAGATGAGTTTCAAAATGAGTAGATGAACACTACGTGATTTTTTTTTGGCTTTGCAATACAAATGAAGCTCTTTGTAAAGGCAAAACAGCGGTTCCGAAATTGGTTTTTGATTGGGATTTGGTTTTGTACTGTTCTCATACAGACTCCTAACACATACGTTCACACCTGGTTTCATCCGACACTCCTCTGAGATCCACCATCACTGAGTGTGGACAATGTACCCTGTTTCATCCAACACCTTGTTTATCCAACATTCATTGATCCGAAACTTCATTTATCCGACACTCCTCTGAGATTCACCATCACTGAGTTGTGGACAGTGTACCCTGTTTCATCCAACACCTTGTTCATCCAACATTCATTGATCCAAAACTTCATTTACCCGACACTCCTCTGAGATCCACCATCACTGAGTTGTGGACAATTGTACCCTGATTCATCCAACACCTGATTTATCTGACACTGTTTACAACCAATAAATGCAGTCAGATAACCACGTACCACCATATGTATGTACTGACATCACAGTGGATACATACATACATTAGTCACTTGACACCTATAACTTGTGTGCGCTATGTCAATCAGTACTGATAGCGAGTACCTCTGATAAGAAGTACAGATTTGGTGTGCCCTTCAAGGTACTCACCAAGCCGGTTGAACTGTATCTACTGCGCCTGAGGCTATATATGTAAACACGTGTGATATAACCCCTTACGTATGTGGAGATAGTCATTCTTGTACTGACCGCCCATATGTTAAGTCACATTCTTCGCTGTCGATGGGATTGTGTGGTTCAACTGTGTGATGTGTTGTCGTAGTTCTCAAGTGCTCAGGAATGTATTTGGTGATTTTCTTTGCGTGGAATGAAAAAAATGTATTCCAATTAGGAACTTAACTACTTATGTCATGCATACGTGCACACACACACACACACACACACACACACACACACACACACACACACACACACACACACACTCACACGCACGCATGCACACACGACACACACACACATACACACACACACACACACACACACGACACACACACACACACACGCATGCACACTCACATGTACGCATGCACACACACACACACACACACACACACACACACACACACACACACACACACACACACACACACACACACACGCACACACACACACATGCACACGTGACGCACTCTCACACACTGCACATCACATGATTGCATTCCCTGGTTATCTCACATTGACCCCTTCATCATATCACTCTACACCACCACATACATCGATAAATCATCGATCGAAAGCAGAAAATGGCCTAATATAGTAAAAATCAGTGAACTCATTAATTTTTTTATCAATATCCCCAGCCAACCTTCCCAGGTTGTCTACCTCACAGGCTTGTGGTCATTTTCAAATTCGAGGTATGAATGAACCCTTAACCTTAAAGAGATAATCATGCATTCTTTCTCAACCTTATCTTCATACACCTCACTTGTCCTGACCCTCCACTTAGCACGCCTTTGAAATTTCCTTAAGTGTTCTCCCTGTTTGGAGCTCGACTATTGATGTACTGTAGGGCACTTGAATTGTTATGTGGGTTTATAACGATGTTTCCAACTACTCTAATCACACCAGTCCGTGATAGTATAGTGGTCAGCATCCCTGCCTGTCACACGGGAGACCGGGGTTCGATTCCCCTCCACGAAGCTTTTTTCACCTTTTTACCAACACTGAACAGCTACCACTGATTATCATCTCCTGGACACTTTACTTAAGTGGAAAGCACGGGAAATATTAGCTGCTTACTCCAAATCCGTATTCTTCCCAAAGCATCACTATCTAGTTCCTTGTTGATTTCTGATCCGGAAGGGACATTCCTTATATAATGAGAGTCTCAGCATATAAGGAGTGTCAAAATTGCAGGCAAATTTGAAAATTATGCAAATAGCATTTGTGGTATGTACACACACACATGGTACTGTGTTTCTATTGATGCTGTGTATCCGTGAATACAATGTGAGTGTGTTAGTAAGTACCCCCTGTTAGTACTCACTCCTGGTTAGTACATACTCCTGGTTAGTACATACTCCTGGTTAGTACACACTCTTGGTTAGTACACACTCCGGGTTAGTACACACTCTTGGTTAGTACACACTCTTGGTTAGTACACACTCCTGGTTAGTACACACTCTTGGTTAGCACACACTCCTGGTTAGTACACACTCCTGATTAGTCGTACATACTCTAAGTCTTGTTAAGTTCATATACACTATGTCAACCAGTACTGATAACAAGTTCCTCTAATAAGTAATTCCATTTTCGTTTCTTCCCTTCAACTAGGCTAACAAGTTGAACTGTACCTACTAAATTCTTAGATCATTTTCCTACTCTACACACTGGTGGGATCTTGGCGGAGTTCTCAGATTGTGGGGACATTTTAGGAATGCATTCACACCTTTTCTGTCCTATCAATTCATTGATAGTGGCCACAGACCACATGTCAAGTGTAGAAGGTGATTTTTGAATCTGGCACAATTCCGGAGCTTATCTTCTCACTTCCCACCATTAAAGGATGTTTCAAAAGAGTCTTCCTGTGCTAAAATATCTCTACTTAGCTGTCTTCCCATCTCTAATGCCTGGATTGTGTTGTGAATGTGGTCATGTAGTTTTACCTCAATCCATTGTAATACCGGAGTTTGGAAATTCCAAGGTAGCCCAAAAACATGTGAAAACATGTACTTCTACTGAAAAAAAACGTTTTTTCGAGGTGGCATACATGCATTGTAGGCATTCACGCAAAAGTGTGCTGTTGTATGCGAATGTGCACATAGTATGGATATGCTGTATGTATGTGTACGTACCCGGGTTGTACAACTGTCTTGGACCCATTGGTAGGCTTTAGATACGAGGTTATGATTTATTGATTCAACAATTGGAGTCATTGGCACATGATGATGATGGCACTTCTGGCCCTCAATAAGGTTGTGGACTACTTTGAACCATTTGAATTTCAGGACCAGGGGAAGGAGGGATGTATGGACCATGTGAACGTCCCCCTGTCTCCAGGGGATGTGAGCTATATTGATACCATTCGAATTTCAATTCTGTTGTATGATCAAATCATCCCTCTGTCTACAGGAATGGAGACTGTTGGGTGACCGACTGATGTGGGTGTGTCTACAAAGGTGGCTGGCCATTGAACAGCCGAATTCCTGATACTAGTTCCTTCTCACCCTGGAATTTATATGCACAGACTGTGTCTGTGGTTCAACTTGTACTTAGTTCATGCACAGTTGCCTTGAAGGACACCCTAAACCTGTGCATTTTCAGAATCACGTACATGCTCACTTCAGTACCGGTCATCGTTGTGTAATACACATGAGCTAGCAACCAAGCATCAACCAGGAGTATATACTTACCAGTGTACTCACACATACAGGATTGCACTGGTTCTCCCATCACTTGAGGAGGTACTTCAGAATTATCTAATCTCCCTTTCTATGGCTTAGGACTCATTCCACAGTTTCACCATGCAAACCATACGATGACATGTGTAACTTTCATCTTATCACTGATTGCTTCTAGGTATGTTCATGCATACATGATTTGTATATGTACTAGTGTTTGTGTGTGTCTCTCACTGTGTATGTGTTGCTTGCATACTGTGTGTCCATGTAGTATACATATGTGCATTCTCTTAAGCCATTATCCTTTTATCGGTAAGTGTGTATCAATTGTCTGTATAGACAGAACATACCGTCATCAATCAAACAAGGTGCTGTAGTATGTACGTGTGTATGAATGGTGCCTGCCTATTGAGGAAACCTTGTCTACATGATAGTTGTGGCATTTCTATGTTTTGTGGGTAGAGCAGTGTATCATTGTTTCTCTCTGTGTGTGTGTGTTGGTGTGTGTGTGTGTGTGTGTGTGTGTGTGTGTGTGTGTGTGTGTGTGTGTGTGTGTGTGCGTGTGTGTGTGTGTTTGTGCATGTAGGTGTGGGTGTGGGAGTGTGTACACAGTACATACATACACAGCGTCCTTTCCACGTGGTCCCAACATATTACATACATAGTGCAAAGTTCAAACTTGAGTAATCTACTGACAATTTTTATGACATCAAATTAATTGACAGGTATAGTCAATGGTGCGTTAAACTAATTACACGTGTAAGTCAAAGTCCATTTAATTTCAACAAGTTAACCATATGCTGAATCGGTGCCACGAAACTATATCTTTTTATGTTATGCAAACATACACATTGTCTACACAACCGTGTACTTAAGGTCATTATTATAGGTAACATGAGAAGCCATATGTGTGTGTAGGTGTAGTAGCATACATCCCATATTTGGATAACCAGCTGTATATAAGGCAGCTGTAGCTGGCAGTTGTGTCAACTACAGAATTACCACTAGCCAAGACTTCTAAAAGTAGCTGTTGTGTGGTGTAGATTTTGTGACATTTTTTACGTGGGATAAAGACATCCCTGTGAAGAGCTGTATGTGTAGAATCAGGTTTGTATTTTTATAGTGCAAGATGCCACCCCTTGTACCAGCCATCGTTCCTCTATTAACTCTCCTCCTTGTGTCTCGTGACGAAGTAGCTCAAGTTGTGGTGAAGACTACGGAGAATTCCCAGTTTGAAACAGGCTGGAAAACATTTTCTCTAGCTAAGGAGTCCTATTTTGAAGGTTATTATGTCCATATAACATCCTCGGGTATCAGCTTCAACGGTCTGAAACTGGCATATGTAGTGGACAACAAAAGTGTGTTTTTACAGACAAATGGTGAGAGTATCACATTTGTATCAGATCTGGACCAAGCCTCTGCTTTTCACATTCTCGGGGAATCTGTCGATAAAGAAGGCAACTTGGAGAAATTTCACCTCGGATATATCGAGGGCAACCAGCGGTCAATACTACACGTGGAGTACAGCGAGGGTGGGAATGCTAGATTGTCTCTCCGAGCTCCGAGTCGCAACATAGGAACCCAGTTAGTCACTTGCATTTCAATCTGTAAAGCGTAAATGCAACCTTAACTATATATTGTCTGGATTTTCAACGTTAAAACTAACTTTTTATGCTTGTTATATATTATATATATATATATATATATGTATTTGTTTATATTGGACTTCAGATTTTCAGACCTTCATAATTATTAAATATTTTTAATATTTTATTTTGTAACTTGTTTTATGATAATGGTGAGATCAGGTCTTCGTATAAAACGTTAAACATTCCGTTGTTAACTGGTAATTGTCTTAAGGTACATTTTGATAAGTGTACACCTTCTTCTGAACTTTTTCAGTTGATGTTTAAACATTATATATATATATATATCATTATATATCATGCTGTATTTTCATACGTATATACAGTATATATATTTATACATATAGCCTGTCTATAAAGGCCACACTGCATAGATGTAGGCACCAGTAAAAATAATCTCTGTAGTCAGGTTGTTTTAAGCTATAAAGACCACTTGTGTTACTAGTAGAGGTCATCTTTGTAGACAGATGGTCTTTATGTATAGTGGACCTTGTCTAATATAGACTTTGTTACCATTAAAGGTCATTAAAGTTCAAATAGATATTATACATAGTGGAACCTGTTTATGAAGACCACTCAAGTGACTAGGGTGTTCCCTGCCTACAGGTGGTTTTTATAAAGAGGGTCTCTATTACGCATGCATGGTACAAGTATTGTGGTCTTTAATGTAGGTTTTCCTGAATCTGTACTTACAGCTAATTTCTCAAACTTTCAATTTGGTGTCCCTGCACGAAGCAAGCAACGCAGTTTGTGTCAGAATCTGTGGCGTGTTTCAAGGTAACAATGCTTATTGATCCTTGTATTGCTGTGTTTTCAGCTGATGCAATGGTTCTTATGAACATGATGGCGTCTACTGAAACATGTGCATTTAAATCTAAGTGTATGTAGGTGTAGGTATCCAATAGACCATCACAATTGAGACCACCTATGTATGGGACCAGTTGAAGTACAGTAGGACCTCACAATTGAGACCACCTATGGGACCAGTTGAAGTACAGTAGAACCTCACAATTGAGATCACCTATGGGACCAGTTGAAGTACAGTAGAACCTCACAACTGAGACCACCTATGGGACCAGTTGAAGTACAGTAGAACCTCACAACTGAGACCACCTATGGGACCAGTTGAAGTACAGTAGAACCTCACAATTGAGACCACCTATGGGACCAGTTGAAGTACAGTAGAACCTCACAATTGAGACCACCTGTGGTATGGGACCGTTGGAGTTATCATTTCTGTGAGCCAATCCTGTTTCTTATTCTGATACTGTGTGGAGTATTACAATGAAAGAATTCCTGTTGCTGGAAAATATTGTTTCACTCACTGTGGCTAGTGGTATACTGAAATTATAAATGTTGCAGTGTCTACGTTCTGCACACTTGATCACAGTACGGGTACATTTACCTGATGTCTGTTTACAATACTGTTTGCTGTTTAAATTGCTCAGTGACATACGTACAGTGAATTCTCGTTAATCTACCACCGCTTTATCCACCAAACCTTTTAGTCTGCCACAATTTCCCAGTACCGATATAGTGTACAAGAACCAATGAATATCCATTAATTGAATGAATAATTCAATTACTGGATTATTTATTCAATTACTGGATTAATGAATCAATAATTTTCAAACATGTGTCGGTTGTCACCTACAATTGGTGGTAATGGTCACCTTAGATGGATGGTACCTGTGTGCACATATCACAATAGCTTATGTCCAGTACAGTGCGTGTGTAGGTTCCTACACTGTGGAACGTATTCTGAAAATTTATACCTGTCTGATATGTACTAATGACGATCTGTACACATCAGAGGTGGTTGTGTTCCGATGTGACTTATCTGAATATAGTACCTCCTGTCAGAATCAGCATCAAACGTTACAAAACAATTTCACAATGTATAAAGCCCTAGCTGATGTACGTATAATATACAATTCAAAGCATTAATTTTAGTTGATTTTAGAATAATATTTCAGGTGTATTATGTCAATGGGTGCTTTACTGATCTAGGCATGAACACTCAGGCATATGCTCACCCTGTGATGTGGTGTTCTATCTGTCATAATACCCTCATAACTCAGTGTTGAGGTTAGTTTTGACCACTAAACCCAACATTCACTTGAATATGCAGTTTCCCCAGACTGGACACTGTTGAACATAAAGTGTGTACAGCTTAATCACAAGCCCTTTCCAATAGCTACTCATTACGTGACACTTTTCCGTATCAGAATTGCTCGCAGAGGCTTAGAACTGTAATTGTGGAGAAATCCTCAATTGTACAATGTACACAAGGATATTTGAACATGTCCCCATTACATTGGGATAGGGTAATGTGTCCTTACTGTACCAAGATGGGGGAACCTGTCACCATTACATTGGGATAGGGTAATGTGTCCTTACTGTACCAAGATAGGACAACATGTCCCCATTACATTGGCATAGGGTAATGTGTCCTTACTGTACCAAGATGGGGGAGCCTGTCCCCATTACATTGGGATAGGGTAATGTGTCCTTACTGTACCAAGATAGGACAACATGTCCCCATTACATTGGGATAGGGTAATGTGTCCTTACTGTACCAAGATAGGACAACATGTCCCCATTACATTGGGATAGGGTAATGTGTCCTTACTGTACCAAGATAGGACAACATGTCCCCATTACATTGGCATAGGGTAATGTGTCCTTACTGTACCAAGATGGGGGAGCCTGTCACCATTACATTGGGATAGGGTAATGTGTCCTTACTGTACCAAGATAGGACAACATGTCCCCATTACATTGGGATAGGGTAATGTGTCCTTACTGTACCAAGATAGGGGAACCTGTCCCCATTACATTGGGATAGGGTAATGTGTCCTTACTGTACCAAGATAGGACAACATGTCCCATTACATTGGGATAGGGTAATGTGTCCTTACTGTACCAAGATAGGGGAACCTGTCCCCATTACATTGGGATAGGGTAATGTGTCCTTACTGTACCAAGATAGGGGAACCTGTCCCCATTACATTGGGATAAAGGGACATGTCCTTGTAACACTAGGATGGGGGGACATGCTCTTATCACAGCTCTCCTCTTTGACAAGCTTATTTTGACAGTTACCCTACTGTCGGTCCCAACCACTTCACTGAGAGTCTTCCCTGTGACAGATTTCACATGTTAACAATGAGAAACTGAGCTTCGAGTTTGTTTACACACACCTCCACTTGTACAGGAATCTCCCCCAGTTTACATATAGCGTGTGGTGCAATTTGGGTGAGAACGGAAGTATATGCTTTCAATGATCCTTGTATTGTGGGATTTGTCTAACTGTAACTATGTGTGTGTGTTCTATCAGGTTTGTCACTCCTTTATATCTGTTTACATTGCAAACATTGGGAGTGTATATTCTTACCTCCGAGTTCATGTACGGTGTAACTTGCTCAGTATGTACCCTAGGTATTGTATACGTTTAGTAATGCATACACTTCACTCAGTCCCTAGCTCATGTACACTATGTATTATCCTGGTTCATACACAGTCACAAGTATGTACTATCACAGCTCCTTACTAAGCAAGATGCTCTGTATTTCTTGTGTATGATGTGTGTATGTGTGTTGGTGAGAATGTGTACAATATGTTATCCAACAACACTTCCTCACATTACCATGTGACATCATGTCCTCTGTGTACACACACACTATATATGTACATGTGGTACAGGTACAAAGTGAATGCGTGTGCTTCTGTGTGGTGTGTGTGCCAGTGGGACAGTGTTTATTTACTCAGTAACAGAGAGTCACCTACGCTGTGACAGACTCAAATCAGTCACTTAGACCACGAACACTTACTCTGTCATGATAGTGTGGGATCCGATGTGTGCGTGAAAGTTGACTCCACAGATCCCATACAGTGTGGGTGTAAGTGGGAAACTGTGTCGATTACTCTCTAACATTGTCTTCATTGACCACAACAGCAACGTCTGGTGTCACCCACACATACATATATGGTTTGTGTGCGTGTGGTGTGGTAGCTGTGTGTGGTAAGCGTGATTTAATCACTGAAGGGTTTCATTCCTTCATAGTGACATACAGGATTATATTCATATGCTCTGTATGTGCACTTGCATATGCACAGTATATAGAGTACATAGATTGCAACTACTATAAACTTTATAATATCGGGTTACAGTTACATGTGCGTTATGTAACGTTATGTGATACCTTGTCATGTATGTTTGTTTAGTAGGACGCTACGTTCAATTCAACTCACTTGGCACTATGTACATACTGTGTAGGACCCATCAAAACTGTACTGTTTATGTGGGGTACTCGCTATATGTGTATGTATTGTACATTAGCCAGGGATTGAGTGAAGTGTATGTGCTCATGAGCAATGTGTACTGTAACTGGAAGTGTTTATTAATCTGGAGTATGATATCAGGTACATATGTTCTCACATACATTGAATTCTTGTTAATCCGCCACCGCTTTATCTGCCAATATATTTTAATCCACCACAATTTCCCAATACCAATAAAATGTACAAGTACCAATGTATATCCAGTTAATCTGCCAAACTCTTTAATCCGCCATATTTTTAAAAATGAATTGCAGTGGATTAACAAGTATAATATATTCACTGTACTTATACTAAGCAAGTTGGACCGTATACGTATAAGTACATATATGCAGAGACTTGCTGACCTTCAATGTAGGGCTAGATGTAGTTTGTAATTGTGACACTGCTCAGTTGTAGTGTTGATGGTCTGATTAATGCTTGATTTAGGATCTAGACTGTTGTTGCTGTTGTTTACTGAGTGCATCAGCTGTTACCAGTCCCATGGTGTTGAATGACGTATAAAGTGACTGTGATTCAAGTTGAGTAAGTTTGAGACACAATATTTATATACATTAGAGTGTGTAGCCATTATGATAGGACGTATGCACGTATTAGTTGTATCATGGTGTAGACTATTTATACAGAGTATGTACAAATAGTTCAATATAAGTATCATGCGCAATAGAAAGTGTTTTTAAATTTCTGGCCCCTTTTTCAATCAATTAATCCTAACAATGAATCTGTTTGGTGAACTGTACTGTTTCCCATGCGTGCACACAGTAGTGTGAGTAAATCAATGAAACACAGGAAGTAATTAAGTTAGTATGACAGGAAACCGCCCCACCTTAATATAACCAACAGCTTTCACTCAATTGGTTTAGTTCTACTTTGAATGTACCTAAAATATGAAAAGAAATTCTAAATACTCCATATCATGTATTTTTTGCGACTACTTGGCCTCTGAAAGTGGGAGTGGTTTCCAGTTATGCCCGCTTGATTACTTACAGTGATTAATTGATTAACCAATTGTTTGTTATTTAGTGGTTAAGACATGGGCACGAGGGCATTATGACATATAAAATACCAAGTCCCGAGGGCGAGTGTATTTTATAGTCATACTGCCCGAGTGTCCATGTCTTAACCAGTATAGCATCCGTTGCTAACGCTCTGTACTGTTGCTGGTGCTGTATACATCATAAAATTGCTGTATAATAGTACTGTTTCTATGGTAACGGATGCTATACACTGATAGTTGATTTGAAATTACAGCTGATTCAGAGCACTAGACTGTATGTATAATAGTCACTAGACATGTACATACATACGTACACACCTACATTATGTACATACTAGCCAGTAAGCACGCCTTTGGAGGGCTTACTGGTACGGTGAGTTGTGCACAATCGAGTCGGGCCCAGCCACTTTTGAAGCATCTTCGCTGGTGGCAACAGAGGGGAATTGCTATAGCGACTGTAAGTTTAAAATTTGATTGTTGGTCGACAGCCAATTGAATCGCCCGATAACCGGAAATCACTGGGACAATAATAAAAAATGGCCATCAGCCACAAAGGAAAAAACGGAAATTGAAGGTTCTCTCCACATGGACAGTTAGACAGTCGATTTTTACTTGTGGAGGACACTTCCCAACCGTACTTCATAATCCCTGAGAGTTTGGTGGCACCCTGTGCAGTAGGTTTGCCCGAATCGCGAACAAACAAACAAACGAACTGAATTATATACATAGTAATTACATACTAATGAATTCGTTCAGGAAAATAGCGGCATAATAAGCGGTTTGGCATAATAAGCGGTGGCATATTAAGTGTTTACCACTGTATGTAGATTCAGTATAGTGCGTCCGTATATGGGATACATGTACATACATATTATGTGGACACAGAGAGAAGTTTTACATAAGAGCTACAGTATTCAATTGACAATTGTATTTATTGCGGTGAGACCAATTTGAGGTGTATGAGCTCGCATCTGTAAGATGATGAAATTCGATGAAATGTCCCTCATTGGTTGTTTGGGAATAGATAGTGGTTAACAATATTACACCTGTTATAATGAAATCTTACATGTGCTGTGTGTTTCTACTATACTGCATCCTTAGAAGTGTAGTTTCAATTAGTTACCCAGACATAAATATCTTACAAGTGTCATGGTAAAACTATTATGGTTTATATCATACATATCTTGCCAATGGAGGAGTTTAACTACCAAGAGGGTAAGTGATGTTTGATTGGAAGTGGGGTCAAGTGGTTAATAGCTGGATTGTGTACGTACTTTAAGGTGAGCACCTGATTAGAAACACAGTGTATGTGTACCTATGTGTGGTTGATTGTGTGTTGTGGCGGTTTTAGAAACCAAACTCCCATTGATCATCCACTAACAATGATTGTCCAATATAATATTACTTGTGTACTCCACTATTTTGACCACATGCATTCCAAGACACTTCCAACATCAAAGACAGTACCATAAAGACCTGTGTAGTCTGGCAACCTTGTTATCTGATACGGTAGTTGTTACCCAGGTTAGCAAAGGTCTTTTGACACCTATGAAATTCTCTTTTTTGAACTTGTGTGTTCCCATGATTGTGTGTTTTAGAGAAATCCATTATTACAGTACTGACCTGAAATTGAACAAGTAGAAATGTCATAATTTGTCATACTCATTATATTACATAAAATCAATATAATAATTCCGATAATTAAAATAATATAATCTTGTGTGGTATACATTTGAATAATTCAAAATTTAAAAATTGAATTATAACTATAATTATGATATAAGCCACAGTATTTTCACATACATTGAGGCATAAAATTTGATAGTGTTTACTATTACTCTGCTTGACATATTGAAACACAGGTTATAGAGTCAGAAGCACTATTCTCTGCCGAATATGACCTGAGCATCACTTTGGCTGTGCCGTCCTCCTTGTATTCCATGTGTACCTGCCATCGATCGTCCAGACCGTTCCCGTAGAATCCTAGTTTGAACCTCTGTACACCATTGGTCGAATCGTAACTCTGTCCCAATTCGATTGGGTAAAACACGGAACCATCTTCTTCTTGTAGAGCAGTCGTAACTGTGTGGTCCGTGTTCACCTTTAAGTACACATTTTGACTGTTTACAGTGTAGAATATTTTCAGCCCATTCTGGTTGATACCACTTATGGTTGTTGAGAAATAAATCGCTTTGAAGTAAGAATCTTTTGCCAGGGTGAAATTCTTCCAGACCATTTCGTACTGCGAATCCTCGCTGCTCTTCA
This sequence comes from Chondrilla cf. caribensis, assembly GCA_964020155.1. Lineage (NCBI taxonomy): Eukaryota > Metazoa > Porifera > Demospongiae > Chondrillida > Chondrillidae > Chondrilla > Chondrilla cf. caribensis. The sequence continues at coordinate 3,894,788 of OZ026558.1, read as the reverse complement.
CCACAAGCTGAGCTACTTCGTCGTGAGACACAAGGAGGAGAGTTAACAAGGGGAAAATGACTGATGGGATGGCGGGCATCTTGTCTCTATATCAATTTATCCTGTACTATCCAAACAAATATCCTTTCTCTAGTAATAATACAAACACACTTGTAGAGCCACTTGGATTCTTTTCTCTCTCTCTTCTCTCTTCTAAGGGAAAGTTTAACAGTCTTACAGTTGGGAGCTTTCTTCTTGTTGTTTCCACTGACTGCCAGCTTGTTGCTGGTGGCAGTGGCTTCTGTCCCTTTTATCTGATCTGTTGTGGAAGTAAACCTGTAAAAGTTCAATTACTAACCTGAGAGTACATATGTAGTTGGTGCAGACGCCATAATGAGTTTTACTGTCCTGTGTTGTAACATGGTGTGTGTGTATCCTGTAGCCACATTTTATATAGGTGGATGGGCATGTGTGAACCTCTAAAAGAGCAGACTACCACTTATCATTCTCTGCCTTTATAACTAATAAGTACATATCATTCAGACGTCTGCCTGAGGAGACAAATTATTCCAACCGCATTATCTATGTTTTATCATCAAAGTATAATTATTTAAAATTTCAACCTATACAAGGGAATTTTCACATTTTAAGGAGAATTTCAACCACCATGCATATGATGATCACAATATATATTATATGAAATTAGGTAGAATGGGTTCATAGTACATCACTATATGTGATTACATAGTTAATTAATATTGATGTTATTGTTTTTTGTATAGTAGCCATTTGTATGTACATTTGATGTACTTGATATAATAGATTTAATGGGAATTATTTA